>OZ019956.1:2571237-3171237 GCA_963970385.1 Theonella swinhoei
CTTTCTCTTCCTGCCTCCCTCCCTCCCTCCTTCCCTGCAGAGGTGTTTGAGGGTTGGACTAAATACTGCAATCATGCTCCCTCTCCCTCTCCCTCTCCCTCTCCCTCTCTCTCTCACACACTCTCCCTCCCTCTCCCTCTCCCCTCCCTCCCTCCCTCCCTCCCTCCCTCCCTCCCCCTCTCCCTCTCCCTCCCCCTCTCCCTCTCCCCCTCCCTCCCTCCCTCCCTCCCTCCCTCCCTCTCTCTCTCCCTCTCTCTCTAACTCCCTCTCTCCCTCCCTCCTCTCTCTCTCTCCCTCTCCCTCTCCCTCTCTTACACTCTCCTCCTGCCTCCCTCCCTCCGTTTGCTCTACGTGCAGAGGTGTTCGAGAACCTTGTGGGACTAGATACTCGAAGCAACTCTGGTCTACAAGGACTGGGTAGCTTCTGCAACACGGTGAGCTCACTGTGCATCCCGTCTCTAATGGCTCTCTCTCTCTCTCTCTCTCTCTCTCTCTCTCTCTCTCTCTCTCTCTCTCCCCTCCTGCCTGCCTTTCTCTGTTTGCTCTATGTGCAGAGGTGTTCGAGGAGTTTGTGGGACTAGACACTCAAAGCAGTTCTGCTCTACAAAGACTGGGTAGCTTATGCAACACGGTGAGCTCCCTGTGCATCCCGTCTCTAATGGCATGAAATACATAGTCAAGTGCCAATACAACTGTTCCTAATAATCCGGCGCTGGACGTGTTCATTGCGAACAATCATGATCAACTCCACTCCTCCCCCCCCTCCTTTTTCCCCTTCCTTTCTCCCTCCCTCCATTTTTCTCTCCCTCCCTCCCTCTCTTTTCTTTTTTCTCTCCACTCTCTACCTCTCCCACTTTCCTTCCTCTCTCTCCTTTCTCCACTCTTATCTCTCTACTCCGTCCCTCCTTCCCTCCATTTCTCCTCCCTCTCTCTCCCTCCCCTCCCCATTTACCTTCCTTCCTTCCCTCCTTTCTTCCTCTCTCCCTCCCTCCCTCCCTCCCTCCCTCTCTTTTTTCTCTCTTTCTCCACTCTACCTCTCTCCCTTCCTTCTGTCTCCACTCTATTTCTCTTTCTCTCTCCCACTTTCCTCTCCTCTCTCCACCTCTTTCTCTCTCTCTCCACTTCGTCCCTCCTTCCCTCCATTTCTCCTCCCTCCCTCTCTTTCCTTCCCTCCTCTCCACTTCGTCCCTCCTTCCCTCCATTTCTCCTCCCTCTCTCTCTCCCTCTCTTTCCTTCCCTCCCCTTTTACCCTCCTTCCTTCTCTCCTTTCTTCCTCTCTCCCTCCCTCCCTCTCACATTTCTGGTGAGGCTTATAGCTGTTGTCGTTTGGCCTGTAAAGGCATCTAGTAAGACACCTTGCATTCTTTACATCACACCATTTACACCATCATCTTACATCTTGCAGTCCAAAGCCTTGGCTGCAAGATCTTTGAAGAGGGCACAGCTTTGATGTGTTACATGAGTTTAACCCCACTTGTGTGCCTTTGTGGGATTAGTCATCAGGTCTTCGTGTGAGTTCAAAACGTACGAGTTTGATGTCATATGCCCATGCATTAGGGTGATGCTCTCTCCTCTCTCTAGGTATTGTTCGAGGTCTGTACCAGTGAAGTGTGGAACTCTAGTAGATGTAGCACAACTAGCTGTTGTATTATGTGTGGGGCTGTGGGAGAGGGAGGGGCTACTCGAGAGGAAGGGCTGCCTGGTGGTGACTGTGGCTTAGCATGAACGTAGAGCAGAAGGGCAGAACTGCGTAGTCCAACATCGCTCCTTGTCGTCCATCTGAGAATTTCGGGCACATGTAAGCCTTGGGACAGCGTCATTGGTATGTCAGTATAGGGCTGACTCAAATGTCCAGATCTGTAGATGTACTCATGTGCCATGGTATGTGCACAATATTTCACGACCTCATCTACTAAACCATGCACACACACACTGTGACGACGAGACATCTTGGCCGGCCTGAGAGAAGCAACTTCCAGCATGGTGGGCATGTTCAAACTACTACGTGCGCGTCAATTTGGAATAAGCGTCATCCGTTAGGAAACGAGACACTTAAATCTCGCTGGGGAAGGATAGTGACTCCTGATATTGCTTCTGCTGCTCCGACTCCACCGTTGAACGTGTATTTTTGCTACTAAAGTTGCGTTAATTGGTAATGTGCCGTCATCTGTGATCTTCATGTATTTCGCTGTTATGCTGTGCCAGTGAAGTCCTGCACACGAAGTATGTGAAAATCCTGCACAATTACAGTTCGTGTGTACGAAGTACAGTTTCCTGCACAATTCCTGCAAAATTCCTCTACATAGTCCGAATTCTGTGAATGTAAATACATTCGTGCAGAATTCCTGTACATAGTCCGAGTCCTGTGAATGTTAATACATTCATGCACAAGTCCTGTACATAGTCCAAGTCCTGTGACATTCCTGCAGAATTCCTGTACATAGTCCGAGTCCTGTGAATGTTAATACATTCCTGCACAAGTCGTGTACATAGTGCGAGTCCTGTGACATTCCTGCAGAATTCCTGTACATAGTCGGAGTCCTGTGACTGTACATAGTCAGAGTCCTGTGACAAATCCTGCGGAATTCCTGTACATAGTCCTAGTCCTGTGAATGTAAATACATTCCTGCAGAATTCCTGTACATAGTGGAAAATGCTTCTTGCATAGTTCATGTACTGTGCCAGAGTCCTGCACAAATTCCAACTGTGGTGTGGCAGAGCAATTGAAGGGCTGAGAACCAGAATAAAAATATTTAGAATGGGAAAAATGTGCGGTGTTACTGTCGCGCTATATGGTGAGGCAGCAACTACTTTAACAACGATGTCCGCCGTATGCTCTGGGCACACAGCACTGCTACGACATTGACCACACCCATAAGCAAGGTGACGTGGTGTATAGGGTGCGTGTAGCGTTTGAACAGCCCACCGATTATGAAAAAGGTGTGGCGAGAGCATACGGCGGACAGCATCAGCGCGTGGTTTTTAAAGTAGTTGCTGCCTCACCATATAGCGCGATCGTAACACTACACATTTGCGCATGCGCGACGACGGTGCCAGTACGACTGACAGCATCACTTCTGACCCTAGGTTTCGCGTCTCGTGCCCACAGCTCCCGGGTGTCTGCACTCGTCAATCTTCCCGGCGAGCAGTGACAATACCCGATGATGCACTCCTTAAGTCCTAGTATGACGATCTACACCGAATGATGTTCGTTGTCTAGGTCTCACTCCAGAGTCATGGAAACTTCAAAAAGAGGGGGAGAGGGAGGCACGTTGTCTATATATACACGCTAGAGCTCCATGTTCTTAGATCATGGCGCCGTTTCTGCTCTTACCTCTCCCTCCTTCCCTCCCTCCTCTTCCCCCCTTCCTCCCTCCCTCCTTTCCTCCCCACTTTTTGTGCTGCATAGTTGATACCATGGTGAAGAAAATGGTGAATACCATGGTGAAAAAAATTATCAATCAGTTGGCAAGCAGAGCGAGTCCAGACGCCAGGAGATTTGTGACGGGCACTGTACATACCGCCAATAATGTCAGTTTACCAGCCATTCCTGTTTACATGTACTCACCCAGGAGAAGGGAGGCGGGAAGAGGAAGGAGGGAGGGGGGAAGAGGAGCGAGGGGAGGGGGGAAGAGGTAAGGAGGGAAGGAAGGAGGGGGGGAAGAGGTAAGGAGGGAAGGAGGGAAGGACAGAGGGGAAGGAGGCGTGAAGAGGTAAGGAGGGAGGGAATATACAAGTTTGTTAGTGGAAGTGGAGAGAGATAAAAGGAGCACGATCGCCACAATTACTATTAGCTATTAGTCAGAGTTGTATTGGCACGTAGGATGTTTGCCACAAATAACAGGCACTTCAAAACACTTGCACGCACGCCAAATGACTGCTTACGAGATTGAGAATGGGAGAACGGGAAAGCACAGAAAGCCATGGAAACTGATGAGTAGGCAGGGAGAGAGAGTTGATAAATTGGGAATGATTAGCGAACCTTCTAATATTTACCTGTGCTCCCAAGCAAAGATGTTCATTTTGATATGTTCACTATCCATTTCAAATTTTCTGCAACTTATATGGCTTCATTTTCAACGGGTTTGTTTCCATGGAAACGCTGACCATTGTAGTTCAGCAGATATCATATTTTTCGTATGTAGTCCTCCAGTTGAAACTTTTTAAGGCTCTTAGTAATAATTGAATATCCACTTGCAAATTGAATTTTTTCCCAAAACGAGGTATTTTTACAGCGAACGTATGTAGTCCCTATGATACTGCAGTAGCTTAAGGGTAATAGATGTGTCTACAATTTAGACATTTTGTAAAAAGCTTTCTAGTGAGGGAAATTGTGGTAAACATAGCCACGAGCATTACACAGAGGCAACCACTAACCACGGTACGCCCAATCAACATACAAGGTGTTGTTTCTCCAGCTATCTGAGCTTCATGTAGTGAGCAAGCGCCATTAGGACAATACAATATTCATAACAGTGACCCAGGGGACATATGCAGAAAAAATGTGATATAGAGTCTACTATGAACACTTTGATGAGATAGAATCAACATTCCATAAAGAGTGACAGTTTGACATTTTGAACACATCAAAAATGGAGTCGGTTTCCCTCACCTAGGGCTTAGGGTGATACTGTCAGTAATTTTACCACACTTAGAACATTTAAAACAAGATATTGGACGGCTCAGTTCTTTGAATAAAGATTGAAAAGTTGGCAGGCGACGCACAAGGACTGTCGAGTAGATGTTTATCTAAAAGATGGTCTCCACAGTGTGGGTTGCGTTTTCAGGATCACGAGCAAGAATCCAGCATTCTACATTGGAGGTTTCGAACACATGAGGCTCGACTGCTGATGGTGTCGTTGCTAGATGAGAGTAGTTTGCTCTGGTAGAGAATGCAGGCCAGTGAAGACCAATGCGAACAGCCAACCTTGAATAGAATTTAGGTACACGAAGGCTGCGACACCCAATTTCGTACTGAAAACTTTCCAAGGCATTAAGAGAGGTGGAATCTAGTAGCCAGGTTTCACATTCAGTTGGAATAATGCATGTTTCAATAATGCTGCATGAGGAGAAGGGGTTTAGATTACCACCGAGTCTGCCAAGATCAAAGAAAGCTCTTCTGGCCTTGCAGTGACAGTGTTTTGCTAATAGGCTTGAATTCCACCAAACACCCAGGCATTTAGATGTTGAGATGTGAGAAACTCCTACTTGCAGAACAGACTGTTCTTGGGTGGGTGGAGATATCCTGATAATTTCACACTTAGACGTGTTTAGCAGAAATATCTGATAACATTGTCTTGTTGGCAGCAGACGTGCCGAGGTCATCTGCATGAATAGCAGCACCCATGTATGTACGATAACCCCACCGTGATAAGAGGACTAAACTACTCTATATCAAATGATGTAGATAAGTTTCTGACTCTTCCAGAGGAAGCGAAAAGCGCAAGAGTGTCCCATTGATGCCAATGGAGTACAGCTGCTTTAAGGCTTTCTCGAACACAGGAAGGGTTTACCAACAAAGCTGCCTTTTTGATAGGCAGTTTGGATAGCTGGAGGATGATTATAGCTTAGATAAAAGTGTAATATCTCTATAACTTTCCGGAAGGAAGGGATCTTTTCATTCTCAGGAATGGTAAGACCGTCATTTAGATCTCTACCAGTGAATCAAGTCCACCTGATCGGCCTAGCTGATCCCAGTGTCCAAGAAGATGGCATTATCCTTGTCTCCCATTTCTACACTTAGAGGATTTAAAACGACTTTGAACATCAAGTCTCTGGTTTTCTTGGCGGTGGGCATATCTTCATATAGTTGTCCTTCAACGGGACGTCCAGCAGACTCCCAAGCTCACTGTCTAGATTTGCTCTTACGTTGGCGTACATGTGGGAGGTGCTTAGAAGCAGCTTGTGCTAGAATATTTCAGACAAAAACAATTTCATCATTTAATTCAGAGAGTAGCGGACTGATAAAGTGAGACATAAAGAAAAAGTAGATTTTTTTGAGTTAATAGGGGTTGTGGTGTGAGACGCCACAATGCTTCTAGCTTCGAAGGATATGGAGATAGGGTGGTGATCAGAGAAATTCAAGTCGTTGTGACCTTCAGTGTTTAGAAGGATGTAATCAACAGTAGATTTCCGATCACCACTGAAAAAGGTATAGCCAGGTCCATTTGCTATACAAGACAAGGATGCAATGAAAAGATTACAATCTTCGATAGCTTCACAAAAGATCACCTTGACTTTTTCTAGAAATAGAGATATGGGCATTAAAGTCACCAAGAATAAGTATGGGACCATCAGCCTCGTGCACTAATGACCGTGTCGCAGACTTCTACCGCTCCCAAGCTCACTGTCTAGATTTGTTCACAGCTGGGATTGACAGAAGATAGGTTAAACAAGGGCACCACCACATCCCCTTGTCAGTCTCGAATATTACCATATCCATCATAGTCGTAGCACATGTATGAAGTGATGTAGATACCACGACAGTTCCATGTTCTAGGTTGAGTGACAATTGGGTTACTGGGAGGAGGTTGACTTCCATAAGGCGATTTTAGAGCTCTTCTTTGAGAGATTTTATTTCCTGACCAACCTGTAGTTGAAATTCTTTGGGAAAGGTTTAGAGAGGCAACATCAGCTTTGATGGAACGCATATCATCCTTTAAGTGATTTATTTCTGTTGAGATAAGCAACTGATACTGACAACCTAACGGTAATCGGTTGGCCGGAAGTCAGGCTGCTGCCTCGTTCGAGGAACGCAAGATCTAGGCCATTTTCGTGTCGCGGTGACTGGTGACGCGGTGACATCGGCAAGAACACCTACTCCCAAAAAATTCGAAGGGCGGAACTAAACTAAGCATGTTATCAGGCGTGTGGATAAATATGATGAAGTAACAAGGCAGTTTCAGCTATAGTACTATGGACATCTTCGCCATTTCAATGACACCACCTTTTGACACCCCTTTCTAGAGCAGCGAAAGCATTCATTTTCTATGCTGTGGTGGCAGTAGCTTCTTAGTTATCGTCCTGGTACTGAGCCTGGGCCATTGTGATGACATTAAGATGATTGCTGCTGAGACCTGGAAATTCATCCATCGGGGATACATTATTGCGAGTTGTTACCTTTGAACACCTGTAGGATAAGCGAAAGGAGGGCCTGGGAATGAGCGCTGACCAGGCAGTCACTTTGTGAACACTGGTAAGTTTCCTACACCAGCCCAATATTGTCATTAATTCCTGAACTTATGACTGAGACTATCTACGTGAAGCCGCATATCTTGGTAAAGGAGACGTGGTTCTATATTGGCCGTAAGTACACACTGTATAGCCCGAAAATAGCAACAGTGTATTTACGCTTACACAATAGCATGACAGGCAACCGCGGAGGCCTTCTACACAGATGAAAAACGGAAAGTGTCTACGTGTAAAAATTTAACACTTTTTTCGCTACTTGATCCGAAAAACTAGCCAGCGCTCTATCCATCATCCAAGGTAGATGTTTCACCGCTTGAACAGGGGAGACAGCTAGGCGCATACCGCTTCTTGTCCGACCCAGGTAGCGCTACGACAGAGCACTTTTGTGGCCCAATACTGAGCGCCATATCAGGAATTGAGATACGAGTGTTGTTGGTAAGATATGTTATACACATGACACAACTGAGAATGCATAATGCATAAGCTCTGCCTCCAGCTAGCCACAAGAAGGATAGCATATTTTCAGTCTTGTGTGTCGTGTATAGCAAAACACAATAGCTAGGGTGTAGTTCTCATCCAGGTCTTTCTCGTTATCATCATCCCCACAGCAGTTCCTCCCCCTCAACTTCAATCAGCTCTTCCAGCTGTGTACCTGGTGCAGCTGTTACAGCAGTGACACCACAGCAAAGACGTGTGGAGCATGTAGTGACACTTGTAGCTTGGTTCTCACTCACAGCCTAGATTGACCATGGGAGTCAAAGGGGATGTGTAGTAGTGGCTGAATCAGTGGCTTCAGACACCACAGATTACATCTGCATATGCATTACATCACGTTACACCCAGGTATACAGCAAGTGAGGTTGTTTCACCCACCTAGAAATAAACTCTCCCACTTCCGTCAGTCTGCCTTATAAACACGAGGTAGAGAAGCACTAAAGCGACAGGAGGTACTGTTGACTTTAGAGTGTACTGCTGAGCAAATTGCTGTGACAGCAAAAAGAACTCAAGTGCCGCGAACTAAGAGTGCAATTTTTGTCCGCATACCACATCTCCGCCGGCTACCAGAGTCAGCTAAGGCGTGAGCCACAAAAGTGCTTTGATGTAAACCACACCCCTGTCCAAGAGTCGCGATCGAACCGTCTCTGATCAGCGTCTTCTCTTGGGAAAGCGGTGTTAAAGAAAATTTTAGTTGTAGGCATAGTAACTCCAAAGCAGAAAGGTGCTCCCTTTGAATCTTGTGACAGGAAGTCTAAATGGAATGTCTTCACGTAGACTTCCGAATTTCTCCGTATACGTAACGACTGCTCTACATAGATCGAGAACGCATAAAAGCAACTCAGCGCGTGAGCTCTGCGGAAGGGCCGGAATTGAGTTCTCTCTACCTTCTCTTTAGCCTTGATGTCATTCAGGACCAGGCTCTCCCTCTCTGGCGGGTCAAAGGTCATACGTAGCGCGGAGCCTGGGAACGAGGCTAGCGCTATTCTTTGGCAAGACGCGCCACTTCCCTCGCGTTTACACGACAAAATGACGTTATGGTCAAGGGTGCACCCAGTGTCGTGTACTGCACTTCCTGTACTGCGAAGTAAGAGCAATATACATTATTCGTTTTCCTGTTCCAGTATTCCATACGTTCTGTAGAGGGAACGCAGTAACACTGGAACTGGAACAGGGGAATATCACTGGAAAGGGGAACACACTGCTGTGTTCCCAGTGTTCTCTGTCCTCATGTTCCCGATTCAACATCTTCCTTCATCTGGTAAAATCACAATAACTAATTTGCTTTAACAATAGCTTGATATATGAGGCCATGGAGACCAAGATTGACTCCATAATTTGGATTAACAATCTGTTATTCTTCTGTCCTACCTGCATATCTCAACTTAAAAAGCTATATAGGACAAAATTCTGGAGTCAATCTGTTCCCCACCCCGCTCGCTCCCTCCGTTTTATCCACGAAGCTCAGATGAGCAGCAACATACTAGATGATTAACCCACACGTTGTCAATAAACACGCTCCGTGTTGACTTCGTTTTGACAGCTGTGGCTACCTATTACAGCCCACCATTGGCTTGTACATGACGTCAAAATTTTATGTAAGACGTCAAAATTCAAATTTCAGATATAGCAAGAGAAATATTGGGTCTAAGGAAGCTGAACAAGCCTGCCAACTGAATAGCGGTTGTGGAAATGGCTGGACCAGTGGACTGGACTAGTGGACTGGACTGATGGACTCATTAAAACCGTTTGCAAACGTGTTCCCATGCATGAATTCTAATAGTGAGAGGGATTTATAAATGCAAGAAAACATTGACTTTTCTTTCTTTGCTACTAAGGCCTCAACATGCTACATGTAGCTCTGATACCCCAACTCCTGCAAGCTCATCACACAGTCCTACATAACGTCAGCACAAAGCACTACTAGTATTGCATGCCAGACCCACTTAGAGGGTCTGGCGCAAGACTATAGCACAACGTAGCACAACGCAAGACAATAGCACAACATAACTGGTGCAAGACTATAGCATAACATAGTAACACTTAAAAAATTGGTCACAAAATCACTGTCTTGCCTGGGTCTAATCCTATGAGTACTCAAAATTAACCACACTATTGGAATTCATGCCTGGTAACGAGTTCAGAGACGATTTCAATGAGTCCACCAGTCTATAATCTCGTGTACAGAATATTTTCAACAGACAATTGGAAAAGCAAATTTGGGCAACGGAAATACAAGGCCACTGGGAGGTCATGGATTCACGTTTTTTCGTGTATGTGCTAGGTTGTTTCCACTGGGTGTTGCCCAGAGAGATGGTACATCAGGTTTATAACCTTCAGACCCAGTTCTCCGGCATAAAACAGTGAAACCTTTACCCTGGAGCCTACACAAACGAAAAAACAAAGGACAATGCGTTTGACTGTAGTATGTGTAATTGGCATTAATGCCATTATACAACGCAATATCTAACCACAATCACAATTATACACTGTAGAATAACTGAACTGAATATTTATCGATGCCCTACGTGGGGCACAAGCAGTATATAATCACACATGTAGGCCTATAGACACACAGCCAGTCAATATCTAACAACACAGAAACAGTCAACTTTGTAACTCTGAGTAGCTTGATCACACTAACACTGCAGACTCATCCTTGGGATAACCCACTGAACCCAGATCATACAGGCCTTCAAAACTCCGAGGAGCAATAGACGTTGCAGTGACTTAACTCCCTTGCCAGATAATACTTCTGGCTGTCCCCACAATGCCAGTGTCGAACTGGTTACCACACATATATATCACCTAACAGAGGTATGGGCACTAGGAACACGTGTTCCCGCATGCGTTTGAGATGCTTCTTCGCACCGTAACCCACCAATGTCCAGTGTGAAGCATATCCTTTAAAATATGCTTTATCTGATTAGAGTTATTGCATTCTGAATTTTTTCGGATATGTAGGCTGTGTTCCCTTTTCGCCCACCCTTCCTGGAACATTGCAGAGTGACCACAGACTGGTGAATAACTTCACTAGTAGAATAATTGGCAGGTGTGTAAGCTTGAAAGGCTGGAACCAGTCATTACAACTCGTCGTGTTCCACACCGGGAAGTTATCAACTAGTCTTTGAAGGATGTAGGCAGACTGCCGGCCAATAAACAAGAGTGAGCAAAGCATTCGGTATACCCAGTGTTCTCTGTCCTCATGTTCCCAGTGTTCCCCCTGTTCCCAGTGTTCCCCTTTCCTATATTCACTGAAGTTCCCCCTTTCCTAGTCGTTCCCCCTGTTCCTAAACCGGAAACAGAGGGAACACTGGGAAATGGGGGAACCCTGAGAACACTACGAACAAGCACTGGGAACTGGGGAAACCCTGGAACAAAGGGAACAGGGAAGTGCCCAGTGTTCCCTCACTGCAAACAGAGGGGGAACTCAACATTGCGAACAGGGGGAACGTGAGAATACTGGAGAATGAAGGTCATAGTCTTCCCAGTGTTCTTATGTTTCCCAGTGCCTCCTTACTGTAGTCTTGGACAGTAGACGTTCAGCAGACCGACAGATGGGACCATTACGGAATGTCACATAACTGTGGCGCGCGGTAATTTGCACGCCACACCCAAAATGTGATGTCAGATGACTGTATGCCGATCACCTACGGCATCCTGACATTACGGGGACGTCTGCGGCGCCATATATGTAAGGGTGACAGGGCCAATGAGCCCAAACGCGAACAGGTCACACTTCATGACCTAATTAGCTGATAACGAGCAGTGGGAATGCCGAGCTGTGGACGATAGCAAAACCAGTTCCCCTTTACCTAGGTCCATGAAGAGGATTTGCGACCGATCTGTGATGTCCGATCTGTGATGTCCTCTCCCCTTCGCACAAACGTAGAACGTAACACAAATACTCACGAATATACTAGGGTATCTGCATCGACCCTAGCAGAGGAGCAGGTAGCTCCTAACCACGTATTTTCAGGCATTGTCGTCGCGCATGCGCAAATGGTTAGTTCTGTCGCGGGCTACTCTGACACGATAAGCAACCACGCATGGCGCTGATGCGGGGCTGCGTGTGCTGTTCGAACCTACACGCACCCTTTTATGGGTGTGGTCATTGTACCCTGAGAACTAGATCATTCTGTCAGAGTTGGAATTGTAAACTACATATACACAGCATTTTCCATGCAAGAAAGTATTTACATGCTGCGTACACAGGACTCAAACTATGATTCTGCAGGAACACTACGTACAGGAATTGTGCAGGAATTGTGCACACACTGCGTACACAGCAGTTACGGCCACCCAAAAAGCAAGTACAGCAGTCACTACCGAGATTGTCTCGTTTCCTCACGGAAGACGCTAATTGACGCGCAGGCAGACGCGCTTGCGAGGGTACTTGGGTATGTGTGTGTGGCTAACGTCTGTTCAAATTCCGCACAGTAGCATATCCTAAAAGGCTACTACCTCCACTTTCCGTTACATATAATTAGAGTGCGTTTCAATAGCGCGCACGCACTACCATTCCACTGCTCAAAGTTGCTACTCTCAGGCCAGCCAAGATGTCCCGTAGTCACGTCACTGTCCCTGAGCGACATAGAGCAAAGTTAGACGACGTATTACGCCTGCGTTAGTCCCTTCTGCTCCTCCCTAAACTAAGCCACGGTCACCACCAGGCAGCCCATGCTCTCGAGTAGCCCCTCCCTCCAATAGCCCCACTCATAATACAACAGCTAGTTGTGCTACATCTACTAAAAGTATGTCTAGTGCTCCAGACTTCACCCTCATGCTTGATGATCGCCTTCTCCTGACCGAGCAATACCTAGGGAGGGGATAGAGCATTTGGAAGGCATAATATCGAACTCACGTTTTGAGCTCCCCCCCTCCCCAGAAAAATGCAAGATGATGGTATTCTGGCTCTGTGTCCTACTACATACCTATACAGGCCAGATGACAACAGCTATAGGAACACACGAGAACTGCCCCCAAGCAGCGTACGAGAGAGAGAGAGAGAGACAGAGAGAGAGAAATGGAGGGAAGAAGGGGAGAGGGAGAGAGAGTGGAGGGGAGAATGATTGCCAGTTGTGTTGCCAAGATACACAGGGAGCTCACCGTGTGTTGCAGTAGCTACCAAGCCTTTGTAGACCAGAGATGGTCCGTGTGTCTAGTTCCTCAAAGACCTCTTCACATAGAGAGAGAGGAGAGAGAGAGTGAGAGAGAGTGAGAGAGAGAGAGAGAGAGAGGAGAAATGGAGGGAAGAAGGGGAGAGGGAGAGAGAGAGAGAGAGTGGAGGTGGGAGCATGATTGCCAGTTGTGTTGCCAAGATACTCACTGTGTGTTGCAGTAGCTACCAAGCCTTTGTAGACCAGAGCTGGTTCGTTTGTCTAGTTCCTCAAAGACCAGAGAGAGGAGGGAGAGAGAGAGTGAGAGAGTGAGAGAGAGTGAGGGAGAGGGAGAAATGGAGGGAAGAAGGGGAGAGGGAGAGAGAGTGGAGATGGGAGAGAGAAAGAGAGAGTGGGAGCATGATTGCCAGTTGTGTTGCCTATATACACAGGGAGCTCACCGTGTGTTGCAGTAGCTACCCAGTCTTTGTAGACCAGAGCTGGTTCAAGTGTCTAGTTCCTCAAAGACCTCTTCACATACAGCAGAAGAGAGGAGAGAGTGAGAGAGGGAGAGAGAGAGAGAGAGAGGGAGAAATGGAGGGAAGAAGGGGAGAGGGAGAGAGAGTGGAGGTGAGAGCATGATTGCCAGTTGTGTTGCCAAGATACACAGGGAGCTCACCGTGTGTTGCAGTAGCTACCCAGTCTTTGTAGACCAGAGCTGGTTCGAGTGTCCAGTTCCTCAAAGACCTCTTCACATACAGCAGGAGAAAGAGAGAGAGAGACAGAGAGAGAGAGAGAGGGAGGGAGGGAGGGAGGGAGGGAGGAGAGAGAGAGGGGAGGGAGGGAGGGAGGGAGGAGAGAGAGGGAGGGAGGGAGGGAGGGAGGGAGAGGGAGAGGGAGGGAGGGAGGGAGGGAGGGAGGGGAAGGGGAGGGAGAGGGAGAGGGAGAGGGAGAGGGAGGGAGGGAGGGAGGGAGGGAGGGAGGGAGGGGAGGGAGGGAGGGAGGGAGAAAGGGAGGGAGAGAGAGGAGAGAGGGAGGGAGAGAGAGAGAGAGAGAGAGAGGAGAGAGAGGGAGGAGGGAGGGAGGAGGGAGGGAGGGAGGGGAGGGAGGGAGGGAGGGAGGGAGGGAGGGAGGGAGGAGAGAGGAGAGAGAGGGAGGGAGGGATGAAAGAGAGAGAGAGAGAGAGAGACAGCATGATTGCCACAATTAACACATCCAGCGCATAACTATTAGCCAGAGTTGTATTGCCACTCTACTATGTATTTCATGCTGTTAGAGAAGGGATGTGTACAGGGAGCTCACCACGCTACCCAGTCCTTGAGAGCAGAGCTGTTCCAAGTATTTAGTCCCACAAACTCCCTCTGCATATAGAGTAAACGGTGGGAGGGAGGGAGGGAGGGAGGGAGGAGGGAAGGAGGGAGGAGAGGGAGAGGGAGAGGGAGAGGGAGAGGGAGAGGGAGAGGGAGAGAGAGAGAGAGAGAGCATGATTGCCACAATTAACACATCCTGGCACTCTACTATGTATTTCATGCTGGTAGAGAAGGGACGCACAGGGAGCTCACCACGCTACCCAGTCCTTGTAGAGCAGAGCTCTTCCAAGTATTTAGTCCCACAAACTCCCTCTGCATATAGAGTAAACGGTGGGAGGGAGGGAGGGAGGGAGGGAGGGAGAGAGGAGAGGGAGGGAGGGAGGGAGGGAGGAAGAGAGAGAGAGAGAGAGAGAGAGAGAGAGAGAGAGAGAGAGACAGAGAGAGGGAGAGGAGAGAGAGAGAGAGAGAGAGAGCATGATTGCCACAATTAACACATCCAGCGCCGAACTATTAGCCAAAGTTGTATTGGCACTCTACTATGTATTTCATGCTAGGATGTACAGGGAGCTCACCACGCTACCTAGTCCTTGTAGAGCAGAGCTGTTTCAAGTATTTAGTCACACAAACTCTTCAAACACCTCTGCATATAGAGTAAACGGTGGGAGGAGGGAGGGAGGGAGGGAGGGAGGACGGGAGGGAGGCAGGCAGGCAGGAAGCCCGCAAGAATCTCCGTAAAGCCAGAACTGATGGCACTCTTTCCCCTGAAGAAATCTTACACTTAGCAAGAAGATTTTACCAGCTAGTTAGAGCCTATAACTACTGCAGTAAGGCCTACAAACGAGCAGTGGCATCTAGGAGGGCTAGGCATGCTAGGCATGAAAATTTCTGGCCTTTTGCAAAACATCTACTAAATGACTCCTCTCAACAAGACACCGAGCCTCAGTTTTCAGAAGAAGACGCTCTACGTCACTTCACTGAGACATATAGCGCTGAACCGAAGTCTTTCTTTCCCCAAGATTGGATGTCCCCCCCTCCGATCATCCCTACTGTGGAGTTCAATTGTGAAGAGTTTACAGCTCAGGAAATATCAGCAGCAATTAGAAAATCAAAGGTTAAGTCTTCCCCTTGCCCTTTTGATGGTGTCCCGTACAGGGTGTTCAAAAATTGCCCTGTACTTGTGGTAGCACTTCAAGATCTGTTCAACTCATGCTGGGTGCAGTCTGTTTGTCCCAGCACAGTGGAAGACAGCATCAATGAAGCTAATAGGAATGCAGACAGCCAGAGATGATCCCACAATACCGACCAATTTCCGACCAATAGCACTGACCTCATGTGTTGGCAAGCTGTTCACAAGCATTCTGTGCAACCGGTGGCTCTCATTTATGCTTGCCAACAACTACCTTGATAGATCCATCCAGAAAGCCTTCATGCCCAAGACTCCTGGTTACCACCTAAAGCTTGCAACAGTCCTCAGACGGAAACACAAATCCCTTGCAGTTTGTTGGATAGACATAGCGAATGCATATGTGAGTGTTCACCACTCCCTCATCTCATATGCCCTCCAACACTACCATGCTCCACCTCAGTTTCTACAAATTGTTCAGTCTTTCTATTCTAACCTCTTTACAAGAATCAGTACAACCAAGTGGTCTACACCATCAATCCCACTAAAGATAGGAGTGTACCAAGGGGATCCCCTATCAGTGGTCATATTCAACACCATGGTGGACACCATCAAGACCAGACTTGATCTGGGTTACCATCTTACCAATAACCACTCACTAAACCTTCTACAGTATGCAGATGACACATGTCTAGTTGCACATTCATTGCCAACATCTACTACAGTTGATTGATAAATGGCTCTGTTGGTCCGGAATGAGAGCAAAAATCCAGTGCTGGAACTCAAATCATCATCTGGGAAATTAGTAGATCCCCAACTCTCTCTCAGTGGCCAGCAGGTACCCTTTGCATCTGAGCAAGTTAAGTTTCTTGGCCGGATATTCGAAATACCACGAGACACGGCTAGGATCAAAGAATCCATCTCCTTTCGACTCCAGACTATGCTTCACTCTGTTGACTCCTGTCCCCTTACTAGAAGCCAGAAGTTAAAGATGGTGTCATGGCTACTCACTATTGATGATCTTCCAATTTCATGGATTGAGAAGAAGCTTGATGCTATCTCCACACTATATCTGAAGAAGTGGGTAGGTCTAGCAAAGCCAGCAAACCCCTCTGTTCTTTACCTGCCACAGAAGATGGGTGGATTCAACCTCCCTCTAATCTCTACTCTCTACAAACGATTCCAAGTTGTGCGACAGAGCCAACTTCTTACTTCTCCTGATACATGTGTCAGGTGAGAAGTCCTTACAAAATGATCTCACACTCCAACGGTCTAAGTTCAAAGCCAATGTGATAGTCAGAGATGTGATGGTGAGTAACCCTGACTTCACCAGGAAGAGCCTATCGAATGGTGCTAAGTTACTTGCTGAAGAAGACGCAGATACAACCACCTGCTAAGCCTGGAGAAGGAGGGGCAAATGTTCAGGAATACTTCCTCTGATGCTTCAGAAGTATGGGGTAAGGCCTTAATGTTGCTACTTGACGAGGAGAGGAAGTTGCACTCAACAGTGCTCTAGACACTTTGCCACACAATGCTAACCTTCTTCTTTGGAAGAAGAGGGGAGACAACATCTGCCCCCTCTATGGAGAGTGACAGACACTCATCCACGTCCTAAACATGTGCCCAGTAGCACTAGATATAACCACCGTCATGATGCTGTACTGGAGGTAATAGCCAACACTATCTCCAACCACCTCCAGCCAACAGAACATATGACCTCTGACTTCCCACAACATATTGTTCCTACAACATTACAGCCAGACATTGTGTGTTGGGATGATAGAAAGAAAAGACTGCTGCTAATTGAACTCACGATTTGTTTTGAAACATCGTTTGATGGAGCAGCAGAAAGAAAAAGAGGTAAATATGAAGAGCTCCAACAAAGATCTCGGAATTCGGATACAGAACTCTTCTCATTACACTTGAGGTGGGTTCACGCGGAATCATCAATCTGCCTGGGTTCTCTTGTATTAAAAAGGAACTCTCAATAAGGAACAAGGAACACATGGCTATGCTAACATCAATTTCGAAGAAGTGATCACCCAATCCCACCAGATCTGGTGCAAGCGAAATTTCCGTACATAACAAACAAAATATCAGTAATATAGAAATAGTGTATCATACATGTAATAGTCGTCAGAGGTTCAGTAGTATTGTGCAACACACTTGTACTGTGTTTAGACAAGCTTGACCTACTGTATGCATACCTCCCCAATTGTACAACGTATGGACAAAATGGGTTTTGATTGATTGAGAGAGAGTGAAAAGAGGAATAAAGGGAGCGCGATTGCCACGTCCAGCACTGGACGAGTTGTGTGGCACTCTACTATGCATTTTATGCCCAGAAGGGATACTCACCGTGTTGCAGTAGCTACCCAGTCCTTGTAGACCAGAGCAGCATCGAGTGTTTAGTCCCACAAACTCCTCATACACTCTTCACATAGAACAAACGAACAGACGGAAAGAGGGAGTGAGAAAGGCAGGGGGAGCAAAAGAGAAAGAGAGAGAGAGAGAGGGAGAGAGAGTGTCGCATGAACTTATAATTAAATAACTAGTTACCATAAAAACCACATATTTACATGTAACAATTCATATAAACACCTACGGAAGATATATTTTCCTCGAGGCGGCAAGTTAAACGTTCTTAAATGTTACTGAACTGGTTATCAGCAGAATTGTCAGTTATACGAATCTGACACGGCGCTCCAACTTGAAAGAAGACAGTAAGTCGGAAAAACTAGCATTATCAGTGCGTCATCTCAGAGTCACTCGATTACATATGACTAGTATCTCCAACATCGCCGTGTTCCAGGCAGAACAGTGTAATCCAATAGTTATAGCAGCCACACGGCAAAGATCAGCATCTTGCGCGCCCGTCAGAAATTCCGCCTAGCACGTCTGACGTTAAAGGTCACTGAAAGCCAGCTTCCTCTGCATTTGGCCGGTTTATGAATGTTAATATTTACATTATGTAAGAAGTAGCCAATCAAATTACGGCTATACGTTACCCGCATGATAATTTTAACACGGCGCGCATTATTACGCAAGATCATTCAATGTGGTTACGCTATAGATTGAAATCTGTGATAATTCTCTAGGGCTTGCCTGAGGTGTTTCAGAAGCTACCAAGTCCTCGTAGACCAGAACTGCTTCCGTCCAAAAAATTCCACAAACACCTCTGCACGTTGAGCAAATGGAGGGAGGGAGGAAGGGAAAGAGAGAGGGGAAGAGAGAGAGGAAGGAGGAAGGGATGGAGGGAGGGGGAGGGGGGAGGGGGGAGGGAGGGTGGAGGGAGGAAAAGAGGGAGGGTGGGAGGGAGAAGGAGAGAGAGAGAGGGAGGGAGGAGAGAGAAGGGAGAGAGAGTGGAGACCAGACTCAGTGGCTGAACGGTTAGGTTCAAAAGCTGAGGACTGGGAGGTGATGCTCACAATGGGTCTTAAAATAATTGGAAGAAGCCTCATGCCTTTGGGTTCTGCGCCTTGGTGCTTTTAAATAAGTATTAGCCCTACGTCCAAGTAGGCAATCACAACTGCTGCAAGTGGCTTCGCTGTGTTCAATGATGACATCGCCACCATTGCACTATGTGCGCTGGGTTCATGAACCCAGTAGGCGTGCCTCCCACCCATCACAGATTGGTTTGAAACACACGAAATGAGAGAGAGGAAGATAGAGTTGATAAAGGGAGCATGAATACCACAATTAACACGTCCAGCGTAGGACAATTCATGTCGTTAGAGACGGGATTGCACAGGGAGCTCACCATACTGCAGAAGCTAACCAGTCCTTGTAGACCAGAGCTGCTTTGAGTATCTAGTCCCAAAAACTCCTCAAACACTTCTCACATAGAGCAAATGGAGGGAGGGAGGGAGGGAGGAAGAGAGGGAGGGAGGAAGAGAGAGGAGAAGGAGGGAGAGAGGGAGGAAGAGAGAGAGGGAGGGAGGGAGGGTGAGAGAGGGAGAGAGGGACGGAGGAGGAGTGGAGAAAGGAGAGAGTGGAGATAGAGGAAGGAGAGATTGGGAAAGAAAGAGTGAGAGCGAAAAGAGAGTTGATAAAGGGAGCATGATTGCCACAATTAATACATCCAGCGCGGGACAAGATGTGTTGGCACTATACTATGTATTTCATGATGTTATTGACGGGATACAAAGTGAGCTCACCGCGTTGTAGAAGCTACCCAGTCCTTGTAGAGCAGAGCTGCTTCGAGTATCTAGTCACACAAACTCCTCGAACACCTCTTCACATAGAGCAAACGAAAAGAGGGAAGAAGGTAGGGAGAAAGGTAGGGAGAGGAAGAGAGAGAGAGCACTGATAAGGGAGCATGATAGTCAAAATTAACTCATGCAGCGCAGGACAATTAACCAGAGTTGTATAGGCACTCTACTATATACCGTTAGAGACAGGATGCACTGGGAGCTCACCGTGTTAGAAAAGGTACCTAGTCCTTGTACACCAGAGCTGTTTCAAGTATCTAGTACCAAAAACTCCTCACTCACCTCTTCACGTTGAGCAAACGAAGGGAGGGAGGGAAGGAATGGACAGAGAGAGAGAGAGAGAGAGAGAGAGAGAGAGAGGAGAGGGAGAGGGAGAGGGAGAGGGAGAGGGAGAGGGAGAGGGAGAGGGAGAGGGAGAGGGGGAGGGGGAGGGGAGGGAGGGGGAGGGGGAGGGGGAGGGGGAGGGGGAGAGGGAGAGGGAGAGGGAGAGGGAGAGAGAGAGAGGAAAGAAAGTGAGAAAGAGAGGGAGGGATATAAAGGGAGCACAATTGGAGCGTGCGACAAGTTGTGTTGGTACTCTACTATGTATTTTATACCGTTAGAGAAGGGATACACAGGGAGCTCACAGTGTTGCAGTAGCTATCAAGTCCTTGTAGACCAGAGTAGCATCGAGTGTCTAGTCTCACAAACTCCTCATACACTATAGAACAAACGAAGAGACAGAAAGAGGGAGGGAGAAAGGCAAGGGGAGCAAGAGAGAGAGTTCATAAAGAGAGCGTCACAGCGCAGGACTATTAGCCAGAGTTGTATTGGTGCTCTACTACGTATTTCATGCCGTTAGAGACAGGATGCACAGGGAGCTCACCGTGTTGCAGAAGCTACCCAGTCCTTGTAGACCTGAGCTGCTTCCAGTGTTTAGTCCCAAAAACTCCACAAACACCTTTGCATGTTGAGCAAACGGAGGGAAGGAGGGAGGGAAGGAGGGAGGGAAAAGAGAGAGAGAAAGGAGGAAGGGATGGAGGGAGGGGGGAGGGAAGGAGGGTGGCAGGGAGGAAAAGAGGGAGGGTTGGAGGGAGGAAGAGAGAATGAGAGAGAGTGGAGACCAGACTCAGTGGCTGAACGTCAAAAGCTGTGGACTGGGAGGTGATGCTCGCAATGGGCATTCTTTCTCTGACTAGACCTTAACCCAGGGTCTTAAAATAATCCTCATGCCTTTGTGTTCTGCGCCTTGGTGCCTTTAAATAGGTATTAGCCCTATGTCCAAGTAGGCAATCACAACTGCTGCAAGTGGCCTCGCTGTGTTCAATGATGACATCATTGCTACCTAAGAGGTACATGGCCACCATTGCACTACGTGCGCCTGGGTTTTGTCAAAGCAGTAGGCATGCCTCCCACCCATCACAAGTTGGTTTAAGAACACACGAGAGAGAGAGAGAGAAAGAGAGAAAGATAGAGTTGATAAAGGGAAAATGAATGCAATAATTAACACATCCAGCGCAGGACAATTCAGCCGTTAGAGACGAGTACTCTAGAAGCTAACCAGTCCTTGTCATCGTACTCTAGAAGCTAACCAGTCCTTGTAGACCAGAGCTGCTTCGAGTATCTAGTTCTACAAACTCCTCAAACACCTCTGGACACGAGGGAGGGAGGGAGTGGAGAGAATGGAGAGAGAGTGGGAGAGAATGAGACAGAGAGAGAGAGAGAGAGAGAGAGAGAGAGAGAGAGAGAGAGAGAGAGAGAGAGAGAGAGAGAGAGAGAGAGAGAGAGAGAGAGAGAGAGAGAGAGAGAGAGAGAGAGAGAGAGAGAGAGAGAGAGAGAGAGAGAGAGAGAGAGTTGATTGCCACATCCAGCACGGGACTATTAGCTAGGCACTCTACTATGTATTTCATGTCATTAGAGACGGGATGCACAGGGAGCTCACCATGTTGCAGAAGCTACCCAGTCCTTGTAGAGCAGAGATGCTTCGAGTATCTAGTCCCACAAACTCCTCAAACACTTCTGCACACAGATCAAACTGAGGGAAAGGTACCTACTGATGTTTGAACGCCAAATGACTGCTTACAAGATTGAGAAAGGGAGATGGGCATTCATTCTTGCCCCACAGTTGACTGGGGAAGCACAGAAAGCATATATGGCCATGGTAACTGATGAGGGAGGGAGGGAGGGAGGGAGGGAGGCAGGCAGGGAGGCGGGAAGAGAGAGAGAGAGGGAGAGAGAGAGAGAGAGAGAGAGAGAGAGAGAGAGAGAGAGAGAGAGAGAGAGAGAGAGAATAAATGGGGAATGATTGCTACGTCCAGCGATATTAGCAAGAGTTGTATTAGCATTCTACTATGTATTTCATGCCGTTTGCACAGGGAGCTCACTGTGTTGCAGAGGCCACCCAGTCCTTGTAGAGAAGAGCTGCTTCGAGTATCTAGTCCTACATACTCCTCTGCACGTAGAGCCAACTGAGACCTCCGAGGTGACAACCGTAGCAACACAGAACTGTCGCCAGCGTTCAATGTGCGCGTATGCGCTCACGTGCTGTAATTGTTGCATATATAGCGAATGTAAGGGAAGCGCCCATGCGCATTGGCAAATGTAAGTGCGACCATGCGCATAGGCACGGAGGATCCATGGGCGCTTACTGAACTAGCCAAGGCGGGGGGCTTGGGGGGGGCCTGAACACTATTGTGCATCTGGACGATACGTGGTGTGTTACACAATACGAGAGGCTTCAACGCAAGACGTTTTGTCTGAGCAAAGATACCCTATAACCCCTTGTTTGTGAACGTTCCATGTGGCAGTCCTGATGAAGTGAGTGTGCTTTCGTTCTTTCGATGGGACTCAGATAAATCTATTCTACTTTCTTCTACCTATACACTGACGACGTCCTACGTTTGGGAGGACTGTGAGCCAGGGCTCTCCATGTTCGGCATGCCTGAATACCTTCAGTCAAGTTGGTTTGGTGGTTGGCCATGGAACAGAGCAGGAGTTAAAGTTGCTTGAACATTTTGGACTTAATTGGTGTGTGATGTTATGCCTATACACATTGGGTCCCGGCTATGAACTTTGAGCTTTGAACTTTGAACTTACACCTGCTGTAAGTATTCAATCCGCTATTTTCTCTCTCTGTCTCTCTCTGTCTCTCTCTCTCTCTCTCTCTCTCTCTCTCTCTCTCTCTCTCTCACGTTTGCTAACCTTGTAGGCAAGTGGGGGGCGGGGGTGTGTGCGCGCGTTATAATTGCTCACTGATTAGAAAGGCAAAGTGAAACTTGAAAAGTCATTGTTAAACGAAAAGTTGGCTGCCCACAACACTTGCAAATTACATGTACCAACTCAGCTGGCTTGGCCAACTCATGCGCACAAGTAAAGGAAAGCATCTCAACCTTTATACACCTGGAGGATACTTGTAGGGATCAGCTGCGCTGTGTTCATTTGACATGAAGGAGGCCCCCCTTAAGTGAGATGATGATTGTGTCTCACGGGAATTTCTACCAGCTGTTTATGGAGCTGAATTGCTACACTATATCAAGGCACTGCAGTAGGTGCAGGTTGGATGTCAAATGTGTTACATGCTTGTGTGCACACTAAGATCAAGCAGTTTGTCTCTTCAGACTGGGAGGGAGCATTAAAATGGAGGGAGGGAGGGGGAGAAGATCGAGGGGGCATTGGGTGCAGCCAGCATCCAGTGGCAGATCTAGGGGGGTACCCCCGTTTGGTGTAACTGTATTATAGCTCACACATTTGTGTACACCTCACTGATGGATACTGGAGGATGGCATAACTACATTACGTTTACTGGACCCAATTGTTCCATTGAAGTGTGCCACTTCTCCAGCTGGTCAATGCATTCTGATCGCATATTTAATCTTTTCCCTGGAGATATAGATGTAGCATCAGTAGATTCCAACACTCTTCATCGTGACTTTTCAAAAAAAGGTTTGTCTGCATGGTAGTAACTCGTATGACTCATGCCTCTTCATTTGAATCATGTGTGCCCATGCTTGTAGTTGTTCAGGACTCTACTTTTCAGCATGCTTTCCCTTCAGTTCATCAACAATAACTTCAACATCTGACATCTTACTTAAGTGAGCATCATAGTTCGAGCGTTTAGATTTAGGAGGGTCACTAACATTTGAACTATACGTTTTTGTTGTTTTATTCTTCCAAGAGCATTTCATCCATAAGTTTATTTGTGCAATCATGGTACATGGTATCAATTAATATATGCAATAGTCACAAGAGCCTTTTGTTTCCCTCTCAAACCATGACCACAATATTCATATTGGGCACGATCAAACCATCAGATAACTCTGTTTGAAGATGCTTAATCGGTGTGAATTTTGCACGAGTATTCAACTTTTCGAGTGTATCCACCTTTGGATAACTTTTACATTAACAAGTAGCCATTGTGATCAGAACAGTCCTGTAAAAACAAACATAGGCACTATTTGATTATTTTGCAATAAGCAGAATGAGCCCAGCCTTTGAGTGGCACTATATGGAGTATAGAGATAATAGGTGCACACTGATTAGGATTTACCAGTTTAATAGGGTGCCACCTCAACTGAACAGTATAAGGAAGTACAGGAAACCATCATATCAAGAAGTTTTGAAGACCAATATGTGTTCATAGCTATATATATACACAGTGTCATTTTGGGAATCTTACATAGTGTGTTTCACATGTATTGATACTACTTTAGGAAACACCAACGAAGCTTCATTCATCATGTAACCATGTATAAAAAATAATTATATAAAAATGTCATTCACCACTATCTTTTATCCATGCTTTACAGGCAGAAGCTGTTACACTAAAAATGCAGAATTAATACAATTGACTTGTTGCTTGAATGATTTCATCATGATTTTGTATTATGAATAGTTCTTCAATTGGATTATAGTCTGGTGGTAGGTATAAAAAAAGAATTCCAGTGACTTCAAATATATCTTTCACTCCCTGGACATCATGAACACTACAGTTATCCATAATTAACAATGGAATGGTTGCATCTCTGGAATTAAACTTCCTCTAACAAAACCATAAATTTATCACCATTAGTTGTCCCAGTTATACACTCATAGCAGAGTAAGCCTTCTTGTGAAATAGCACATATTGTTGGTGCCTCGGTTCAGCAGTAAACTTGTGTTTCTCCTATATTAATGAGTACCCATATTTACACATCAAGGAATACAAGTCGGTCAGTAGCTAGGATATTAAAGTGCGTCTGCCATAAATGCACCTCTATATTCCACACATCTTTGTCTTGCAATTTGCACAATCTTTTTCCATTTCTACTAAGCACTCTGGATCCTGATACAGTTATTCCTGTAGTTGCATGAATTTTCTGACGTACTTCTTTCAAGTAGAGACTAGGATTTTCAGCTAGTAAGCATATAATATACAACTGGTTTAGTTTACGCATATCTGGTCGTATTTCTGGTCTGATTGGAGTAACTTCACCTGTTTCGGCAATCTTGTGTAGAGTCTGTGAGCACTCCCTAGACTATAAATATGTAGACGTGCTGCAATTTCAGGAAAGGTAAGTCCCATTCCAACACGTTGCCAAACGATCTGCCAGTCTATGTCTGGAGAGGAGGCAGTTGTACGGCCAGATTCTGCTGAAGTCGCAGCCATCGATCAGGCAAATTTTGGGGGTTTGGAACGGACGCACGCATTGGGCTATTCCAGTTAATGAAAATACACCCCTGTGGAGGAGTAATATTTATAACTCCCCTAGGACATTAACTACAGGCCAGGTCTCCCCCTAGGACACCAAAATTAACACACCAAGAACACATTTTTGAGGTAAAAATACTGCCTTCAGACAAATTAATTCATGTCCTTTCTACCCCCCAGACGTCATCATTTTGTCCAAAAACCCTCCATGGACAGGCTAATTACAATAGAAAATACCCACTGACAAAATCACAGCTAAACCCCCCTTGGACGCAATTATTGATCCTCCACAGAGGTGTATTTTTATTTACTGGAATAGCCCATTCCAAGAAAACACGTGTTCGAACTGAACAGTAATACTGCCGCTAGTTTGCGTTCGAGCATTACATGCCAAAACGGACGTCTAACGGACGTGCGGAGGTCCGTTAGCGCCACACGCCAAAACATAGCATAAAAAAAACTAGAGTAAGGATTATTTTACATAGACAGCACTACACACACACACAATTCGGTTGTCTCTCAAAAAAACTATCTGCCATCACAGGAGTCTAATATGTCGGCAATGGACGCTAAAGGGGCTACCCATCCTACCATGACTAGAATACAAGGGTACGGACACCCACATAGCCATGTGTATCCATCTAGCAGTTAAGAACTCTTGGCATCCAAACACGAGCCTGTCGACAACATGTACTGAAGAGGCTACCCATCCCACCGTGATCAGGAGAAACGTCACCAAAAACAAGGCTGGCACACTCCTCCGACCGCACATGTCCACTGAGTCCGGTTAAGTGCGCGCGCAAGTGCGCCATCTAGGGGTGTCTGGGAGCATGCCCCCCAGAAAAATTTGATTTTAGACCTTCTGAGATTGTTTCTGATGGAGTAAGAATGTGTCTGTTTCCTCAGTACGCTATTCACAATTACGTGGTCCGGAAGCCTCCTGATCCTCATCATAGTTTAGAAATAAAAAGGAAAATAAAAAGAAAATTAAAAATGCAATTACGTAATATATACAACCCATAAGAGAACAAGAGAGGAAAACGTTAATACTGTGGGATACCACCCTCAGAAGTAGCAAGGGTGATAGAGTCAGCATCACGTAGTGGTCTGTTGTTTGACGATCTTGTCCCACGGATACACATAATTGATGCACGGATAGCTGCAAAGGATAGTTTGCACCTCAACCAGTTAATCACAATAGAGTATGGTTTCTGTTGTTTCTGTGCTATCATGTCTGCCAGCCTTTTGTAGAAGGTTGTTGCTTCTTGTCCCATCCCTCCAGTGGTGGAAAACACAGGAGGTGTGAATACACCATGTTCCAGCTCCCTCACCCGCTGGCCGTACGCTCGCTTCTTGATATCCTCATGCTTCTTGTATGCTGTGGAGATGGATCCTGAACTGTTGCTTGGAGAATTTGGGTGGAAAACCCTAACATCAAAATATGCATCTTGGGCAGCAGTCCAGAAACCAGTTGCACGAATATCTAAGTGGGCCTCATTGCTCGTGATGGCTGAGCGATAGGTCAGGGATTCACCACTGAGTGGTTGGAGTCGTGGTTCTGTGGCTACATTGTGGCACACTTCAGTGAGCAGGGAGGCTGTTAAGTCACGCAATTCATTGTGCCTTATTGTAGGAAATCCACCCATTGGAGGCATGAGTGATTGAGAAGGCTGTGCCACAGTTACATTTGGTTGGGATGTTTGGTGGCATCCATCCATACCGGAGGCACGAAACCCTCCTTTATGGAGGGAAAAGCCATGGTCATAACAGCACCAAGGTGTCTCTTGCCCTCAGTGGTGATGTTAATACCAGTGTCAGCAAACCGTTCCTTTGCCTTCTCAATGTGCTCTGCTTTCACTACAAGGTGTGTTTTACTGGCATTGGGGTAATATCCATAGCCTGCACCATGTCTCTGCATGCTGTCCCAGAACAATCTCAAATCATTACATGTGCCAGCACCAGTTGCATCGTCCGCGTACCATACCTGCTTCGCGTTTGGAGCATTATATTTCAACTTTACAATCAAAGGCTTCACTGCAAGCGCATACATGGCCATGGCTAATGGATCGCCCTGCGTTGTCCCCTCAACAGAGATAATTTCTTCATCTCCACAGATGATGCATCTAATCGGAGCTCTGTATGTGTTCATGATAATTTGGTACAGGGGCGGGCAGATTGACTTGATGTTGTGTAGGGCTGTTTGCCTATTGATAGTATTAAAGGCATTTGAGGCATCAACCAATAAAGCCCCCTCTACATCCTCCTCATTAAAGAACCAAGATTCCACTGTATGGAGCCCTCAAAAATTATCATCACAACTGCATAGATACAGTTATATACACAAACATTTCTGGTACAGTAGTATAGTGAAAACTGAAGTACACGTATTTCTTGTATAGTAGTATATATAGTGAAAACTGAAGTATATATAGTCAGTTAAGAGTGAATAATGATGCTATAGAGCGTCCATGTGCCATGCAAAGCTCTCATTGGTCGCGTTAAGTATTAGCATAAACTCATTGAAGAAATCATCATAGTTGACATACAATATTGGAAGCTCAAGAACACTATCACAGGACGTCTGGTAGGCCTGAGCTAATTATTCAGGAATAATTTTTTGAATAATAGGCAACTCTGCAAAAGTTGAATAATACTGTTAAATAAGTACTGCGCATGCGCAGACTGTGCTCTAAATAGAAAGCTAGTGTGTCGGTGGACTGACTTCCTGTATGGAAAGTCCTAGATCACTTTTGGATGTCCTAAGGGCTCCTCAAGTCTCTGAACACACCAGAAAGAGGAAGGTTGACTCAAATCCGCCTATTGGCAAAAAGAAGTCCAGAGGTCACCTCTAGTGAGCCAAAGTCTGTAAGTGCAAAGGACAGAGTAAACGAATTTCCCGACGAGTGTTTGACTGTCAGCAGAGGTGGAAAATTATTCTGTAGTGCCTGTAGGGAGGAACTAAGTTTGAGAAAGAACATTATTACAAATCATATTGGCTGCAAGAAGCACAACACAAGCAAGGAGAAGCTCAGGACCAGTAAGGCTAAAGAACAAGATATCATTGACAGTTATGATGCTGAGCACCACCCTGTTGGTGAAACACTACCCATGACTCAACGTGTGTATAGGCTCAAGGTCTTGAAGACCTTTTTGCGTGCTGCCATCCCTCTAACAAAACTAGACGCATTTCGTGATCTATTAGAGGAAAATGCCCTATGCCTTGACTGACCAACGCCACATGAGTGATCTTATACCGTTCTTGTGTTCGCAAGAACAAGCCGACATTAAGAATGAGATAGGTGAGAAACCTGTATCAGTAATCTTCGATGGGACTACCAGACTTGGAGAGGCCTTGGCCATTGTTGTCAGATTTGTTGACGACTCCTTTTCCATACAGCAGCGACTAGTTCGGTTACAACTGCTTGTCAAAAGTATGACAGGAGAGGAGATTGCTCGAGAATTGATTAATGTTATATATCTCGGCACAGTATGGTATTGGCTCAAACAAGCTTGTTAGTGTGATGCATGACCGAGCAGCCTGTAATGGTGTTGCGTTGCGGACTATCAAAGTTGTTTACTCATCGATTGTCGATATTGGATGCTTTTCGCATACATTAGATCTGGTCGGTAGCAAATTTGACACACCTTGTCTATCTTCATTCATGGTGTGGTGGGTCAGCCTCTTTAGTCACAGCACAAAGCAATGCTGTTGTGGAAGGAGAGAACCTGTCAGTCTTACCAAGGCTACTCTGTGACAAGGTAGTGGAGCAAATGGGAGGTCATGAAACAACTAATGGACCTCTTTGGAGATGTTGAGCCATTCCTCCAAGCTGTGACCGCGTCTCCTACTACTGTAGAGAAGTTACTTTCTGTTCTCCGAAATAATAACGAAAGAAAACTTCTCCAGGTGGAATTGGCAGCTACGATTGACGCAGGTATGCCATTTGTGAAAACAACATACAACCTAGAAGGGGATGGGCCTTTAGTACTCACCTGTTATGACACCATAGGGGCCTTGAATACGGCAGCTCGACAAGCCCATTATCCTAATGTGGATGGTATTGCTGAACACATTGCAGCAGATGCCCAGGAAAAAAGTGACTTGGTACAGCATGCAAACAGATGTGTACAGCCAGGGATAACATATTACTTTCAACAGATATGTACGAATGTGAAGTCAGCTCTGGAAGCATTTAAAGCCGCAGCAAGGCTCTTTTCTCCTTTTCGCTTAACAGAAATCAATCCAAGTGTTGCTTCTATTGACTCCCTCACTGCTTTCCTTGGATTCTGAAATAGCTGCTTTAAAACAAGAGCTCCCTGTTTATCAAGCAGCTGCCCAAGATGTTGATCCTACTCATGACCCACTATGTTTTTGGAAGAGTCACGAAAGGGAGTTGCCGACATGGGCTAAAGCTGCTAGGCAAGTGCTACTCATTCAACCTTCCTCGGCAGCATCCGAAGGTTTTTTTTTACTGTTACGAAATTCCTTTGGAGAAAGGCAAATGCATCTTTACAAGACTATATAGAGACCTCATTGATGCTTCAGATAACTGGTAGCTAGAACCAAAATCTCTCACTCACATCGTGCTACAATGATACACATGTTTTTTCAACTTGTTAAACACTTTAGTTGCTGTTTTTCATGTCATCGGATGTCTGCTTTTTGAATAATAGGGGCCTGCTCTTGAATAATAGGAAGGAAATTTGTGAATAAAATACTTGAATAATAGGGAAATTTAAGTGAATAATTAGCTCAGGCCTAACGTCTGGCAACCTCCAACCCATTGAACTCAACTCTCATCTTAGGTACAATGCAAACACTTGCTCCTGTCACAAAGCGTAAAAAGTGGCTCAATTCAGTAACTTTCATGTTTCCTATCATAGTGGTAAGGTAACCAAAGACACGTGATTCATTCTCATTATTTGGACTGGGGCACTGTACAAGTGATAAAACTTTGGTTGGTGTAATAGTCATTCCATAAAACAACTTGTGTACATCATATGCACTCTTTTTCTGCCAAAAGAGTCCATGATTATGAGGGACTCCTGCGTGAATAAGTGCCAATGCAGCTTCAGGCTTAACACAGAACTCATATCTGGCTACATCTTAGGAAGGTTCAAGTGATTTGGTATCTGTATACCAACAAGATCTTCAACCATTGAAGGGCAAGAGAAGAAGTAAGAGCTGTCTTAAGCTTGTGCCGCTCATCTTCACTCAATTACAATGCTAGACGGAATCATTACTGTCGGACCAAGAAGCATTGTGATCAATGATGGCAGAGCAATACAAATGGGGAGAAAACCAAGTATCCATGAGAGTAGAAAAGGTGGCAATATCAATGCCTGGTTGTACCATCGGAATAAGGGTTTTTGCACCTTCAAAAAGATGCATGTAAGCATCAACCCAAAATGCAGAGAACATATCTCTCTGGACCCCTCCATCATCTACTGCATTTTTCATCCTTATATTTTATGAAAAGGGGATATTCCCAGTCAACACCATCTTCCTGGTACATGCTTAGTACAGCATTGTAGAGATTTTCACGGTTGATAATTCGCTCCAATCCTGGAACAAACCCTGATGTCATCTCAAAGAATAGTTTGCGCTCTTCCCACTGTTGATGTCAAATATCCTAACAGTGAGTGGATTCATTTTGGTCAAACCAGTGTCATTAGACCCATCAACAGATAATGTGTATGGGGCATGCTGCATAACACTAACCAAATCACTCAAGAATTCAGGTGCAATTGCTTTGGCACATGCATATCCCTTAGCAACTTCACCATCAAAGATATTTCGAATCAGTGGGCTAAGGTGGTCAGCAACTGCAAGTGGCACATTATGTTGTGCCAGCAAGACACACATCTTCACTTCAGCACGTTGAATCTGTATACAAACATAGTTATTATAGTGCACAAGTACCAGAGCTCGAAAAATACTTACTTTCTCAGTGATGGGGTCAGAAGATGGCCGAAAGCTGAGAGTAGACTGCTGAGCAGTTTCTTTCGCTAGTACACTGTGTTTTAGTCCCTCTACGTGCCTCTTTATGTCTTTCACTCCTTGATGCTTGCACGAAATGACTTTGTTACATACAGTGCACAAGAACGAGAATCGATCTTTCTTCGCAGCCTTCACGCAAGGGAACTGGGCTGTCCACGCTTGGTCAAACTTTGTGGCATACATTGCAGCCCCATGAAGCTTACGTTTTTTGGCAGGCAGTTCACGTTCAGAATCAGTTTCGCTCTCGCTGGACGCGTCCATGCTTTCTGATATGAACAGCTGGCAATGCAGCAGGCAACCTTAGTGGGCGTGTGCCAGCTAGAGCGTGAGATTCATACGTGTTCGCGTGAGAGCGTGAGATCGCATGTAAATGCGTGTGTCTCACGCCGGATGCGTGAGACTTGACAGGACTGACCCTGTCAGCTTTCAAACATTCCTCATATGCTCTATCCTGCTCTGCTTGTATCTTTCTGCTTTCCATGACATCAAAAGTGCTATCACCCTCCTAATAAAGTAGCTACCGTGGATCATTGATTGAAACAGAATGTAATTCATGTTACCATGCAATCTTCACTGTCATCACTGGAAATAGACTCTACTTGTGCTTCAGCAGGTGGAGTCTACAGCAAAGTGAAACTTGGAAAGTGAGTAACCCTCGCACAGTTTTGACTATATACTCGTATTAGAGCTCCTGACGTTCTTCATGCTCTGCACATACTTGTAGATAAGCAGTCTTTCTAATGCCACAACGCAGAGATGCCAAGGGTTGCTGATACAAATGAGTGAGATCGCTGGCTTCCGATCAGTCAGAGACCACAGACCGATCTGTATGCATACAAGACTCCAGTGAGATGTGACTGTACACAGAGGTACGACGTGTGACGTCATAGTCACAGAGCAAAGCCACGCCCAGAAATACACTCGGTATTGAACTTCAAAGGCCTGTGTACAAGCCATATGCGGGAGCTCAATTGACCACACCTCTTAATCGCTCATATCGCATATCACCACGCCCTAGGCTAGAGCTAAATCAGAAAGATGCGTGATATTTTAGGACTAGAGCGTGTGAGCGTGAGTTGATGGTAAAAAGCGTGACTCTCACGCTCAATGCGTGACGCTTGGCATATCTGACAATAGTACCTAACAGCAGGTAGTGCTGGTTGTGACCTCCAATTAATGCGCACCTCAGGCTGCCTAAAGTACACTTGTGTTCGAGGATACAGCTCCAGACTTACTATGACGAAGTAGCAATACGGCTTAGCAATCATAGCAATCATGGTTTATGAAAATCAACAATCTACCACTTTTCTTTGACAGCACCGTTTGGGCCTTGCTCCAGACATTAACTATGCCAAGCACTAATGCTCCTTCTAGCTACATATCTCCACGTTTGGTACAGACAGTAGCCACAGTTTGCAAGAAAACTTGTTTACAGACACCGACCGACCCTCCTGCGCATGCATGAGGCCTTGGGGTGCAGCTAGGCAACTTACACGTAGCTCTTTGATCAATTCATCTGCACGCTGAAGCAACTGCATCCTTTTATTGGAATCTGGGGTGGTAGAGGATGACGATGCCTGTGAATACTAGGCAAATCATCATCAGATTCCTCCATCTCCATTTGCTGCACATAGAGACTACCACAACCTTCAGAACACCATTTCCATCTAAGTCTTGTTGCATGTGGTGTTATTGCGATTTGCTTGCAGATATTGCAATTTTTCCCTCGAGCCAGCTCCTTGAATGCATCAGTGATAAGTTCTGTAGTCTCCTTAGACGTCATACATTGATGAAAAGTTAGTTCAATAATACGACCATCCTCCTTCAACTTATTGCGCTTAGGAATATATGAAGGAATCCGTTTAAGCATAACTACATTAACCTTTTTTCCTCTCTTTCCAGTGGCAGGTTTTTTTATGCCAATGGGATTCAGCAGCAACACATTCATCCAGTGGGTCAAATTGAGGCACATGCTGGGAAGAGACTTGCCAGAGCCTTTGCATGTACTTCTGAGGGCTTCCCCAGGCTCCTACACAGACGCCTAGCAGTTTCACTAGATTACAAACATTGAAAAGCCTATAACACTCAGAGTACATGCATAGTGGATCATCCGTTCGCAGCATGTGATGTAGATCGGTAATATATTGTACTGCCACTTCCCTATGTAAACAATTTGTACTAGCGTTGTACCCAAGACCCACAACACAACCTACGCTTACATTATCTTCCGGACTCTTCCTGGTCCAGTACCTCAAAAACACTATCTGTCCATCTTCAACCGGATCAACGCAACTAAGTACATCAATCATGCCGTGGTTTTCGTTGTTTATTTGCAAATAATACGAATCTTTCTCTCCCGAGCGAATCACATCGGCAAAACCTTTCTTAACAGCAGAAAACAGGCCTTCATGCGCTTCTTTAACGCTGTTGGACTCAGAATAACAAAAAGAAACAGGTCCTTCGAAGTCGCAAATGACTTCGCGAGTCGTGCCATCGAGAGCCATGCTTGCAATGTGTGTACACGGCTAAAGAATATATCTGGATGATGGGAAGTTCCGTTCTCCCCATAAAATATTTCAGGTCCCTATCCAGCCGTGTACATTCCAGTCGCGTGCAATTGCAACAGATCTACAAGGGATGTAATTACGCGTCTTTACGCGTCTTTGTAACTCGTTTATTTGCAAGTTTGTGCTACATGTGCCTCCTTCAGCCACCACATTAGCAGTTTATGGTGAACTTGGAAGACAACCATTGGAAGTACGACGAAAGCTGCTCATGATTAAATTCTGGATGAGAGTTGTTTTGAGCACTTCCATTTCTCCACTGCTAAGAGAGTCCTACAGTTTGCTATGTAGACATTCATCTAAGTGGGTAAGATACATCAAGAAGATTTTAAATCACTGTGGTCTCTCCTACGTATGGGATGACATTCATTTACTAGACCCCTCAGCTACTCTCTGATATCAAGAATCGATTTTTCCGATCAGTTCTGACAGAAATGGTGTAGTTCCCTTACTGAAACAACTGGGAAGCTACGAACCTATAAATTGTTTAAGTCAAATTTACAGATTGAAAGGTATCTAATTCTCCCATATCACCTTAGAATTCCCCTAACTCATCTTCGAATTAGTTGTCACCAACTCTTTATCGAAACTGGCCGTTATAACAAACCTCAAAGGATTCCATTAGAGGCGAGGCTATGCCCTTTCTGTAAAGATCGGCAAATAGTGGAAGATGAGAAACATTTTTTATTGGACTGCACCCTTTATAAGGACTTGAATGAATTTAAAGATTTCATTTCTTTTTGTCAAAGGAAGTTTCCTCTTTTCAGCCATATGACTAGTGACAGTTTATTTAGTCTCATAATGTCATCGTCAGATATTCAGTTTCTTTCAGTCACTGCTACATTTATTAAGAAAGCTTTCAAATTAAGGTCTCAGTCTCTTTGATGATCTATTGTCTCAGCCTCTCTCTCTCTCTCTCTGTTCTTGTTGTGTTTGGTTTGTTGTCTGACTAATGGGCCTCCTGGCCTTTCATGTCAATAAAAATTATTATTATTATTATTATATTTCAGGTCCCTATCCAGCCGTGTACATTCCAGTCCCGTGCAATTGCAATCAGATCTACAAGGGATGTAATTACGCGTGTCCATTAATTTCTGGTAATGAGGTACATACATAGAGGCAGAGCCAACGCACTGTACGCGTGTGCACTGTTCTGACAGTGAGAGTAGCACAAGAATCGTCAACTCATCTCTGTTTTGCCTATGTAGTACTAAGTGCTAGTTGCTATAGTGCAAATCGTCAACACGTTCTCTATCAGCCAGTTCACTCCGCGACTAGTTGTTACGCGCTAGTTGCTAAGCTTTTGCGCATGCGCGGTAAGTGTAAATGACGTCATTAGTGAGTCTTGTCTCATTACATAATCGTTTTATTGTATGACGAAGGCTAACAATGTACGTGTACTATGCATGTACATTCAAAATGAAAGTACGTAATCGCTATATACATATACATTGTGAGGAGTGTTAACATCAGTATTACAAGAATCACAAGGGTTAATAACATATGCATGTTGCTACTAGCGATGATATCTCTACACATGCTAACTTTCAGGTTGATGGTTACCATGGTTGCTGAGTTTGGCTCATTAGCTATCCTATACATTGCTAAAGATCAGCAGTACATGAACTACAAGGGTTAACAAAATTATACCTCTATTCCCCATTGATACATTTCTACATGCAAAGATTCAATTTCATTAGTTTTATGGTTATTCAGTTACAATAATAACATGGCAAAAATGCTTTTTGAGATATTACGCATATCTTACATCAGAGATCAACAAATTTTTGTTTCCTGGTTATTTTTCACACATTCTTCACCTTGATATCATTAAAAGTATCAAATTGAAATCGAACAAAATGCTTATATATGGTTTTCAATGGGGATAGACCATAGCCATCCCTATATACACAGTACTACTGTACTGTGTGATATGTGACTGGCCGGATGCGACGGGCACTATACATACCGTAATGTTGTACATAGTTCCAATTTTATACTGAGTGGCTCGATCCACTCACCAAAAATACAGGAATTTTCGGAGTTCTTGCAAAGTACAGCGGAACTTCCTGTCATGTGATATGAAGCACATGTACACGTGTCGTCGTGTGGGCGGTCCAGAGCCTTCTACAACAACTTGTTCAATGCTCCAAACTTCCTCAGCAAGTTGCAGTCGGTAATCAAGTGTCTGTGTTACCATTTACAGGTAAGGCTGTGAATGTACATGTCACTAATAGTAGTCAACCCATGCAAACGGACAAATGACGTGTACCAGCTTACATTTATAATGTGAAGGTGATTAATCCCAGTAAGAAGAGTGATATTGGGCTGCCCGGGACTGCTGAGGCCGAACGTTGTAATCCTCCATGAGGAGCAAAAGAAGGCCTTTTTGATCGAGATCGACGTGGCTTGTCCATGTGACCGTCCAGAGAATATGACTGCGGCAAGGGGACGGAAGCGGGAGAAGTATGCAGCTATTAAGGAACAGCTTGAAGGGAAAGGGTTCCAGGTGTGTTGTGACGGTTTTATTGTGGGCTCGCTGGGAACATGGGACCCCGAAAATGATCACCTACTTCGCGAGATTGGGATCGGTCGTAAGTATGGGACCCTGTTCAAAAAGCTCTGCTGCCGTGATGCTATTGCTGGTAGTTACGGAGTGTGGACTGCCAGATCCAGTCTGCATGCTGGTAGGGTTTCCAGTTAGAGCTTCAATAAATCAGTCCATCTCCTAGTATGTGGCTGGCCGCCTCATGGCCTTCCACTACAAGGAACCACAGGTCGGGAAGACTCGGTGAGGCCCCCATCCGCGAGGATGAGCCAGTCTGGCTACGGGCTGTGTAGGGCTCCTCCCTAGCTGGATGTTCAGCTTTGGAGATGTGGACACACAAATTAAGATGAAGCTTATTGAAGAATTCGGGGATCAAGTGCTTGGGAGTGCTTCCTAAAAATGCAGGTATTTCTGGGGGGTATCATAATTAGACCTGTAGATATCATTCGTGCCCACAAACGAAGCCTTAGTGCATCATATTTACTCTCGTATTTCTCATGCAGCTTCGTATAGGTTTTTTCAGTTTCATCCTCTTTTCCCTGCCGATATGAACCAAGTCAGCTAGATTTCTCAGTCGGATACTATGATGGAAGCCAGCAGGCCAAGACTTGGCTAGTAACTAGGGATGATTTGTACAAGAAGTACCTGAATGGTGGAAATGATGGTGCGATGGCAGGTCTACTGATAGTGTACCTAAGCGAAACAGGGATTTAGACTCTCAACCAGGAAGCGTTCTCGTAGGGAAAGTTTCTCTGATGCTATAAGTGGAGCTGCTGTCGCTTTGCTGGTGCTCTCAAAGGAGGGTCAAGAACAGCCCACTTCAGTAGTGCCAAGTGGTACTTCTCCTGGACGATCAGTGGAGTTACGCATGAAGAACTATGAACATTTTACGCTACTTGCAGCAGCTGTATGATGATGGAATTCTTACTGGAGAGGAGTATCAAGAGCAGAAACAACTAATCATTACCTCAATCCACAACTATAAGACATCATAGCGGTGGAATACTGGAATTTGAGTTCAGTGGTATATATACACATCTCACGTATTTTGTGTGTGATTACATTTCAAAATTATACTGACAGTATTGTTGGCTAATACTTGTGAAACTAGTTAGTAATTGTGTTTCTACATCGGTTGTGCCATCACTTTTCAACAACTGGCTCTGAAGATCAAACTTCACTTTGGAGAAAGCTTCCTCAAAGGGGTTGAAATCAGGTGAGTATGGTGGAAGAAAGTGAACTAGTACCCCAATCCCTTCACACTGACTTCACTTCTGCTGTGTGGTGTATAGTACAGTTGTCTAATACTACGACAGAATAAGGATTAATCCCATCAAATGGCATCAGGAAACTTTTCCTGAACAAAATCATAGAAGGTATCACCGTTACTAGTACCCCTGACAGTTTTGACATCTAGCAGTCCATGTAGTGAGATGCATGCAATAGCAGATATCCTTTCCCCTCGAATCAAAAAAGAATGAAATGCACTGGAAAAGTGCGAACCCTCACGCAGTTATGACTAGCTATATACTCTATAAAGTATAGTAGTTACATTATTCATAATGCAGTGAGAGTACATAATCAACAGTAGAATCAGTAAATTGACACTTGTAATGGATTTCAATTTGGATGGACCTATATACAAGGATTGATAACTGAAGAAAAATTAAGATCTGTATGATGGATCAATTACAGAATTTACTGTCAAATTGTAGGGGTATAATTTGTTTGCATGGAGGGAGGATGCATGATTATGGTGGTATATTATTATATGTTTATTATTCTTTTTATGTAAGAGAAGTAGAGAAAAGTTTTTAATGGTAATAATAAGATAACAAGAAAACAAATAGTAGAATAATAATGTGTTAAAATTTTTAATTAGTTCATAAATTGCTCTAGATATTGAAGTGCATGCATACAAAATATATCACAGTTGGTAGACACTCTATGTAGGAATGGTGGTGAAATGTCCATTAGCTTCAATTAAATACACAAAATGGTTTAGAACTCCTGCATACTGTAACATTGGCCTTCTTTCTTCCTCCTCTTCCTGTGAGTTCTTTCTGTGATGGGGGGTGGCAGGTTTGGGCACAGTGGATCTTCTTGAAGAAAATGGCATTGAGTGTTCTAGATTCATTTTGTTTAAGAAAGGGAGGGAGGGAGAGAGGGAAAGAGAGGAAGAAAGGGGAATTTCTCTTCTCTATTTAGTTATTAATATTTCAGTTACACAACAGCATGTACAAAACAGCAAATGAAATTTCATTTGAGTTCCTGATTATATTTCATATCTGTAGCTACAAGTAGGTAAATGCTAATGCCACAACAGTTTTTTGGCCACTTGTGATTTTCAATGTGTACCTCCAGGTATAATTAGCTGTCAAGAATACAGTTCTGTTTGATGACAGAGTTCATCAATACTGCTTGTTGACATATCTGGCTGGTCCCACAAATAGTTGGACATGATAGTTAAATCAAAATCATTGACTAATCAATTATGTGACATTAAATGTTTATTGGACTATTTCTATAATATACAGTAAGGTTGGTCCAGTATGATGAGTGCATTGTTGTTATGGTTTAATATGATTCGTTTGGGTTGGCTTGAAATCTCAGGCATGGAGGCATAAGGAATAGGAAGAGGTAAATACATTATTTATGAGAGGGTATAATGGTGTCATATGCTTGGAGGGATTACTGGAATCCTTGGGGGGGGGGGGGAGATTTGCTCCTGTGCCCCCCTGGATTAAACCCTGAAGGTGATGTATTGCTTTGTGAGTACTAATTTTACATGAAACATCTTTGGTTTATGCTCTATCTCTCTATTATGTTGAGGTAGTATTCTGATTCCTAAACTAAATGATGATCTGCATGACAAAATCAATGTCTTTGATTGTGGTTCATGTCAGCTAATCAACTTTTTACCTTTGTGTAACTTATGCAATAATTGAATGTGATGTACATGGCTGGGGTACATTGATATAATTCACCTTTGTATCTTCTTTTTTGCTTTCCCGATTTGTTTAGACTGATCTTATTAGTAACAGTTGAACATGAGTTCGAGTAATATAGAGACAGACTACAACAACTAGCCCACTATTCTAGACTAACTGATAAATAGATGAACTAGTCCAAGTACCTTAGTTGAACATGAGATATACTTTCAAGCTTTTTTATAAAATGTTGGTAACACAATGCCATGGCACAGTAACTATTGTCTCAATGAATGTACAGCACTATACATGACTGCAAAGACTCATTTAGTTCAGGCAAGGTTCCACCTACATCTTCATCACTTACATGCTGAGTGATTCAGGGAGATAGGCTGTGATACAAAGGCTTACATGCAGTAAGCTTTATGTTAATTGCTGCACTGGTGAACTCAATGCCAATTGTAATATGCAGTCAAGGGATAATTACATACAACAATAACAACATGTGTAACTGTAGGGAGGGGTTACGCATTGTTGTTATTGTTACATGCCATTATCCCTTGACTGCATACATGAATTGTAATTCTAGTATTGTGGTAGCGTAAACTCTAAACTCTGAACTATATAACACTATGTTGTTAGCATAATTTGTTAGTCTTTTTTTTACTTTTTGGCACTACCATTCCTACATCCTTCAATATTTTAATGACGTTTATAAATATATCATCAATTTACAAAGGTTGAAAGGTTCAAAGGTATTATTATTGGCTCAGAGAGCATATACACAGAGAAAGAAAATACGTTATGTATATAGGACAATATAAAATTATTTAGGGAAGTGAATGTTGAATATTTGGTCATTCCCACTAGCCAGGAGGTCAATAATATTGCTTTGTGAGAGCTGGATTGATCTTAACATGACAGAATGATAAGAGCACAGATGAGCCAATCATGTGGTACCTTGGTAAATAGGTAAGTTGCACAGGGAGCTGGTATAATACCCACAGTAAATGTGTCGGGAGTGATGGCATACAATACGCTGCAGTTGACAGGTACCATGGGTGCCTCAATCTAACCGACCGGTCAGTGCGCATGCGTCCCCGTGCAACGCGTAAACATAGCCGGCCTTGCCTTTTCCCCTGGAAATGCTCGCCCACAAATGCTTTGCATTTTCCTAGCGTTTACTACGTTTAGTTAGTGTATATACTAAAACAGTTCAATATTACATGTATCACTAAAATAGGTTATACAGTAGGGGTAGCGCGCGTCGTACGTTGGAATGTAGTGTGACGTCACGTTCAATTATAAGGTTCAAGATGACATCATCAAGTTTATACTTGTCAAAATGACAAGATCTGAGTCATACAATGCTATAAAAAGGTTGAGTGCAGGTTTTTAGTCAGTCTGAATGAAATCAAGAGAAGACAATGACGAATCCAGCTGCTGAATATTTTCGTGTCATTGCCGTACGGAACTTTTTTGAATCCAAGTGCTGTATACTCTATAATGATATTGTGAGCCCGACCATTAATGTGAAAATTTCAAAATGTGACGCTTATCGCTGTATCCAGTTAACAGAAGAATGTTGTCGCAGTTTTTTGGCTAGAGTCATACTCAAAATTGCTGATGGACGAAAGTTGGTTGTATGAGTGCACGACAGACAGATCTGTTTTATTGCCAAATGCGATGAAGACGAAGTAAATGAGATGCGACTCTTAAATACTGGACTGTTCTCTGTACATGTTTTGAAACACCAAATTGTTGGGATTTATGACTATAATTGAACTGGTATTGTTGTTATTGTTCAAGTGTGTTTGCTTATTTGGTTACATCTTCAATTTCATTTACATCTTTAATTTCATTTACATCTTCAATTTCGTTTACATCTTCAATTTCTTCCATTGTTGTTCAATTCATGTATTCTATTTAATTGTGTATTCCATTCCGTATATTTTTGATACATTGAATGATGAATAAAATCACGGCTTGAATCAATGTGGCTGTAGAGAAAGTTTGAGAAAGATTGCATAGATTATAAATTATAGGTTAACTTCAGTATTGTCAATGAGTGTTTAAAAATTACGACATTATTAGAAAGTTAGTAGATTATGTAGGGACATGCACGACCAGGTCAATACTGTAAACGTTAATGCTCTAAAATTTTAACGATTTCTTGAAAAACTGCATTACAGTGTTTTTTTTTAATATAATGATTTTACAGGGAAAGCACTGTTGTTAACAATTCTACAAGTAAATAAAACATTTAGGACATTTGAAGTGTAATATAGGGATTGCATAAAACAGAGACAACATTTGGACACAGACATGCTATGTACATCAACATATCTTTAGTACATGTATATAGCATGTCTGTGTCCAAATCTTGTCTCTGTTCATTTTTATGCAATTCCTATATCCTATATTACACTTCAAATTTAATAAATATTTTATTTACTTGTCTCTTGTCATTTTTTTACTATTGTAAGCAATAATTCTCCCTAGCATGTGCTTTCCGTATCCATAAACATCTAGCCAAGTATTGAGCTACTGTATACTGTATAAATGTGTGATTAGTACTGAGGGGTTGCAAGCAGCAGCTACGTACACTTTGGTTACACTACAGAACTATAAGCAAACCTGCTAGCAACGTACTATCAGTTTTGGCTTGGTGGTATATAGAATCATGGTAGGGCTGTTTCTCCAGCAGACAGTATATAAGCTTACCGAGGTACATACGTAGAGGCAGAGCCAACACACTGTATGCCTGTGCACTGTTCTGACGGTGAGAGTGGCACAAGAATCGTCAACTCATCTCTCTTTTGCTTATGTAGTACTAAGTGCTAGTTGCTATAGTGCAAATCGTCAACACGTTCTCTATCAGCCAGTTCACTAACATATGCTTTTGTTATGTTGCTACTAGCGATGATGTCTCTACACATGATAACTTTCAGGTTGATGATTACCATGGTTGCTGAGTTTTGCTCATTAATTATCCTTCTTCATAATACATTGCTGAGAGAGATAACGATCAGTGGTACATGAACTACAAGAGTTAACATAACTCTATTCCCCAGTACGTATTGATACATTTCCACATGCAAAGATTCAATTTCATTGATTTTATGGTTATTGAGTTACGCTTCTTCAAGAATAATAAGAAGATGAAGAACATGGCAAAAATGTGAAAAGCACTTTTTGAGATATTACACATATCTTACATCTATCATTATAAGTGAAATGAACTTCAAATTGAAAATTAAAATGAACAAAATGCTTATATATTTTCAATGGGGATAGACCATAGCAATCCCTATATACACAGTACTACCATACTGTGTGATAGTAGCACACAAGTTCTTAGTACTATTTTATCCGAGTCATTCTAGAATTCCTGTATTCTTCCACCCTAGAATCAGTGTCGCTTCTTGATTTGCCACTTCTTCAACCAATACATACCACCTAAAATTACTATTAATATTTCCAGATTTACAGTGACTCTAAGTGTGCATTAATTAGAATGATCTAGCCAGTGGCTATAATGTTACTGTAGCCTCTGTATGACCTTATACAAATTTCACTATGTATATACTCTTCCTGTCACTCTCCTATTCAAACAAACAATGAAACTAGCAAATCTCTTTGTATGTAATCATCCAACCGCTTTCCCCCAAGCTTTTATATATCTATCTACCTCTACAAAATTTCTAGTCACATGAAACCACATGTGAGTAGTAATAAGGAAATATGGCATTCAACTATATAAAAGTACTAATACATTATAGCTTTACTTGCCCAAAAGAGGCTCTACAAAAATTCCTTTAGAGAAAGGAATAAGAAGCCAAAAAGCAAGGTAAATACTTGTACCAATTTTGTGCTAGACGATCAAAGAATTAGAAGAAAAAGAAGATTGAGAAATTGGAGTTTTAGCAATTTCACATATGTCATTGTAGCAGAGTATTTTGCCAACTTTGAGTGTCTTATCGTGTATAGAAACACTTGTTATGTGTCAAAAAGGACTTATAGTTGCCACATTTGAGAGTTCTGAGCCATTACAAGCTAAAGGGCATGTCAGTACCGTCAGCATGCATGCAGACAAAGGCAGGGGATGATAGCATGCAACAATCATAACATGCGTAACCCCTTTTAGTATTTACAGATGTAGGGATATGGGGTTACGCATGTTATGATTGTTGCACGTTATCATCTCCTGCCTTTGTCTGCATGCATGCTGCACTTCGACCTTGTTTTTATACTTTTTGCAACCACTACATACTTCAACATTTTAGTGAAAATGTTTTTACACTTGTTTCACAGGTTTTTACTGTGTGTAGCAACATGTATAAACCTACTGACTTCTGTGCAGAGTTCTACCTCCCTTGCAGCAGGATATCTAGCAATTGTCAGTGACTCTTACATCCTGTCTTGTACAAATATTGCCTACTGAGTACAACAGCAGGCTTCATACCTTCCAAGTAGTCTTCTGAGCCTGGTCTAGGGAAATCCCAATCAAGCTTCAGCAAATCACTGCGGTTCAGCCTGTATTCTGTGGGAAAGGCGTGTTCCTCTGCTTCTTTTACTGGATTTGGCAAGTCAATCTGTTTGAGCTACTGCCATTTGTAATAGCTAGGCTATAATCACGTGTGTCAGGCATGGGGAAGCTACAGTAACTTGCTTTCGTTTTTACTGTGTTACAAACTGAGCCTTGAAGTAGCATACACAGATGCTTAGGTTACTCAGCTCTACCCCTTACCTTCAATGATGAGAGAGTGAAGCTGCACTGCTGAAGGCTTGCTTTGAATTTGCCAGTAACCACACAGTTGATCTGAAGTAGGGAGGAGTTATGATTGTTACATGCCTGTCTTGCTGTATGGTACTTGTTTCTCTACTTTTTGACACTGTCATCTCTACTTGCTTTATATATACACAGCACCTGTTTCTCTACCTTTTTGGCGCTGACATTCCTACATTCTTTAACAGGAAATGCATGTTTTTACTCAGATTTGGTACAACCTACTATACTTCATGGAATGTAATAGGTACATATATCTGGTTTAATCATAAGAAGCAAAGATGATTATGCCCATTGTTAGTTATTTGGAAGAGCTATATAGTGTTGTTCTAATTAATGCACACCTAAGTTATTTACTGCATATGTATAATTTGCACATTGTACATTAGGTGAATGCAGTGAATATTTAGCGAGTGGAATTGTGCACACAAAACTCACATAATAACATTATAATCAGACCTCTCAACCTAGGAGTAATGGCTGCCGTGTGATTGGATGTGCGCTAACATTGTCATCCGTAATTCTACTGTGGGCATACGTAGATTTGTACTACTATATTGTACTGCGTAATGTGCCTTGTGTAGGACCATGCCCCTTTCCGTGCAGTGAAATACAACTACACCCTCTGCACGTAACATGTGCTTGGCAACTTTGAACCACACACTGGCACAGTGTAACGTCAACGAGCTGGATAGTGTTTGGTAGTGTGAAAACAGAGTCTAATCGTGAGATCGTGTGACATGGCCTGAAATCGTGTGTCACACAGTGGGATCATGTGAGTTGAGAGGTCTGTATAATATGTACTGTATCATGCAGTTACACACACAGTAAAAGTTACACATACACACATACACACACACATATATAAACATGCATATATACATGTTCATACACACACACATATTCACACACAGACATACATATATACACACCATACAGTCTTTAGTATTGTTTTGTGTGGTGCATAATATTAGTCACAAACTAAAAACCTCAAAGACATTAGTTCTCAGAAAGATCTTATTGAATAAGAACTATAATGTAATCAAATCAAGGATAGAAACCCAAGATTCTTCCAGAACAAATTGCCCAGGAGGGCTTATCGGCTCAGGTGAGTTCTTGCATAAATACTACAAATGGACCAAAATGTAATTATTATATCAGAGGACAAGGGACAAAAGCCTAAGATCCTCCCAGAACAATGTTTCCCAGCTGGCTTATCGGGTTCTTACATAAATACTACAAATGGACCAAAATGTAATCAAACTTTACAACTAACCAAAGAGTGCGATGAAAGGCTATCTGCCAAGTTTGTTGTAAAAACTGAAGGAGGAAGACGAATAACTGTATGGGCTTACGATGATTTACGCAAAATTCTGAAATGTGGCATTCAAGATCAAAAAAAGCTCCTTTGAACTGCAAGTTCCCAGCGTACCTAAAATTGTAATTGTTTTCTGTATTTATCATTTCTTGTATTCATTCATAATTCTCCTATTTGTGACCATGCATGCATAAACCAACCTTATGCCGCATTTTATCATTTTTGAGATAAGCAGACCATTGAATAACGATTTTCAAACTGATTGTAGTGATCTTTTTAGAGAGTGACTGGACTTTCTATTCCAAAGTTATGAAGAGTTTTGTGTTTTGTATTTGTATGGGGTATAATGGGAAAGTGCGAACTATTTTCATTCATGCTGAAAATTATACTTTTGCAGCATAAGGTTGGTTTATGCTTGCATGGTCACATTTTGTTAGCTACTTTTTAATTTGTTTTCCATTAGTGATTTTGTGATTATATATGGTGAGAATATTTTCTTTCAAAAAATGAACTTGTGAATCCATGAACATGCGTGTAACTAGAGGGAAAACATTAGCAATGTTAAATATGGACAATATTACAATTCATTTGTTGATTGACAAATATATTTCAGGCAGTAGGCACCCACATTAGGTAATTGCTATAGTTGATCTGTATACTATATGCACAGTGAGTATATGATAGTCAGTCTGTGTGTATTGTGTGTGTGTGGCACATTTGTCTGAAAAGGCTTATAACATCGGAGTTCTGAGCCATTACTTTTGCTAAGGCTAATGGGCATAACAGTACTATCTCCACATACAGTCTGTGTAATATGCACCGAAGTTTGCAACTTTGATGCTTTCATTAATGTAGAAAATTATGTTATCCTTGAATTTGTATGTGAGCATGTTTTGTATAACTTGCACTTTGACTTTAGTCATGCTCTTCAGATTTTTAAAAGGCATTAGTTATTGGCAATACTCAAGGAATCCAAACAAAAATCTGCAACACCAAAAGAAAAAACTATATCATAAAGTGCATTGTACAAATGGTACAGAAATTTGTAGGTAATTTCCCTACAAATCTCGGTACCATTTGTCTTTTAACATAAAGGTGGTGTAGGGGATTCACATTCACAAGTATTTTTACCTGTCTTTAAAGACATTTAATGCATAATTTGTAGCGGCTTTTACTGTCTTCAGAGACATTACATAATCTGTAGCGGTCATATTTAGCCACACTAAAATGTTTGCATGTCATGAACATTACTATCTTTGGATAAAGAACTTGCTATACAAAATAAGACAAAAATAGATTCATAATGCATATACCTGGTTGTTTGGTGCATCATCACGGGATAAATACACATTTAGAAACGCACGTGGATTGTGACCTTTAACCTGGCCGATGAACTGAGATGACCTGCATAGTAACATTGCTTCACGATCAAATAATAGCAGTTTGGTAGGTAAATACTGGCAATTTTGTGTTAAAATGTTTAGTTCAGTAAATGATTGTAGCAGTTTATTTTATCATGATCATGTATAGAAATGCATTGTAATATCTTAGTAATTTTAGGATATGTGTTTCAGTACTATCCCTATTGAGAGTCTACCAATCTCTGATATATACATGCATTTTCATAAGCTAAAGATTAGAGAAATATGGGCAGTATATATGCAGCAAGACAGGAGATGATGGCATGCAACAATAATAAATATTATCAGTATGTCATTTATTTATGCTTCATTTACATTTTCTCTAGTAATGGATGATTTACAATGAAAGACAAGAATGACCCAATCATGATCCGAGTAATATATATCACATGTTTCAACTTGCACCTGTCCTCTATCAGTTGTAGATTGTTTAACATGTTGTGTATAACCACAAGTATCCATATATTTTAGTAGTTTGGTATTATCCTTGTGGAATATATTTTCGTTGAAGTCACCAACAATTACTGCAGGCATAGTAGACGGTAACGTAGATAAAAAGATATCAAGAACTGTTAAGTTCTCCAAATTTAGGGATGGAGATTGTAGATAAAGAAAAGTTACTTTGCCATGGTAATGTAACTTATATAGTGATTGATTCAAGTCTGCCATTTGAAAAACTCTGTCTTTGTACAGACTGCATGGTTATTGGTGTAGCAATCAAAACACCACCTTTGTCACAACGAAATACAGAGTAGTTCGGTTTAAAGAAGTTTTTTGTAGAGTATTGTTGTGAAAGCCATGTTTCACTGAAACATAGAATGTGTAGTATAGACATTAATGAGTCTTTCTTTAGTTTGGAAGAATATGACCTGACATTTAAATGTCCAATCAGTAGATGCATTGGATTGGGAGAATTTAAAATGTTAATTGTAAGAAGTGTTAGATTCTTTAATCTAGTCATCTCTTCTTCAACTTTTATGCTTTTACAAATGGAACAGGGTCGAAAATTAATTAAATGCAGCTTGTTTAGAGCTTTTACTCGATTAAATGCTACATATGCTTCACCAGGGCTAAATCTTCCTCCTTTCATGTCTACTACTAATTCGTTTAGAGTTAGTCCTTGGACTTTGTGGATAGTTATGGCCCATGCAAGAACCAGTCCAAAATGGTTTGTTGTAATTTCAGCACCTCTAATACCTTTTACTGTAAATTTAACTGTGTGTCTAGTAATTGGAACTGCATTTGGATACATCCTTCGATAAGAACTTCTTTGAATTGCAGCATTCCCAATATTTCTATATTCAAAGTTAACCAATACTACTAAAACCCTTTCACCAGACTTGAGGCAATGATTCCTCTAGCACCATTAACTAAACCATCAGATACATCAACATTTACAGTTAACATCACCTTTGCTCCTTCGGCAAGTACTAAAATTGTGGGAAGTCCTCCAGTGGCCGTAACATTTTTTGGGATATTTGAAATTGAGACACTTCTGGTTTGTCCTTTAGTATCATCTTCAGCTTCAATAACGATTTGATTAGTGCTTGGAGCTAATTTATTCAACATGTGTGTGTTGTATATATCTACATCTACATTTTTCTTGTATACATGAAGGACATTTTGTGGATATTCATCTCCTTGCTGAATTTCTCTAGATTTCAATATTTTAATATCACTTTCTGTACAGTCTGCCATTCTTACTCGAGAATAGTTCTGCAAATGTTTTTGTCATCTCTCTGCCTCATTATTTCGTCCAATTCTAACATAAAAGTATAAAAAACATTTCATTAAAATGTTAAAGGATGTAGGGATGGTAGTGCCAAAATTAAAGAAACAAGATTTCAATAACCCGAGTGGTGCACAGTGAACAACTGATTATGATATGACCATACACAACTTGTGTATATAGTTTGGAGTTCAGAGTTCATGCTACCACAAAGATGAATTACAATTCATGTATGCAGACAAGGGATAATTGCATGCAACAATAACAACATGCGTAACCCCACAAAATAAAATGTAGGGAGGGGTTGCGCATGTTATTGTTGCATGCAATTATCCCTTGTCTGCATACATGAATTATAATTCATCTTTGTGGTAGCATGAACTCTGAACTCCAAACGATATAAATAAGTTGTGTATGGTCATATCATAATCAGTTGTTCACTGTGCACCACTCGGGTTATTACAATCTTGTTTCTTTAATTTTTGGCACTACCATCCCTACATCCTTTAACATTTTAATGAAATGTTTTTTACACTTGTTTCACTAGTTTTTCTTGAGTGTCCATTTCTGTACGTGAAGTGAGCCCTACTTGCTTGTGTTCGCACGAGCCCCACCCGCTTCTACTCCCGCGGACCTGCACGCGCTTGAGCCCCACCTTTCTATGGAACGTGAATGCACGTGACCATACATAAAATGGCTTCCGACAAATAAGGAAAATTTGCGATTATACAGTTCTGAGTAAAGTTACAAAGATTCTCTTGGTCAAGGATGACGCACGCAAGGGAAAGGAGTCGTTTCATGTAAAAACCAAGGACAGTACTTGTGCCACTTTTGCGGTACGCCAGTTTAACTGAATTAAGAAGATGATGAACAAAAAAATCCAAAAAGGGGTGTGTGGCAAATTCCGTAAGTGATTGTAGCTGTGTATTTTATATACTTTGAGTGTCTTAGTGGGTACAGAATCAGTCGTAGAGTACGTGTATGTGTCTAAAAGGGTTGTAACTGCCGCGTTTGGGAGTTCTGAGCCATTCTATTTTGGAAAATGGGTGTGTTCTGTCAGCTCCATCCCTACATAGAGAGTCTACCAACTCTCTGATAAATTCATCTCTCCACAATGATCCACTCTTGTGGAGTCTTGCATACACATCTGACACCATATCAAATAGTGCAGGTTGACATACAGGTGATAGTTGGTAAAGGTCTCCAACAGCCAGTATACTAATTCCTCCAAAGGTTGTGTCAGGTGATGCTCCTTTGATTTCTTGCAAACGTTCAATAACATATTAGAGCCCACCATGGAGACTTCATCAATGATTAATAATTGTAAGGAACTTAATCTAGACCTTAATGTATTTAGTTTGTCTGCATATATATATACGTGCTTATATCCCTGAAATTTATTGCAGCCTAACAGTAGAGCTGAATGTAATGTCATACCTCCAATATTAAATGCTGCAACACCAGTTGGAGCAGTCAGTAGAACAGTTACTTGACCTGGTTCAATTTGTCCTGATAAGCGAAGTAACTTGATTGTGTCTAACTGAATGAGTTTGATAACATGTGATTTACCAACACCACCTGGACCACTAAGGAATACTGTATAAGGATTAATTGGATACCGATTTCTTAGAGCAATAAGAGTCTTCTTGCACCAATTTCTGTGAAATTTTACAATATATAACTGTTTTCTGTTAAGTTGTCGCATCATCATATGATATTCTTCTGAAGGAATTTCTTCTTTAATAGCTTCAGATTGATACCCAGCATGCAATTCTCTAATGAGTGATCCACTAGATTGCTGGTGAATAGTAGATTCAGCATCTAAATCTTCTTGTTCAAGATTGGTCAGTTGCTCATAACCATCAGTATTGTATCTTGTATTCTATTTGCTTCTACAGAGGGGGTTAAATTTGACCACACATGCTGTGGAGGACCTGTTTCATTAAGAAGTTGAAGATATTCTGTAAGATCTTCTAGGTTTGCTGTGTAGTTTTTCTCATTTGTTAAGATAATTTCTTGACAATGTTGGTAATGAGAGGTGTAATCTCTATGCCCCCTAACAAATCTGTGCTTTAATTTCTCCAAGGTAAATATATCATCAATTTTGTTCAAAAAAACTCATTACAATTCTTGTCTTTATTTGGCTGATGAAAGCGAATTATGGCTTCTCTGCTGCGTTTATGCATTGTTCCATAATTATTGGTCAGCTTTATTGTGTGTAAAGTTGATGTATTGTCACTCATCAGGGGCAAACTATCTTGACTTTCATCCTTATATATTACAGTGTACTTGGCTCCAAATTCTGCAAAACACATATTTTCTAATTCAGGTGGTCTGTGAATATAACGATCAATTATACTTTTTTGAAATACATCTTCATCTTCATCATTCATCATTTTCAAATCTTCCAGAGGTTTTAAAACATTGATTCTTTCTTTTGCTGCATTAGTGTTTAAAAAAACTACTGATCGACTTAATTGTTTCATTGGAATTAAAAGCAATCTGTATGCAGCTTCCTGTGCACTTACTTCACGATTGTGAAGAAATGCTGATCTTAATTGTTTTAGTTGCTTTGTAATGTCTTCACTTCTTGATTCTCTTCCAACTTGCTTCAGTAATTCACACATTCCTCTTTCATTCTTCATCATGTATGATGCAACGTACATCACACAAGCATATGCATCAATAATAAATTGAATGTCCATATTTGCTTGCCAGGCTTCATCAAATCATGATTATATGGGTTAATTTTAGATTCACATGGTTTTCTTTTTAAGACTACATTTGTTCCCTTGGAAGAATTTTTGAGAGCCTTTATGTAGAAATCCATAGATGTATTAGCACTGTACATCTAAAGGAAGTGTAGAATCTTTTTCTAAACATTCGTATACTTTCATTAGAATATTTTTTGCCATTTTTATGTTTTCAGATGAATTACTATCAGGTTCAGAAGCCAGAAGTGTACAAGAATTAGGTGGCTTAGGAAAATTGAATCGACAAGAACCATGTTTTCTGCAATATGCCGAATGGCTGCGTTGTTGAAGTAAAATTACCATTTCTTTAAAATCTTCATCATCAGGAATTTCACACGTAATGTATTTCTCAATGAAATCACCAATTATTTGATCTGAATCAATTCCATACTTTGGTGCTCCTTCTATCCATATAAGTGTATTTTCACTACAACAAGAGCCTTGTATTTAGAATTTTGAGGGATTTAGCACTAGCTAGTTAACAACTTTATTCTTACAGCTTGAATTTCATCGGGAAATGAGACTGACATGCCAGCAGTGTGCAGATATCCTATTGGTGTCCAGAACAACATTATGGCGCCAAGAAATAGATCAACACACCAGAAACTTCTTTATGATTACTGATGATGAGCTCGATGCAGTTATGCATATACTTGTGAGCACTCCCCCAGAAGTGGATCAGTAATGATGTTGGGACCTTTGCATGGTTTTGGTATCCATGTGCCCCAAGGAATAGTGCATGAGTCATTGTTAAGAATTAATCCCAGATTAGTTGAGTTGCGTTCATCAACTATTGTGGTTAGAAGAACATACAATGTTGCTTCATCTCATGCCCTCTGGCATATTGATGGTCTACACTATCTAATACGCTGGCGAATAGTTATACATGGGGATATTGATGGCTATTCAAGAAGAATTGTGTACCTTCATGTGTCTAATAACAACAGAGCAGTCACATATCAGGATCTAGCATCCACAATCAAAGAATCGAATGTCTCTGGCGTGGCACCTTCACATGTGTGTGCCACACTTTCTACAACCTATTTTATGAAATGGAAGAAAGGTGGATTACTTTCACCGACTGATGATAAGCACCTATTTTGCATCCATCACATATTCCTCCCAAGAATCAATTTGCAGTTGCAGCAATTCATGGTGGGATGGAATAACCATTCATTAAGAACTGAAAGTACTAATGGAATTATGGAGAAGAGGCTTGTGTCTTGCTAGTCCTGATGTACTTGATCAACCTTTATATGGAGTTGATGTTGACACTATCAATCCATTTAACAGAGGAGTAGATTCTGTCGTCATTCCAGAGACAGTGCTCAGTCTGACACCAGATCAACTGGCTTACATTCAACATCATCATCCACCTCTGACCCCCAGTGATTACCTTGGACTAGATCTATACCTTTATCTTTGTTATACAGTATCTAGAATGATCACTTAACTAGTGTTTTTAATAGTATATACCATATTTCCTGTTGTGAATAAACGATCAAGTTTGTAACATGCCCTATATAAGACCGAGTTGGTAATTATTGCAAACAACCGGCCAATAGGCAAATGGTATTATATTATCAAATGAATTTTGCATGGTAACAGATACAAATAACAGTGAATGGTTGTATATGAAAAACAAATGATTATTATATATTACCTAGCCATATTGCCCAGCAATGTATAATTTCCTATTCTGCACTGGGCAATATTTTCCCATATTAGGCCTGGGCACAAATGTCACGTGAGGTAGATGTTAGATAGATGCCTGGCGGTGTGGTACTTTGCGTGTGCGATTACTACAGACGACCTAGTCCGGTGTGTAGTGTTTGCTCCAGTCTCGGGAATACCTGTATCGTCCGTTGAAGACCGTCACTTGCTCTTTAGTACACGCACACGATAAGTGACACACAGCCAGGCGTCTACCTAACTTCTACCTCACGTGACGTGACATTGGGTGGCTGCAGGGAGACCTAGATATCCATCTAACCCTGTCCATATGGCCTACAAAGAAGAAAAAAAAACTTCCGCTCTTGCCTACAACTACATCAGAGATTATCAGCTGAGAACTTCTTTGCCTCTTTGGATGTACAAATCACTGACCCACATTTTTTTTGAGTCATTCATAAACGCACCTCTCATATTACCTCCCACACCCAACGCTTAATACATGTGTATGATAATGACAACATTCTGGATGGCTGGGCATCATATTTCAAATCCCTATGTACTCCTGCAGATATCCCCTTTACTAAAGAACAACTTCTCATCCTGGAATCATATCACACCACACAATCCATGCCTGCAGATGAACCTGACCTGGTTTCTGAGGAGGAAGTGAGATAATTATTCACTCCCTCCCACTGAAGAAGGCCCTGACCATATCACCAATGAACATTTGAAATTTGGAGGTACCGTTCTTCCTGCTATCCTATCATCCCTCTTTAATGCTATTCTAATCTCTGGCCATATTCCTACCCCTTTCAAACTAGGTCTCAATATGCCAATTCCTAAAGCCATAATAAGGACTTATCCATCCCCACTAACTATAGAGGCATAACCCTGCTATCAGTGATTGGCAAGGTCTTTGAGAAAGTGCTTCTACATCGTGTCTCAGATCAGCAAGACCAGCTAAACCCTCTACAAGGTAGTTTCAGGCCAGGGTTCAGTTGCTTGCATTCCGCCTTCATTCTTCAGGAGGCTATTTTGGGAAAGGAAGAAAAAGTATTTGTGGCTTTTCTAGATGTGAAGAAGCCATTGTGGAGCATCAATGTATGCTGATGACCTCGCTCTTGTTAGTGACTCTGCAGAGGACCTCCAAGACATCACTTCTAACTATGCCTGCCTCTGGTGTTACCAGCAATTTTGGTCTTTGGTGAATCTCCAGTTTCCAGAAATCGGTCTTCACAGAAGTGGTTGTTAGATGGTGATGAGATTTCAGAATGCAACACCCATTCTCATTTAGGAATTCTGCGTAGTGTACTTCCATCATCAGTTCATCGTACCACTGAGTTTTCTGCATGGAGTGCATTTTTTGCTTTGAATGCTGTCGGCTCTCGATTTGGATGCTTAATTACACCCATGCACTTCCTTTAAACTATATTCCTCTCTCTGCATTCCAATCTTGTTATATGGATGTGAGCTATGGTCCAGAAGTCACCAGGGTTCGGACAATTCAAGGTTTGCCACTATGTTGCCCAGGTATTGCTCTACAACATCTCATGGGTGTCTCTTCTGCTCAATGTCTGATTCAATAACAGCAGCTTAACTTTATGTTTTCACTCTCTACGTTACCCCCTGACTCTCTCCCTCGTGCAGTCTTTGAGAAGTGTCTAGCCGGTTCCGGTGTTATTCTTACCCTCCATCAGCTGGTTCAGTCATATCCCAACTATTCTTGGTGGTGATTGGAGTAAACCATCTTGGAAGCGCTGGATAAGAAAGCTGTTTTTATCCCTGGACTATTCTGCTCTCATTGACACTCACAGCAACCTTCCTCTAATTTCGCCTGGGGAAGCCCATCTCTCACTGGATGGTGTCTCACGGTTTCCCTTCCCTCACTAAGGAAAACAACTTTCGCATCAGACTTTTGGTGAACTGTCATGACCTCCAGCTAGGACACATGCAACTAGTTTCAGGAACGTTGCCATCGAACTTTGACCTCTGTCAATGCCCGTCGCCCGCCTCGTCCTATGGAGTTATTTGTCAGTGTTGTGATCACGATTGGACGGCAGATGTGTTTGTGCATGGAAGAATTGCTGTGATTCTTTCGAGTCCTTGATTTCAATTGGGCATGATTGTATGGAATACTATTTGTTTCAAAATTGATAGGCAATTTCTGGGAGATACATTGAATCTGAGCGATAAATTTCTGGGCGATAAACTGAACAATTCTAGACGACAAATTTCTAGGTGATGAATTTCTGGGCGATAAACTGAACAATTCTGGGCGATAACTGTACAATTCTGGGCAACAAATTTCTGGGCGATAAATTTCTGGGTGATAAACTGAACAATTCTGGGCGATAAATTTCTGGGCAATAAACTGAACAATTCTGGGTGACAAATATCTGGGGGATAAATTTCTGGGTGATAAACTGAACAATTCTTGGCGACAAATTTCTGGGGGATAAATGTCTGGGCGATAATTAAAATATGGGGGAGGGGCAAGGGGATAATAAATTTCTGGGCGAGGGAGGATAAATTGAAAATTCTGGGTGATGATTTTTTTGGGCGTTGACAGCTTACTAGATTCCCGGTGCGCATGTGCAGGCTCGAAATTTCGAACTATATCGCCTGAATGAGATCCATTGAAATTGAGCAGGTTGCGCTTGGCATCAAGACCTATAGCAGAACAGATTCTACCAACTAAGAAGAAACAGAACGACCTCTTCTTTCATGACTCCACTCTTGAATCCCAGTACAAAAGTAGTAAATAGGCCTGGAAGATTTGGAGTGAAGCTGGAAGACCACAAGAGTGCACACTATATGAAAGAAAAAAAGATATTACATTGAGAAATAAGGAAGTACATCAACATCTGTGCAGCTATTGATGAGAGGAACTGAAGGAAGGACAATCAACGTTTTCATGCATCTCATAAGATGAAGTCGAGATGCTTCAAATTGCAGGTCAATTGTGAGGTTCTGTCTAACAAGGAGGACATGCTTCCTTGTTAGACAGAACCCCACAGCCCACTTTTGTGAACTGACTCAGAACAAGGTCTCCAGCAGTTAGCAAGAAAGTTAGACAGCTTAGAAATTATGTCAACCTCAAATGAAGACTAAATTCTGGATGTACCCTTCACTTTAGAGGAGCTAGTCTGGCCATTAGGAAGCTGAAGTCTGCGAAAGCTAGTGGTCCTGATTATCTACTTGCTGAGCATCTGAAGTGGGTGGTGAGTCATTCTTTGTATGGCTCCTGGGTGTTTTCAACTCTATTATAAAAGCGGAAGAGATCCCAGCCTTTTTAAATTATAGTGATGCTGAACTTGATGGTGTTATGGAGCTGCTTGTCAAGGATTTCCCAAACAATGGTGTTGTAATGATGTGGGGACAGTTGAGAAGTATGAATGTAATTGTGATCCGTCAAAAGGTGCATGACTCTCTAACAAGAGTATCACCACATTTTATTCAACACCGCTGTTCGCACACTATCTCCCGGCGTATTTATAGTGTCCCTACCTCTGGCACATTGATGGGCTACACTGCGTAATACATGGTGGCATTGATGGTTTTTCGCGAAGAATAGTCTACTTACATGCTTCATCTAACAACAGAGCAGAGACCGTTTTTCGTTTGTTTCGTGGAGCTGTTTTAGAGTGTGGATGGCCCTCCAGGGTGAGGTCTGATAAAGGAGGGGAAAATGTAGAAGTTGCTAGGGCGATGCTCTCTGTAAGGGGAACAGGAAGAAGAAGCCACATCACAGGGAGTAGCGTTCATAATCTGCGAATAGAGACTCTGTAGCGTTCATTATCAGCGAATAGAGACTCTGGAGAGATACTTTCCGTTGTGTAGCACAGCTGTATTATGCACTTTTTTAATGACATGGAAGACAGTGGCCTACTTGATGCAGACTGTCAGGAAGATATATTTACTCTCCACTATGTGTTTCTACCCAGAATCAACAACCAAGTTTGTCAATGCTTGGAATAGACACCCATTACGCACTGAAAATGGATTGACTCCCTTGCAGTTGTGAAACAGGGGGTTACTCTCAGCAGCATCGCAATTTCAAAATGACATTGCTAGTGGGCTATCGGTTGATGATGATTATGGAGTAGACATAGGCACATTAGGTAGTACTAACAGTCTTAATGATCAATGGAGTAGTTGTTCCAGAAATTGAACCTGACCTGAATGATTCTGAACTCGTTTACATTCAACAACATTATAACCCTCTCCAAAAAAGTGATTATAATGGTGTGGATATCTACTTGCAAGTTAAGGAGCACATTGCCTCCTTACGTGTATTTTAATATCATTACATGTCATTCAGTCACTAAGTTCATCCCATATGTAATAACATCATACCAATATATATAACTGTAAAGAACAAAGGTCATGTATTTGTTGCTACAATGGTATTGTTGTAAGTGATAAAAATAAATAAACTCAATGATGTGCAGCTGGTGTCACAGCTTCTTGCACAGGTCTGCTCATGACAATCCAAATCCTCCATGCATAGTAAAAGCCGTGTCTAAGGCATGTTTGAACAGGCCATACTCAGAATAACAAGTTGGAAGGGTTAACTGCAATGCACAAGTAGAGGAAGTAGGGTATAGAGAACTGTGATTAAAATTTATTTCAGGGGCATGTGCATAGCCCATAGGCGGGATGTCATCAGCACCCGAGAAGAAAGACAAAATCATTCCCAACGATACGTCACCTGCATGGTAATAGGTAATTTGTGTATACACCATTATTGCATTCATTGAATTTTACATACATGTATTCCGTCACTGGACTGGACTGCATGGTGGATTCATTGAAATCATTTGTAAACACGTTACACGGCATGAATTCGAGTACTCACAGGATTTAATAACCTAAGCAAGACAGTGACTCCAAATTTTAAGTGGTTACTACGTAGTTGTATAGGTAAGCTTGTGCTGACATTACATAGGTCTGTGTCATGAGCTTGCAGGGATCAGGGTATCTGAGCTACATGTATGTAGCCTCTTGATTTGTGCTAGTACAGTGGCTGTGGACATATGTATCTATTTTATGACGGTGTTTCTCATCTAAGAACATACTTCACTAAAATGTGTCTGTCTTCTTACATTATAAATCTCTCCAACTATTGTAATTCATAATTCACGCCTGGGAACAAGTTTGCGAACGAGTGCGCCAGTCCAATCCACTCGTCCAGTCCAGTGATTGTACATGGCCCGAGTAAGGTATCCTATCAGAAATGCAAATGACTGACTCGTCATCTGATAGGGGTGAGGCTGCACAGCTCAAACGTACAACACACCATGCACGCAAGTCTTGGCGCAATCAACGCTTCAATCGTAGTGACAGACGTCAAAGTTCGATGGCAACGTTCCTATCTCTAGCCGCATGTTAGGAGGACGCCTGTCGCTTTCACAATCGACGGTTTACCAATTACCACAGGGATGACCCGACGTGTGGGCAGCAGCCGGAGGATCCGTCACATTTTATCATCCGTTGCCCAGCCCTCTTCTCGGTCAGAGCCTCACTATTACATTCCTCGCTCTCGGGTCTTGATCTCCTCTCCTTGTCCCAGTCCGATCCTAGCAGATTCGTGAACCTGGTTCTCGGCACAGAATGGATTGACGACCCACGCTTTTTCATTAGTTTCTCCAACGCGCAACTCAATTCTACTTTCTGCCCACTAAACGGGCTACTCTCCTATAGTGGAGGTTACAAAGACGAAGACGTTTGCGCCCAGGCCATCCCCACTTTTCAATGTTTTCCTCCCACGCACAATCAGCTCGTAATGTAAACGCTTGCGGGGGAGGCATGGAACCGAAGCTATAAAACTATCACCGTTATCACGTGCCGTGCTGTATAGCGCGCGCACCTCACGTAAACCGCGCTGTATGACTGGCGGCCCACGCAAAGTACAAATCATGGCTCACCTTTACTTAGCCATTCCTATGCCTAACCTAGTCTACAGTGCTCGAAAAACGCACTTCTCGCTAAGCACTACTACGTAGTTGTCCTATTGCCTGCGCATACCACTAGCTGCAAACATGTTGGAAACTGTCACAAGACGCATGCATGCGTACTGTTAATTTCCCTTCCCTCCCTTGCAAAGATAATACTTCCGCGTATTTTATAACACAGCAGTCAGCACAGCGTAAGTGCAGGTAGGCCAAAGCCACAGGAAGTACCTAGTTGTACACACATGCAGATTCCCTACCCTGCTATGATCCCAGAAAAGTTAATGTCTAACATCTCAAAAATTTACAATGGACAACTGGATGAAAGGTCTCAAACATCATGGAGCATATTTTGACAGGTGGGTGGATGATGTGGAACAGGTACTGAAGTTGATTAGTAGAATAACAGTCACATCCTATGGCACTCATCACTCCTCAAGGACCCCTGGCAACACCAGTGACAACAAAGAGAACACCGAAGTGAAAACAAGGTATGTGTATGATTGCACATTGTAAGTACAACAAAGTTGCTCATACACTATGTTCATTGTATGTATGCACAGGTATTACGAGTATATAGGGTTTCTGTTCTCAAACTTACCAGTCACTCTTCCTTTTCACTCCAGGGCTTACAAAATGGAGCTCTCCAAGGAATCAATATTCCTACTGTTTCAATAGCAAAGAGATGGAGCAGAGTGAACTCTATACTGCTCGCGTAGATATTTAGTTGCCTCTCTTTTTACGTATAGAATATTCATTTTATGGGTCAACTCCAGAACAGCAGCAACATCTGGGGCTCAGGTGAGACAATAGTTGCTTGGTCATAAACTTTAACATCATTGGACAAACCTGAGTATCATTCATTTACTGCACAATTGTAGCATATATTTTCAATTTTGTTGTGCATAAGTGTGATTACTCATTTGGTTATCTTGGACAAGGATTACACATGTGAAATACCACAATACAAGACCATATGTACACATATATCAGAGGAAGTGCACACACTAATATCAGTTCAAGACCTATACAGAACCAAATTCTGACATCCACTTTACATACTTCTCCAGATCAACTTGTGACACAGACTTTGAACACTTTTTAATAGCAATATGGAAATCTTCCATTGTGGTAGGCTGCTCCAGTTTATCTTTTGGCAAATTCTTGATCTCTTCTGGAGTTTTTCCCTGAATTGCTCGACGCATTGCCATCATAGATGCATCCCTACATAGAATTATATCACGACACAGAGCAAGTAAATGCTTTCAGTACTGCTATATACTTATCCAGTACTGTAGTGTCTTATTGTAGCATTGTACTAGTACACTGAGATCCCTTGTTGAAGGAATGCACATACATACCTCTTCTACAATAGGACAAGTAAATATAAAATTTGAAAGGAAATATAGGGATTGCATAAAAAGGAAAAGAGACAAGATTGGGACACAGACATGTCGACAATGGTACGTCGATATATCATAACATGTCTGTGTCCCAATCTTGTCTCTTTTCCTTTTTATGCAATCCCTATATTTCCTTTCAAATTTCCTAAAATTTTTATTTACTTGTCTCCCATCTTGAACTAGGTACATGCATTTTGCTATTTTGCAGTTTACTTGGTAGCAAACGTATTAGCTAATAGAGCTTGTAGCCTGAGGCTATCTAACACTTTTGCTTTTGTTAATGAAATATAGCCAAGTAGTGCCTGGGGCTACTATTTACAAGATTACAAGATTTTATCTCAACAGTAATTATTAGGATACACCAATTTCCGCATTTAGTACTACTTTTGTTAGCGAGATATAGCTAACTATTGCTGGAGGCTATTTTATTGTTATATTACAAGATTTACATTGTTTACATCACAACATTGATCATTAGGGTAATAAGCTTTACCAAAACACCAATTTTTACATTTAGTAGAGCTTCTATTAGTAAAACACGGTAATGCTGGCCTGAGGCTGTTTTTTTTTACAAGATTTACATGGTTTACAGAGATTTTATCACAATGTTGATCTTTGGGGTACTACACTTTACTATCATACCATTTTCCACATTTACTGGAGCTTTTGTTAGTAAGATACAGTAATGCTTGCCTGAGGCTATTTGTCGTTGTATTACACGATTTACATTGTTTACAGAGATTTTATCACAACGTTGATCATTGGGGTATTACACTTTACCATCACACCAATGTCGTAGAGCTTCTGTTAATAAGATACGGTAATACTTGCCTGAGGCTATTTTTTACATGATTTATAGAGATTTTATCTCAATGTTGAAATTTGGGGTATTAAGCTTCACCATCACACGAACTTTTGTTAGTGAGAAACAGTAATGCTTGCCTGAGGCTATTTGTCGTTGTATTACAAGATTTACATTGTTTACAGAGATTTTATCACAATATTGATCATTAGGGTATTACACTTTACCATCACACCAATTTCCAAATTTAGTAGAGCTTCTGTTAGTAAGATATGGCAATACTTGCCTGAGGCTATTTGTTACATGATTAAACTGGTAAAATGAGTTAGTAATTTTACACGGCATGTGCATATTATTAGACAAGGGTTCATGCGCATGCATAGCCGGTAGCCGGCTACGCCTTGCCCCATCACTCTGATCATTCTAGTTATGCCTCTCATCATGCATAATAAAATGAAAAATAAAGCAAGAATATGGTGAACCTCCAAGATATGGACAATCTCCGAAGAAAGGACAAAACCTTTGCTTCCAAAGTGTCCTTTCTTTGGAGGTTCGACTGTAGTTTCTTCATTGAATTGACCACATCAACCAACATGTACATGTAGTAGTAGAAAATCTGGTTTCCTCTATATACAAGTAAATGGAAATTTGAAGTGTAATATAGGGATTGCATAAAAATGAACAGAGACAAGATTGGGTCACAGACATGCTATGTACATCAACATACCTTTTAGTACATTGATGTATATAGCATGTCTGCGTCCCAATCTTGTCTCTGTTCATTTTTATGCAATCCCTATATTACACTTCAAATTTCCTAAATTTTTTATTTACTTGTCTCTAATCATTTTTTTTACAATTGTAAGCAATAATTCCCATTAGCACATGCTCACCATATCCATAAAACATCTGGCCCATTATTGCTAGAGGCCCTAATAATCACACTCTGAGATGTATGATTAGTAGGGAGTAGCTACAAGCAGCTGCGTACACGAACTATGAGCAAACCTGCTAGCAACGTACTATCGGCTGAGCAAACCTGCTAGCAACGTACTATTGGCTGAGCAAGCATGCTAGCAACGTACTGTCGGTCACCAGTGCTTTGGCTTGGTAGCGTGCCGCTACTCCAGCAGCCGGTATATACGTACAGTAGTGCCTGGCAGAGAGCAACACACTGTACGCGTATTCTGACAGTTGAAATAGCACGAGAATCGTCAACACCTCTGTCTTTTGTTATGTAGTACTAAGCGCTAGTTGCTAAACCTATTATCAAGCAGCCAGTTTACTGCACCTATTAGTTGCTACGCGCTAGTTGCTAAGCGTTTGCGCATGGGCGGCAGATGTAATGACGTCATTAACGAGTACTCTGTCATTACATAATCGGTTTATTATATGACGCATGCTTTTATATGTGTACAAGTGTATGTACTCTGCACGTACATTCAATATGATATTACGTAATCACTATACACATGTATACATGTATTGCATTGAGAGGAGTGTTTACATCAGTATTACAAGAATCACAAGGGTTAACAACATATGCTTTTGTTATGTTGCTATTAGCGATGATATCTCTACACATGCTGACTTTCAGGTTGATGGTTACCATGGTTGCTGAGTTTTGCTCATTAGTTATCCTCATTCATTATACATTGCTAGGAGAGATAACGATCAGTAGTACAAGAACTACAAGGGTTAACAATATTATACCTCTCTTCCCCAGTACGTAATGATATATTTCCACATGCAAAGATTCAAGTTCACTGATTTTATGGTTATTGAGGTACGCTTCTTCAAGGAGAAGAAGAAGAAGAAGATGAAGAACATGGACAAAATGTGGAAATCATTTTTTCAGATATTATGTGTATCTCACATCACATTACTACCAATTTTTGTATACCGGTTGTTTTTCACACGCTCTCTACCCTGATATAATTAAAAGTGAAATCAACTTGAAATTGAAAGTGAAAACAAACAATATCCTTATATATGGTTTTCAATGGGGATAGACCATAGCAATCCCTATATACACAGTACTACCGTACCGTGTGATACTAATAAGGATCACAACTTTACAGATTATATCTTCTTGTGAAAAACCTTGTCGACTACCAAATTTTCACAAGGCAACATACCTGCAAACATTAGTGATATCTGCACCACTATAGCCCTCTGTAAGTGCGGCAATTTTCTCCAGGTTACAGTCTTCTGTACATACAACATCCTTTAGGTTTATAGTCAGCAAAGACAATCGTCCTTCACCTGAGGAGAAAATTTCAAGTGTTAAATTTTGTTCTAGCATGCATTTTGATGAGTTATGCTTTTCAGTAGTGGGTATGTAAATGAAGTGATAATCAGGGGCCAATTTGAAAAAGCTCTGTGAGATCATGAATGATCTGCCTACTAATAGGAAGCTGATGCAGTAACTATTGATGGAATGGAGCCCTTTCTAAAAGCTACATATTACTCAGAAGGAGATGGACCTCTAATTTACTGTTTTCGATATCAATTCATCACTATAGGATTTGAACCGTAAATCCCTCAGACCTTGCCTTTGGCAGAATGGTAATGTGTTCTGTCCGGTCAACGGTTGAACGTAGGTTCGACTACTACAGTGGGAGCCGTTTTTTCGGTGATGAAAACTATGTTGTGGTTGCGGAGCAGGGTCATTCTTTAGGCCCAGCCTAAATTATGCCGCTTATGAGTTATTGACTTGTCTCGATCACCACAGCATACTCTAAAGGATTTGAACCGTAAATCCCACCCTTGGCAGAGTGGTAATGCGTTCTGTCCGGTCAACGGTTGAACGTAGGTTCGAGTCCAACAGTGGGAGCCATTTTTTTAGGTGATGAAAACTGAGTATGTTGTGGTTGCGGAGCAGGCTTAACCCTTAGGCCCAGCCTATTCAATCACAAATTATTTCTATCCTGCCGCTTATAAGTTATCGACTTGTTTTGATCACCACAGCATACTCTATAGGATTTGAACTGTATATCCCTCAGGCCTCCCCCTTGGCAGAGTGGTAATACGTTCCGTCCGGTTAATGGTTGAACGTAGGTGTGAGTCCTACAGTGGGAGCCGTTTTTTCGGCGATGAAAATTGAATATGTTGTGGCTGCGGAGCAGGTTAGCTATTCATTCCAAATGTCATCTCAGTTGCTTGAAATTCGTCACATGAGCAGCAACTTATGTTGATTCTTGTATTCAGCCAGCCTATTCTTACTCTCAAGAAAAGTTTGAGCATGATCTAAAAGATATTTTAGAGCTGTTCTCTTGTTCTCTCCCTCTGAATTCAACGAGATAAAGCCTACAGTAAGAGTCATCGAATCACTTTCACATTTCTTGATGGCAGTAGGGGGGGCTCAAATCTGAACTACCCAGCTATACTGCCCTAGAAGAGGATGTTCATCTGGGATAGACCCACTAACTTGGTGGAAAGATCATGAGAATGAAATCTCAAAGTGGGCGATTGCATGTAAATGTGTGCTACATTTGCAACTGTCCTCTGCGGCAGCGGAACATGTCTTTTCTAACTCATAGCAAGAATCATCATTGGAAGATTATACAAAACTCTCACTCATTTATGTGTTTCATACTGTGTTTTTATTTCTGTAATAAATTCTTTTCTCATTGATCTCCTTTTTTAAAAAAGAGTAAAAGCGAAAGTAAAATAGGTATAAGTTATGAGCATAAAAGAAAAGTAAAATAGGAAAAGCAAAATTTATTCCGGCTTATAGCATGGTTGCAGGTGGTTGCCATTGTTTGTGGTAACACCATAAATCTACTACAACCCTGTTGAAGTGTGAAGAGTGGCTATATCAGGGTGTGAAGGTGTGAAGAGTGGCTATATTTAGGTGTGAAGAGTGGCTATATCTAGGTGTAATTAGCTGAAATGAGTTGGAAAAACATCTTTTCTGTACAAACTGCATACATGAATGACATGACATTTCAAACTGTATACACGGGTGACATGATATGGTGAATTATGGGTTTCAATTGTCATCACTTACAACACTGTTAGTAACATCAGTGAGAGCGTTGAAGCTCCTACATTCTGCTGATCCAGGTGGAATTGAAAGTAACATTACAATTCGAAAATGAATAATGTGCAGTAAGCCAGAAAGCAGCACATAAAGAGTCTTAGGTGGAAAAGGCGACCCATCTTGCTTTTTCGCCTAGGCAACATACAGAGAGCCATTTGCATAAATCGCTACTATCAGAACAACCTAGCAATAGACCATCGGGTACCTGGTGGTCAGGCTCAAGGCTTTTTGCGTTTTTTTGCGCCAGCATTCAAAATTAGAAACAGCCCACTTGGTACTTACAGCGGTGTTCTTGGGCTGTCTCCTCCGCAACCGAAAGAAATGTGGACGGCCATCTATCTTTCTTTCGTAGTGAGAGGCACTTTCGCTTAGCAGGGGGTTCTGTTTCCCTAGGAGGTGATTCGTTCTCATCGGACTCTGTCCAATCCTCCACCTGTAATCGTAAGCATTTCTCGCGAGTTTGAAGTCGACGCCATTCTTCAAATAGCAAGTATACGGAGGATATAACGGAAGTTTACTGAATTGCGCGGACTCGTTGCTAGGGATGACGTCGAACCACCTAACAACCTTGCTATAAATCAATTATCACACCCCCTAATCGGTATGTTGCGGTTTATAGGCCCTCCACCCTCGGGCCTATAAACCAGCAACATACCTCTCAGGGGTGTAATAACTAATACCTAAAGGCTACATCTACTGTAAACACCATAATTTTGCATGCGGAAAATTTTAAACATGCTTGCGTATGTTTGTGTTGCGGATCAGCAGAGACACCAAGCATGAAACCCGAGACTACAGCCTAGCAAAAAAGGTAGCAGTATCCATAAAACAGGTCAGAAATCATGCAGAAGTGCTGTCAGTCACACAGGATTGTCGTTGGTGCATGAGCAAATGGGACGTGCTAGAGACGTAGCAGGAGCAGTGCACGGCGAACTAAAAGGCAGGCACGGTTAAGTGCAGTGGCGGATTTAGGCGGGGTCCGTTGGGTCCGTGGAGCCCCCTTTTCACCCAGCTTTGGCTATTGGAGTGCATTTCCACGCATACACGCTTGACTAAACTTATGCAGCTAGAGCATCAAAACCTCCCTTAGCGGGTTTGTGTTCTACACACTCACCTTGACGGAGTAAAAGTTGCTAAGCGGATCGCTAAATATTGCCGTGAAGATGGTGCTAGCCGAAAAGTGGGCATGGCACATCAAAAAAATGTCTGGCGCACGCATAGCATGGCATACTTTTGCACCCCCCTTTCTAAATTTCTAGATCCGCCACTGAACTGTGGTGAGCAACACACGAGCTATAGCCCTACCTTTGTAAGGAAGCTGATGGATAGCTCTTTAACCTACATGAATGGTAACAGTAGACTGTGACATTTAGCAGAGGTGTGGGTCTATTTACTACCCCATAAACGTAGTCAGTAACCTGTCCTCGATCATAACACGACTAAATGAAGGTTGTGTAAGTTCCCATTTTGACCTTGCTACTTCCTTTACAGTTTGACATAAGTGCAGTGTTTCTCAGCTAATTCCTTATCGTTGGTGGTCTAAACGAATAACGTTCAATACAAACGGTACATGCTCACTATAGATCATGTGATCTTGTTTATGGGTGTGGTCAATTATGTTGTTGTTTATTTCGATGCATCCAGCTCCTTTAGTTTTAGAGGAACAGCATCAGGGTGTTTTCTGTGCTGGTACGTGACCCTGAGCCACATATATATGTTTTGTACACCATCACCACCACGACTCACTATCTCAGGTGTTACATATATCCATGCATATATGATAAGGCCTTCTGGGTCGAAATGTCTAGTAACCTACTACTTTGGGTTGAAATGTCTAGTAACCTACTCATTACATGAGAAGAGGGAGCAATTAACTTGGGCAGTGGTTCCTGTGGTTAGAGGGGTAGCGCACCAGCAGTGGATCCGTTTGATGGAGAGTCAGCAGACATTTTGTTTGAGGACCGGATGCCGGGGTGGAATGACTGAAGTGAACATGAGAGCCTGATCCATTTGGTTGGCCACCTGTGCGGTCGAGCAAAAGGGGATCTCACGAGAGGAAGTCACTGGAGGAAGCAACTACCCCCTTGACCCCAGCAGCCGAGCACTTGCTGCCGAGGGCTTTGAAAGAGAGGGAGTCGGGCAAGTGAGGATCGGAAGTAGAAAGCAGTATGCTGATATGGTCATCGAGGTGTTGTTGACAGTGGAGCTGAAATCACCATCATCAATGGGAAACCCTTCTCTAGGATAGCAGTGGTTGCTCAGCTAAATTAAAGCCAGTTGAAGCCCCTAGATATATAGAATGCAAAAAACCTATGATTGTTGGGTGTTCGCACTTGACGACTTGAATGTCAGTTTTGATGGTGTTACAATGTGAACCTCTACTTACATCAAGATTGTTACAACACATCAATTGTTGCTATAAGAGGGTGTGTGCTGCCAACATCACTTACCACGCCTCAGTGTCCAGTAAGAAGAATCAGAGAGAGAAGCAGGTAATAAAACTCCAACAAGCTGAGGATGTGTCCAAAACTGAAGCTAAACGGGGAACTACAATCACCAACTGCTACTGGAGAGAAGGATTTGAAGGGAGACCTGGAATGGAGTGCACTGAGTTGAGTTGGTTGGGAGAGTGCAGTCCCGTTAAATAATATAGTTAGACAGCCGAGCAGTGCAGTGGAAGACTCACTGGATCTCACAAGAACCTCCATATACCACACAACTGGATGCCAGGCCAAGACCAAGCAAGGATGACTGCCAATAACTGCTATCTCGTGTGTACTCCGACTGAACCTTCCAGAGAAGGGAGATGATGCTGAAGCTGTTGTATCTCAATGATCTGGGTCAGTAGTGACGTCTCTGCAGGTGCCCCCTTATCTGTTGAAGCTGATCCCAACTGCACCCACCCTGGGCCGCTACTTCTCCAGTACCATCAAGATGTGGAAGATTCCTCGGCCCACTGTGCCAAGAATGTCATGATCGACCCAAGTGGAGGCGATGCCTGTTTAGTTCTGCTCTCTAACTCTACCCATCATCTGGAAGCCAGAGAGTACCTTGGAGAAGCTGTTCCAGCCACAGTTATTGACCCGCCAGACCCTAATCACACACAGACCTATGCCGTCACTACACGTATTGCAAAAGAAAGTGATGGCTTTCGGAGTCGCTGCAAGAGCCCAGGAGAAGCAAATCCTACTGAAATTTCTTGCTGAATACCACCATGTCTTCAGCCTTGAGGACAGAGAGATGAACCTATATCAACACGGGTGATGCCTCTCTGAAGCAGTAGCCAGCACAACAAATGCCCTCAGGAACTGGACCATATGCAGAGATAAGGAGTCATATAACACTCTAGATTGCTGTGGGCTAGCCCAGTTCGTGTGATGGAACACACAGATTCTGTATTAATTATAGGGGCCTCAACTCTGTCACAAAGCTCTGCTGCCAAGGTAGTTGATCACGTGGACAATCGGCCCAGTTTTCCTCTATAGACCTCACCTTGGGGTTCCAGCAGATTCTCAGAAAAAGACTGCATTCACAACTCATCAAGGACTCTTCGAGTTCCCAGTCATGACCTTTGGGCTCACCTGCTGTCTTCCAGCGCTTAATGTAGCAAGTGGTCGCAGTCCTGGAGCCCCCCACTGGTTAACATGCACGTTGGTGGAACAAGGTGTGTGGGTGTGGAGTGGGAGAAGTCTGAATTGTCTACTGGGATGGTAAGGAAAATAGAAATGTAGATAGAGAAGAGCAGCTGTACCTTTGTCAATGGATGTTGTCATCTGACATCGAGGTGTTGTTGACAGTGGTGCCAAAATCACCATCAAACTCTTCTCTAGGAAATGCAGCAGTTGCTAGGGCTAAATAAAAGCTGGTTGAAGCCCCTAGATATATAGAATCCTAAACACCTAGATTGTCAGGGGTTCACACTCAACGACCGTGATGTCAGTTTTGATGGTGTCACAATGCGAACCCCTATTTACGTCAAGATTGTTACAGCAGGAGGTTCAATCAGAAATCACCACCAACAGCTGTACCTTTGTCAGTTGTACTTTTTGTTAACGGAACACTGAAGGAGACTCATTCTGAGGAAACCGTATCAGGACCCAGTCTCCAGCAAGCAGTATTGTCTTTTGGTCATAAGACCATTAGTATCCAGCTTGAGACTTCCAAATACAGGCAGCTGCCAACTGTCTGGCCGAAGAGAGTGAGCTCTGCTTTGTAGTCAGTTACGTCAGTGCAGTGAACCTTGGCAGAGGGTAAGTAGGCTGCTTCAGTTGGGGTCCTGCAGTCCACACTAAAGAGTAGAATGAAGGGCTTTTCCCCAGTCGAGGTGTGGGGAGTATTACGATATGCCCACAATACTCCTGGCAGGAATCTATCACATTGACAGCCGAATTTTGCTGCATGTTTGCGCATGACTGTCTTCAACATCCAATTGAACCTCTCCACAGCACCTGCGGATGGTATACCATGGTTTGCACAGGTCGGCTATCAAATTGATTAGTCCTGCGGTCAGAAGGGAGGCACTCAGGAACTCGAAACACTGTGATAACTTCTATCAGCCTTATAATTCTAGCTGTTTCTGGTGAGGAACTGCAAAGGCCATGGGTCACTTGTTACTGGTCCTGGATAACTACAACTTGTCTGTTACCCTGGTCAGTAAGAGGAAGGTCCACCACGTCAGTGCCCAGAAGCTGAAGAGGCCTAGACACAGGAATAGGATGTGACGGTGGCTTCTTCACTCTGCCACCTCCTGTAACAACAGCACATGGCTTTATCACTCTGCCACTTCCTGTAACAACAGCACATTCAGAGCAAGAGTAGTAATCTTAGTGTTGCTGAACATCTCTCAATTAGTAGCTAATGTACTGTAAAGATGCTCGTCTGAGAAATGGTCAGCGTAGAGACTGGAGTGGGTCTCCCTCAGGATCCATTGACAAAGGTACAGCTAGGTGGCGGAAGCTATCTAGGCCCTGGCATGGGCCATACCGAATAACAGAGTAAGTTGACCCAGATGTCACGGTCTACCACCCACAGGATGGCCCAATTCACATTCACCATGCAGTAACGTGTTTGCCACTGCCCACAAGACTTCTCTGCCGGTTACTACCAGTATGGATGCAGGCGAAAAAAGCCCAGACGTCCACCCAAGTGGGTTTACTGCCTCTTACAAACTGGAGCTACAGTATGACTGTGACAGCAGAACCTAAGAAACTTGGACCATGAACGGAGCAGTCTAGCATCCACCCCATCATCACAGTCAAATAATGCAAACTGGTTGGAGTTGACACAAGATGGCACTGAAGTGGAACGTGCCCCAAACCACGACAGAGGACAGCCGGTGGGATACAGGGGCCAATGCTTGCCTCTGGAAATGGATCAAACCCCTAGAGCGTCTCTTCTGACCAGTCACAAGTTTGAGGGCAAACCTCTTCTAAGGGGGAGAGTGGTGTAATAAACTGTATGTAATTGACTCTATACCTATACGTATTTACTTATTCGTTTTGTGCTCACACATGCCCACTCTTGTGACTGTATTGAGCTGAATAATAATTTTTGGGGGGTAGACGTTTGGAACGCTACACAGACCAGACAGAGAGAGAGAGATACAACACATGTGTACCGAGGATTCAAGTTTCGACTGCTTGCTGGGCTGTTCACTTTATGTTAGGCCATTTACTTGCTTTACAGTAACTGCTATCTCCGCTTGCTTACATCAGCTTACACAATTAACAAGAGAGCACAGAGTACTTTGTAATGCACAACACACGCCTCACTCTCAGGAAGAGGAATATATATCCTCTTCTCCAGTCGCCTTCTAAGTGCTTCATCAATGTCCCAAGGATGATTAGTAGCTGCAAGGACTATCACGAGCTTTGAAGAATTATCACTTTCTGCACCAACACCTGTATAAACACAGCGTCTCACTTAGTCTCATCACTTTTAGGCAGTGAGAGCAAACATAGAACATAAATACATGTGTACAGTACACTAGCTAAAAAATTAAGAAAAAAGTGTATATAGGGATGGCCATGGCTTCCCATTGGTTGTATATATAAGGAAATCTGAGTTCTAACTTGGTTAATGTGAATGTGTGGCCATAACGTAGCTCTGGAGTACCACACAGTATGCGTAATATGGCTGGGAGAAGTGTTGAACTGAACTAAATTCTTCTTCTTCGTAACTCAACAACTATTGTACGGACAAACATGAAACAAATGAACTCCTCTACCCTCACAAACAATATCATGTGTGTAAACAATCCGGAAACAACAACAAACAGTCAGCCAATGTATAATTAGTGGCATATTAAAAACAGTTGTAGAAAGTAAGACTGATGTGTGGACAATGTTTTATACCCATTACACTGTTGAACAATATGAATTGCCGTAGGGGAATGGAACATGGCCAAGAGGAAACAAATGTTGTAGTGTGCCTCAATGTGAACACATTTATTGCATACACATTGCAGGTAGCCACATGTAAACGTCTTGCATTTGGAAACAACAACAAACAGCCTTACGTATGTAACATACATAGATGTAGGAAGGGGACATAGGGCTAACCCCCCAAATAATTTGTGAAGCAGGCAGAGCCCCCTCCAATAACTTGCACAAAGTACGGTACACCCATGTCAATTACTACTATGCTGAAAGTGAACATTGTATTTTGTAAACAACAATGAATGGCAGAATGCCTGTGGCATATAATGTAACAAGTAAATAAAAAATTTAGGAAATTTGAAGTGTAATATAGGGATTGCATAAAAATGAACAGAGACAAGATTGGGACACAGACATGCTATGTACATCAACATACCTTGTAGTACATTGATGTATATAGCATGTCTGTGTCCCAATCTTGTCTCTGTTCATTTTTATGCAATCCCTATATTACACTTCAAATTTCCTAAATTTTTTATTTACTTGTCTCTTGTCATTTTTTTTACGATTGTAAGCAATAATTCTCACTAGAATGTGCTCTCCGCATCCATAAACATCTGGCCAAGTATTGCTATTAACCACACTCTGAGCTACTGTATAAATGTGTGATTAGTAGGGCGTGGTTTGGTTGCAAGCTATAAGCGGCTGCTTACACTTACAAATACTAGAGCAAACTTGCTAGTAAAGGTACTATCAGTCACTAGCTTGGTGGTATAATGGTAGAAGAGCGTGCTGTTTCATCAGCAGACAGTATATAAGCTTACCGTGGTATGTACATATACGTAGAGGCAGAGGTAGCACACTGCACGCGTGTTCAGTGTTCTGAGGGTGAGAGTTCGTCAACACATCTTTCTTTTGCTTATGTAGTACTAAGTGCTAGTTGTTATACAAATCGTCAACACATTTCTAATATTTCTCTATTATCAGCCAGTTCACTCTGCGCCTAGTTGCTACGCGCTAGTTGCTAAGCATCTACGCATGCGCGGCAGATGTAATAACGTCATTAACGAGTCTTGTCTCATTACGTAATCGATTTATTGTATGACGCATGCTACTATATTACGTACAACGTATGTATTCATTCAAAATGAAATTACGTAATCACTAATATACATGTACATGTATTGCATTGAGAGGAGTGTTAACATCAGTATTACAAGAATCACAAGGGTTAATAACATACGATTTTGTTATGTTGCTATTAGCGATGATACCTCTTCACATGCTGACTTTCAGGTTGATGGTTACCATGGTTGCTGATTTTTGCTCATTAGTTATCCTCATTCATAATACATTGCTGAGAGAGATAACGATCAGTAGTACAAGAACTACAAGGAATATTATACCTCTATTCCCCAGTACGTAATGATATCTTTCCACATGCAAAGATTCAAGTTCATTGATTTTATGGTTATTGAGGTACGCTTCTTCAAGAAGAAGAAGAATAAGAAGAAGATGAAGAAGAACATGGACAAAATGTGGAAAGCACTTTTTGAGATATTACGCATATCTTACATCACAGATCAACCAATTTTTGTTTCATGGTTATTTTTCACATATTCTTCACCTTGATATCATTAAAAGTGAAATCAACTTCAAATTGAAAGTGAAAATGAAGAATATCCTTATATATGGTTTTCAATGGGGATAGACCATAGCAATCCCTATATACACAGTACTACCGTACTGTGTGATTACTACATATGTTACTGCTGGTGCAGTGACCTCGATTTCTATCTTCAAATTTAATAGCTATATGACTTTTGGTATTCACATAGGGTGAATATAATCATGTTTACTGAGTAATGTTAACCACTTAATTTTACATTGTGAGAAAAAGGAAGAAGCAGCATATTCAGTGCTGAAGCAAGCACTAATATCAGTACTGAGCACAAAGAGAGTGGGGACAAGTAAATCTAAATTTTGAAAATGGAATACAGAGCTGGCCCAAAAAGTCCAGGAGACAAGATCAGACAGTGTCTACATAATTCCCTGCCCAAGAACATTAATGACACCAGACCTATATTGTACACACACACAGGCACGCACGCACGCACGCACGCACGCACACACACACACACACACTGCAACTGTGACTGTAAAGTACATTGCACTTTCCCTTGCGACAATATAGGGCTGGTATTGATTTTCCTGGGCAAAGAATAATGTAGACACGGTCTGATCTCGACTCCTGTACTTTTTGAGCCATTTTCAATTTTTGATTTACTTTTATATTGTTGCCTGGTAGAGTAACAGATCAAAGGCTAAAGTGTGCCAACATACCATGTGTGGCACATGTACTTATCACATCCCTAATTACATAATGTAATACTACTGTAGACCCATGCCAACAGGGGTGGTTAGTGAGTGGTTAGTGGCTGGGAAAACGATAGTCACCATAGAAACAACAACAAATTAGTTGTGCCCATGCCACACTGGATATGTTGGTAACAGTTATGACATACAACCCTCACACCTGAGGCCCTGGGCTTACATCATAACTGTGCTAACATATCTTGTGTGGCACTCGGGGCCCAGAGGGTTTGTTCCCATTATTAAACATGTGTAACCCCCCTGTTATATTTTTGAAGCTACACAATGTTGTTATTAACCCTCGTGCATGCACGGGAGGGTTATTGTAGTCAAGTCTGTGTGTGTGTGTGTGTGTGTATGTGTGTGTGTCTGTAAACAAGTTTTCTCATAAACCGTGACTTCTATGAGTACCAAACGTGGAGATATGAAGAAGCATCATTAGTACTCGGCATAGTTAACGTCTGGAGCGGAAAGAAGAGATAAGACCTGCGTTGTTGAAGAAAAGCGGTAAATTGCCGATTTCGTTAACCATGATTGTTGTGATTGCCAAACATGGATATATTATTACATGCCATCATCCCCAGTTTGGCTGCATGGATGGTTCCTAGGGATAAGGCCTAGAAGATTTTACAATATGAGTGTTGCCAAGGGTAGAGAGAAGGTTAATGTGCCTAAGTGACCACAATAGTATTTACACCTATGCATTGTGTACAGTTGAGCTATACACATGTACTTCTTGGCAGCTAGTAGCCAAGTATTTGCAAAACGCTAGTCTTGCAGAAGCTCTGGGGGATTATAGTACCAGTAACTCCTACATCCTGTCTTGTACAAGTATTGCCTATCAGTCGTTCGGCCATTGGATGTATACGGATTTTTATTGAAAAACGAAAAATGTCTACATGTAAAATTCCTTCAATTAATTAACAACTCCTTATCTTCCGGATCTTTTACTGATTGTTTTTCAAGAAGTGAGCTACCTGATCCGCTAAACTACATGTAGCTAGCGATTTTATAGCCCTATCCATCTGCTCTCAACATACAACGTCCAAAGCTTAGACGTTTTACCTCTTTTACAAGTATTGCATATCCAGTCGTTCGGCCATTGGATGTATACGGACTTTTACAGTCCGGAGACCAATGGAAATCTCACATGATTTTATTTGCAGCGTGACATCATGCGTTAGTGAAATGTGGCTGTGAATGTTGGAAGACAGGTCACGATAGAGAAGCGGTGATGGTGCACCGCTTGGTCAAGGAAATGGAATGGTGAGTGGTGTGATAGCTTGCCATAGAGTTAATGTTAGCTAATACCGTCTGTCTGTGGAATATCAGGTTTATACTCCCGCGAAACGCTAGACTTTTGTGTCTAACCGCAGATTTCTGTTCGCGTTTACTTACCGTGGCCTTGTAGGTTGCTTCTGGCCTGGAACAGCTTGTGACTTGATACGTACAAACCTTTAATATAGTGGCTAGCGTCCTGCCAAGTTTAGTCGTGCAACTCCACTGTGAAAATCAATGCAAACATTAGTGACACTCATATCCTCGTGTATTAAAGGCACAGACCATGTCATTTACCTGAATGCTATAGGTAGTATACGTGCATATATTCAATCTGAGTATGTATGAGGCTGTTCATGCGGCCAATGCTGCAGGATTCACCCATGCTTTCCTTCTCTGGTACAGGTACTACATGCTTATCATTGGTCTCGTCTTCACACAATTTAATAATCTCACAATGCTCTTCACTAAGGAGAGCATGTATGTCTGAGGTAGGCCTGTACACAAAAGTACCATATTTTCTCACCTTACACACATAGGCAACGTGATGTTGATATTTGGGAGTAATTTCACCTAATATCCATTACTGATTTAAGCTCATGAGATTCTTCAATGCCTTGTTCTACTGCTAGTTATGTTGCATAGTGGCACAAATTATTGGCAGCAATGTTGCTTGGTTATCCAGTAGCATGGTTCCAACATCTACTAACATTTTGTTGGTAGCCATGCTGATAATATCAGTACCCATGCCCACATGTGTCTTAACACTTTCCATTAGGGACCTCAAATCTTCTTGTTTTGTTTTAGTTGGGATTTAAAACATGTAAAGCATACATGATCACCCCTGAGAACATTGTTCTTATTGAGAATGCCCCTCAGCCTCAGACTGTACAGCAGCTAATGCCTTTCCTTGGGCTGCTAAATTATTACCGAAAATCCTGGCCACTCTTATTCAACCCCTGAATAATCTTCTGCAAAAAGGCCAGAAGTGGGAGTGGACAGAAAAACGTTCACAGGCAGTAAGGTAAGCAAAGCAACTTTTGACTACATCCAGCCTGCTCACCCACTATGATGAATCTTTACCTTTAAAGTTGGCCACAGATGCCTCCCAGAACAGTCTAGGGGCTGTCATTTCACATGCACTATCAGGGGGAGTGGAAAAGCTTTGCGTTGCGCTCATTGTCAAAGAATTATTCACAGATCGACAAAGAAGCTCTTGCTCTCATTTATGGGTTTAAGACAATATTTGTACGGCTGAAAATTCATGTTGGTCACTGACCATAAGCCCTTAACGATCATCTTCACACTGAAGAAGGGTATTTCGTCAGTTGCCGCCGCTCGACTACAGAGGTGGGCTCTCCTCTTATCAGCATACCAATACAATATTGAGTTTTGTTAGACAGAAGCTCATGGTAAGGCTGATGCATTGTCACGCATGCCTTTACCAAAAGGAGATGACATACAGCAATTACAGAAGCTACCTGTGACAACTAAAGACATCAGAAGAGCAACACAGCGAGACCCCGTCGTACTACTCCACACTCTACTACTGGGAGCTGCTCATGCAAAGGAGTCTTCGCACTTGTTGGAAACATGTTTCTTGGCGTCAAACTAAGCAGAAGGAAAGACACAATCAACACACCAGGACAAGAGTATTCAGTCAGTGATGGCTAAAAACACTTGATCTGGAGACGCCTGGATACAGGTAGTTATTGTTCAACAGCGGGGACCACTCACTTATCTGGTTAATGTTTCTGAGAGTCGATTCTGGGAATGCCACATGGACCATTAAAGGAGTGTGATGTTCAACACCCAGTGACTCATCCAAGTCCTGAGTTGGAGACAGACGGGAATTTTTCGTCAAGTATTACCACCATATATTGTATTGCTGTCTGGACTAAAATCTCTTGAGTTTTAATATCTATTGTTTGGCTACCTCTGCGCTCAAACGAACCCGGAACATTTGTTACAAGAGGGCAAAGTGGTATTAAAGCACAGCTTAAAATTTTACTTAAAGGCATATAATAAATCCGAGGCAGAATTGTGCTCCCTTTGCAGAGAGACCCTCAGACAGGAAGTCTTTAATGAATGTCTTCACGTAAATAAAGACCTCCGAATTTTCAATAAATCTCCGCATACATCCATTGGCTGTACGACTGTATCAATTGAGTACTGCCTGCAACAGTTAGAAGCGGACACAAAGTACTAAGTAGCAAGGTAGCCAAAGAAGGACGAAGAGCTCAACGAACACTTCACAAAACTAACATCACATGAATAGGCATTGTATGTGTTTGAGGTTACTACGCTTGTGCACAATCTACTTCTCTTTACCCATGATGTAACTCACATGATTAAAATCTTCCAGGCTCTCTCCTGCTTTTTGATGTCAAGTGGTTCATAATGGGGGAGCCTGGGAAGGAGACTAGATGCTTCTGGGAAGAAGGCTAAATGCTTCCTTGTGTCTACACACTTTGCCAGTTCCATCCCTACACCCTTCCATATTTTATGCTTTTACACTTGTTTCACGTGAAATACTATAGAAAGGAAGGAGAAAGTTCATAAGAGAATCCTATGAAGAGAAGCCGTGAGGGATGGAGAGGAGTTCCTGGAAGGCTTAGCAAACACTAGAAGAGGATATGGTACTGCCAACACCCAAGCTAAGACCCAAAGATAAAGTATATTCTTCAAGTCACAGAAGCTTTTAGTGTCCCAGCATTCCAGTCAAAACAAACACATTACAAGATATTCAGGAGCTAAGGTAAAGCGGGGTAATTCAGAATGAATTTATTCTTCTGTATGGAAGCCAGATAAAGAAGTACAAAAGCTAACCTACACAGCAGTGTAGCATGATCTATAGTCAACCTGCACGCAAAGTTTGGCTCATTAATTTTTGCTCCCAAGGTTAGCTCGGAAATAAACACTCAATCCATTACGGGCGATAGGTCATAATTGTAAGGCCCCACGAAATATGATTATCATGTTCAGGTAATTCGGAATACTGCCCAAATTCTTGTATATCATCAATGGTCATGACTACAACAGAAATACATCCATCGAATATTAGGACTATTAGCTTGATAGTCGGTAGTCTCTTGGCCACATTAAAATAGTGCTATTAGAGAAACCAGTGAATAATGCAAATATTTGCATTGATATGTATACGAACTGTATATCATCATTATAGCTAAAATACAGGGGTACTTATACCTATACATACTGCACAAAGTCTTACGACCTGTTTTAAAAGATTTATGAATGCACTGAAGTGCAGAACCCTCAGCGCCACGTGTGCGCGAATCCTGAAAAGCGCACATGCTACTGAAATGTGTGTGTAACCAGAAGTATACGGAAGATTTGTGGGCAAAAGACGGAGACTAAAGAGAAAGAAGCTCACTGCCTTACATTGAGTCGTATTCCAGGTAGCGTTCAGCCTACTGTTAGCTGTTTTAAGGGCTTTAGAAAGCTCTGCTGTCAAAAAGTTGCGCAAAATACCACTGCAATATCGCTCTAGGTAAGCAAATAACGCCATAACTTCTTAATGAAGCGGTTTCAGAGAAAACGCTACAACTTGTTTGACCTTTGTTGCCCGCTGGGTATGTGACAGTATTTTCAGGACGAACAGACGCTCCAGAGGTGAGATGTGACTTAACAGACACACACACAGACAGACCCAACTGCCATAACCCTCGCTGAGCATGTACGCTGAGGGTTAATAACTCCTTTACAGCCGTTTCAACGCTATTACGAGAAACTTAATATAGGGCTTCATCTAGCGACAGCGACTACGCCATGAGAAGTACACTTGCAATCCAAATGTTCGGTTGAAGACTTCAGTGACAATGGACTGACTCTAAAATGCCTTTATACTCAAGAAATTCTGCAGTTTCTAGAAATAATCAAGTTGGTGATTGTGCTTGGCTAGTGCGAAAGACAATCACCTTGTGACATTTGACAGTTTTCACTGGTATCTACACTAGAGAGACAAGATTCTGGTTTCATGAAGCTTATGAATAGATGTATACGTAGAGGCATTAGTAAGTACATCCACACCTGACTTTTCAAGCGACAGACTGGAGTGAGCATGTATTCTCTATTCTGAATTACCGGCATTTACCTTAAAACTTCTACATGGGGAGGAGGGTATTGACACTAGTTACACTAATCCAGGGTATACATTCAAAATCGCAATCCACCTGTAATGAAAATTAATTCATTGCTGCACAATTGTGATGGAAAACCTGTTTACCATGAATATGCACTGTCCAGGTGCAATCAGACTCGACAGACAAGCAGTTGTGATGAAACTCCATTGCTGCAAACAACTCCCTGATGGTGTGCCTTGGCAATCCAGATACTCAATTCACAGCAATATGTGAGTTTCAAAAAAGCCAAATTGAAGCAGCAAATGGCACAGTGAAGGCTTTTCTTGATAGCTACCATCTAGTGACTGACTGGTCATCACTATATGACAACTATTAGGTCATCATGCAAGGGCATGGAGAAGTTGTTGCTCCCAAAACACTCTGCAAAATTAATTGTCTATACTCTGTCATCTCTTCCATGGTTTTTGGGTCCAGGTATAGTGCATTATCCACTGCAATGGTGGACTGGCTTTTAATCCTTGTTTTAGCTGCTTCACCTGCTTTCTTTGTTGCGCCACTTCTGTTCTCAGGTTAGAAATGCACTGCTTCATATCTTATGTGGTCAGCAACCAAAATTGTTGTGACTTGATGGATGTGTTGATTGACAGCTTCTTTGCTTTTATGTTCCTACTACACAGAGCCTGGAGAGTGGGATATTTCTTGCAGGAAGAGCTTGCAACCAGAAGTGTTGCCACAATAGATTGATGACACCGTTAATGGTATCTGCCACTAATCAGTGGTGCATCAAACTCAAGCTGAGATAATCCTCCACCTACAATGCCTTTAGAGAGTCTGGTGTTCTTGTTCTCCTCTCAGAGAGGACCTTGAGAGACTATACACATTGGATGAAGTCAGATTTGGGTGTCAGGGCAAAGGAAAACGAGCAACTAATTGAAATAGCAAAGCTTGCCACCATTCCTTAATCCCAAAACGTGTCTCATTTTTGATAAGGTAAAGGCTAGGGAGGATTTGAATGGATTAATGGTGATATATGCCTTAGAGCGTAATTAAGTGACCCTCGCAGTATATGCCTAGAGGCATAAATTGTAAACGCACATTCCTCTAGCATGACTGTGCTTTTCAGACTTTTTTTGCTAATTTAGCAGGGGTGGATATCTACTTGTATACTAATTGTGAGGTAAATAGTGGACAAAATTATTGATGCGTGCAGCTGTCAAGGCTGCTGTTTATTGTGATTAACCACAAGACAAGCAATTGATGAGCCAAACCAGTCATGTCAATGAGCCAACTTTTCCATTGTATGGGGAAGTTCCCTGGCATGACGGTCTGAATGATCTCTGCTGGTAGAGTGTGTTCACTGCAACAGAGACAAGTACAACTACTTCAAACACATAGTGCAGTATGATGATGGCCCAGCACCCACGATTAGTTTGGATTCTTTGCACTCAACCTACTGATGCGACATCATGCTATTCAGACTGGCTGAGCATATGCAGCACTCAGGATATGGTCACCTGTCCCAGTGGGATATGGTGGGAAGGCAGGGTGAGGTCTTTTCCATTCGAGTGCTCCACTATGCCTCGTGGCACCAAGCAGTACTGGCAAATGCAACTGAGTCATCTGTTATCTATGTGTTGACACACTTGGGTCTGCCCGCCATTTTCTTCACCCACAGTGCAGCAGACTTCCAATGGCCAGAGATGGCCTGTTCTGACAACCCTGATTCTAGGACTACCTGTACGAAGGCAGTTATTCAGAACCCAACCCTTGCAGACTTGTTCTTCTACCACAAAGTCAAAGCCTTCTATACTAGAGTCCTTGACTAGTGGCTAAGGTTTGAGTGACAGCACTGAGGCAGCCACGGCCTGGCGTGCACTTTGGAGGCGTATGGAGACATCCAGGACATCCAGGACTTCGACAAGGACCTGGCGAATTTGGTGGCTACAATACACACCCACTGCTCAGCCGCCTACTGCCTTTGCACCAAGCATGGCAAACCAAAGTGCCGCTTCAGCTATCCCAAGTCCAGAGGATGAGCCAACTCTCCTTACAGCTCTGAATAAATAATATTTAAGAAATTTTGAGTGCAATAAAGGGATAAAAATGAATAGAGATGAGATTGGGACACAGACATGCTATGTATATCAACATACCTTTGTTTGTACATTGATGTATATAGCACGCTAGTCTTGTCTCTCTTCATTTTTATGCGATCCCTATATTACACTAAAAATTTACTTGTCTCTTATCATTTTTTACAATAATTCTCACTAGCACATGCTCACCATATCCATAAAAGATCTGGCCAAGTATTGCTGGGATGTATGATTAGTAGGGCGTGGTTTGGTAATACTAACGAGGCAAGCTAGCTACAAGTGGCTGAGTACACTTTGGTAACTAGAACTATGAGCAAATCTGCTAGCAACATAGCTACTATTGGCTGAGCAAATCTGCTAGCAACGTATTATCGGTCACCAGCACTTTGGCTTGGTAGCGTGTCACTTCTTCAGCAGATGGTACATACGTAGAGTAGTGGCCCGGCAGAGACCAACACACTACCAGTATGCAGTGTTCTGACAGTGGGAGTAGCACAGGAATTGTCAACAAAGCTGTCATTTTTGTTATGTAGTAGTAAGCACTATTTGCTATACAAATTGTCAACACATTATCTGCCAGTTCACTCTGCACCTATGGTAAGGGTTTGCTCATGGGCAGCAGAAATAATGACATCATTAACAAGTCTTGTGTCATTACATAATCGGCTCATTATATGACGCATGCTACTATATGCATACAATGTATGCACTGTACTATACATGCACATTCAAAATGAAATTATAGAACCGCAAAAGTAAAGGAAGTTTATTCATTGTTTCTCTAAACAGGCTCCTTCTCAAACTCTCAATCAGCCCAAGGCTACTGTTGTCATTCCCTATACCCGTAGGGTATCTGAGTCTATCAGACGGATGCTTTCTAACTATGACGTATGTGTGGGTATGAAATCTCACTGCACCCTCCGACAAATACTTGTACATCATAAGGACCCGATTCCAACGGATCAGAGAAGTGGGGTAATATATTAAGCTCCATGTGGTGACTGTGAACAGGTGTACATGGGACAGACGGACAGGAGCTTTGCGTGCCGCCTAAAAGTAAGAGTATTGACGACATAGATCTGCAGTGGCAGAGCACACAATTAACAGTGGTCACGCCATAAATTGGTATAATACTCGAGTAATAGATACATGCCATCATTACCACACACGCATATTTCTGGAGTCATGGTATATATCTGGCAAGAAACGTCCCATGAATAAAGATACGGGCCCTCTTTCAGGTGTTTATAGATCCCTTCACACACCGCTGGTTTAGACAATTGTCTGTTACCATATACATGTACCTTGTCTTCCTGTAGACTCTGTCAGACATCTGCCTTATATTGTACGTGTACATTTGCTTATTCCCTATCTGTTTACATTCTAGTTTTTTTCTAAAAAAGCCAAGCCTTATCCCTGATGAAGACATATGTATTTGTGTCAAAACGTCAGATTAATTTTGACTTCAATATTTGGCTAGTGTACTTAAGATTTTAGCATAGACTCTGCAATTACCCTTCCTAGCCACTCAGGCCTTTTCAGTATTATTAAACACTGTGTGCAAAGTAACATGACATGCACGTGATAGAGTATTGTAAAACTAACTGTAATCTGCTGTTATACTTTCATCGTGACGTTGAGGGGGCATGCATGTTCGCCTTATTTTTCTTGAGTGGTAAAGCAGCTCTCATTGAAGACAAATAACAAATCCTTTTGGAAAAAGAAAGACAGACAGTAGACACTGCCATTCTCACCAATTCTGCTTTCTATGCATGTGTGTGCTTAATCGAACTAACGTGAAACACACATGCTTGACTAAAGGGAGTACTTTATCCTCCTATCGCTTACATTCTGACACCAGAGATGGGATAGACGATGAAGAGGTATGTACTGATTGTTGTTCTAAAGCTTAACGGGGTACTAAATGCTACATGAAATATGGGCTGATGTAATACAGTGTGCTTCTCAAGCCTTCTCTGTGGCTGGGCAAGTTCTTCACTACTTTCCATAGCTATACTATTAGATGGGAGGTGTATAGCCGGCTCATTAACACGCCGGGGGTTTTGCACTTTAGTGCTATTCATTGAGCAAGCAGCTAGGAAAGAATTAAAGACAACTACAATATTAATGTGTATAGATCCTATATGCATGTACATAGTACCATACTGTGTGATAACTGGTGGATTGGACACTTGCAAAACACATACTTCACACCATTTTGGCACCCACATACTTGGCAATAATAGTGCCCCTAGTTAGGAGTGTTCACTTATAAAACAGCAACATCCCTTTAAGGGTAATAACCCCTACCGTCCATTTGAATCAGTAACTCAGACTTCACTCTGCGACTGGATTCATGTTCACTATCACTGCCTCTTTTGCTTCCGAGAGAATCAATTTCATCAATAAAAATAGTGCTTGGTGCATAAGATCGAGCCTAAAACAGAAATACGTAAGTACATTCACCAAAACAACATGATGTATATTGCTGAGTAATAAAACTTCTCCAAGTATTTCTGCATATTGCATATATTACTGAGAGTAACAGCATATTGCATATATTACTGATAGTAAACAAGCATGCATGTACATGTATGTGTGAGAAGAGAATGTGATACCAATACATAAATGATCTCCAATCATGTCCAAGTGTGCCTTCAATATGAGTTTTATCACATCATAATCACATTCATCGCATTACATTATTCCAGGAGAAGGGGTTAGGGCTACGGCTGAAGTATATATCGTAAGGGAATGTCCTGAAAGCAAACTTGGACATGGCACCAATTCACAGTATCATGTACATTCTTATGATCTTGGGTATCTTACCATTTCAAAAAGAATCCTGACCAATTTTTCAGATTCACCACGATACTTTGAAGTGAGCGTGGAAGATGACACATTAAAAAATGTGGTACCACATTCGGTTGCTACAGCTTTAGCCAACATAGTTTTCCCAGTGCCTGGAGGACCAACCATTAAAACGCCCTAAAGATAAAAAATGTAATTATGCAGCATGCAGAAAAAGTGATAATGGATGCAAAACAATAACATGCTCACTTGAGGAGTGAAGCCATTGAAAGAGAATCCTGTTACCAGAAATCCAATGCAAAGACTTACCCCAAAGCATAATAGTGAGGCACTATGCCCACTTTGATCTGTTGCTATCTACTACATGTTTACCTATAACAATGGATCCAGTGTAGTACAACCAGGGGTGGAACAGATATGGCAGACCTAGCGGCCGCCAGACCAATTATTGGCAGTTGAAGAACACACACAAGTTTACCTGGTTCCACCTCAGAATCCATGCACTACAGTTCTGCTAGGCTTGTTACCAGGCTGTTTCCAGAAGGGGAAATGGCCTGGGCACCACTGTTGGTGCATGCGCACTATTTTATGTGGGTTAATGTCTGCGTCCGTAACAGTGAATCACGTGGCCACAGCTTATTGGTGCAGAGATTAGAGATCGGCTTTGATTTGCTCACCCCTGCTCTGATGTTGTAGTTGACCATGGCCAAGGGTATATATACCTCCGGATAGACGAAAGATGAGCCAGGCCAGAACCTCAGTGAAGGAAGCACTAGCCAAGCTGTTAGACAATATCCTGGCCTTCCGTGCACTCAAAGCACAACCCAGGCAGGGATCCCAATAGTGTATCGAGCTAGACCTGTCTCTCCCCCGCTGCAAGCGTAATTTGAGCGCGTGTTAATCGCATGGGTGGGGCGGGGCGGAGGGGTCGAATCACAAGCGTAATTTGAGCACGTGGGTGGGGCGGGGAGAGAGAAGGGTATAGCAGATATTATTAGTATTCGTGAGATCATGTGTTTGAAGTGACCAATCAGATTGCCATGCAAAAAATGCTTCATGGCTATGGCAATCTGATTGGTCAATTCAAACACGTGATCTCATGAATATTAATAACATCTGCTAGACCCTTCTCTCCCACAGGCAGGCATTAGGCTGCCCCTATCAGACAGCCCCACTAGTAGCAAGTGCAATTGGGCCTGAGCATATACGCCGCAGCCGTGTTTTCCTCAGGAACTGTAGCACATGCCCGGTGATACAAGGGCTAGCTAGGGCTAGGGCAGTGCTACCACTCACAGGTTTTTACACTCATCAGCTGATGCAGCTCAGCATCACGCGATATGGTGCTCCCTTTCCAATCCATGGAAGGCTCGTTGTGATGCCTCCACTAGAAGCCTAGGCCGTCAGGCTGGTCTAACTGGGAACACAAGGTGGTCTACAATCAATTCCACTCTGCACACTGTGTTTTACAGGGATGGTGACAGCAATGAAGAGGTGTGAGCTGTGCTTCACATCTATCCACTCGGAATGACCCCAATCTCAAAACAAAGGACCACCTAAAACTCACGACAACACAGACCGTTCAAAGTAACCTCCTCTATTAAGTTTTGATGTCAGCATACTCAGGCCCAGATGATCAAGAAGGAATGAGAAAGACAGACTTCCGTCCGGAGTCGAACCCAGGGGAAAGGGGACGGACTTTTGTCTGGTGATCGTGGCTCAGTGTCTGGTGTGCTGGTTTGCTGGTCATTAGACCTGGGTTCGACTCCGGACGGAAGACTGTCTTTCTCATTCGTTCTTGATCATCTGGGCCTGAGTATGCTGACATCAAAACTTAATACATCTTTACCAGGTCACTAAGAATATTTAACAACCTCCTCTAGCTCCCAGGCCTAGGTCTGCTGCATGAGGACCCCATTGCTGTGACAGTCACACATGCAGCAACTGTTAGTGCAGTCACCATGCAGGAAAGTGCAGACACTTTCTCCCGTCCCCGGTCGGTCCAGCAAACACCTTAGCCGAGGCCCTGAAGCCATTCCAGCCCCACCCTGACTGAGACTCAATGAACACAAACAATTGAGAACTGCTGGCTACATAATGTATATGCGTATAGGGCCTGGGAATGAAGCTAATGGATAACCTGCTGCAACTGGAGAGTTACATGTCACTGGGCTGCAAAGGCCTACTTCCACAGATGCAGAAAGTACACCCCCCCATGCGTTGGTAGGAATGGCGTATGGACCCACCCAGACTGGTGTTTTAGGTGATAGTAAAGAGACAAGTAATAAAAAATTGAAGTGTAATACAAGAAGATTGGGACACGCTGTACATCAACATATTCTGTTGGTAGATTGATGTACATGTATACACATGTAGCATGTCTGTGTCCCAATCTTGTCTCTGTTCATGCCTAAATATTTCATTTACTTGTCTCGTATATGTTTACTACTATGCGTGCTAGTCTTTAAGCATTTGCACATGTGCAAGCAGATGTGATGACATCATTAACATCTTAGAGCACACATCAGGGTAAATGAGCCTCCACCTTTGGATACAGGGCACACTCCTCGTCGGCCAACAAATGCCACTGCAGCAGGCCACTCCGGAGAAAGTGGTCGGGAGCTCTCCCATTGCTCGGACCACACCCCTTCATCTGCCCTTAACGACACCTACCAGCAGATCCGGGATACGGCGATGGGGACAAAGATGGCTCCTTCATATGCCAATCTTTTCATGGATGGATTTGAATGAGCCTTCCTTGCTCAGGAACCTATCCTGCCTCTTGTCTGGAAGTGTTACATCTTATGCATTTGGACAGGTACTAGGAGTGAACTAGACAGTTTTCTAGATAGGCTTAAAAAAGCACATAGAACCCACATGGAGCATTAGTAACGAGCGCATTGAATTTCTTGACTTAAAAATCTTCAAGGGAGGGGCACACTTCTGAAACAAAGAGGTGGATCCATCTATAGCGCCACTTTGCTAGAAAATTGCATGACTTCCTAAGAGACCATAGGATCGTTCCACTAGAGCACTGTGAGCCAGATCCTCTACTGAAGCGAGAAGCATTTTGGATTAAGACTCTACATGCACTTGTCCCACATGGCCTTAATTAACCCTCGGCGCGCATGCGCAGCGAGGGTTACGGTAGTTGGGTCTGTCTGTGTGTGTGTGTGTCTGTTCTCACCCCTGGAGCGTCTGTTCGTCCCTAAAATACTGTCACGTACTCAGTGGGTAACAGAGGTCTCTGAAACCGCTCCGTTCAAAAGTTATGGCGTCATTTGCTTACCCGTGACATCCTACGAAGTACTGCAGCGACATTCCGCGCACTTTTTCGACGGCATAGCCTTCTAAGGGTCCTAAAAAGGCTAACAATAGGCTAAACACTACCTGGAATACTTTAGTCTCCGTCTTTGACTAAAGGTCTTCCATATACTTCCCGTTACATGTTAATTTCTATAGCGCCTGCGTGTTCGAGAATTCGTGCACGCGGTATTATATACACTCGGGTCTAACTCATGATCATGGCGCCGAGGGTTCTGCACTTTAGTGCATTCATTCTGCTTATGGATAACTTTTATTCACTCTTCCCTTTCTCTGAGTCTCTCTCCTTCAGATACTTCCTGTGCAAACCTGCCCCTCACCCCCACAGACAATGACTCTGTATCATAATGTGTATTTCACCCCCTGCTATTTCTCCACAGTGTCACTGCACACTGCGCATGGCCTAGCCTGACATTGCCTAGGTGAAGTAGGAGTGTTGTTCTGCAATGCTTCCGCTCTACTCTGAACTGAGCCTTTGTCCTTACACTGCTTAACCTGTTTAGCACTTGTGTACGCGCAACACATTTGTCATGCAAAGTGTCACCATTAAGTATATAAAGACTAGTTTTTTTATCACCAGTCCGAAGAAGGTCACCGGTCACTGAAAGTACTAGGGAAGTATTATTCTTATTCGACTGGTGTTTTTGGGCATGGCTACTCCAGAGAAAGTGGTCAGCAGTGCCACCACACACATCAGGCCCATCCCCGGTGCCTCCCTACCACCAAAACTGGTTAAAAAGATCCTAGATTTAAAATTCATGGAGATATCGAAACTTAGAGCAGACATCTGGGTAAATGAGCCTCCACCTTTCGACACAGGGCACACTCCTTGTCAGCCACCAAGCCAACCACCTGTTACAGACATCAAAGTTCGGCTTGAATGCTTCGCCCGCATGGCAGCTCTGTTGTTTCCCTGAGAAGGGACCTGAACTTTGGGTATACAAGACCACTATCTTCCGTGCTGCACACAACTACGAAGGGTCAAATTGGGTGGCATATGATCGTGAATTCTGATGGGATATGCTAGCCCGCAAGGACTTCAACTGGTCCACCCCGAATGCACAATGAAGCATTCACCGGCTGTGCAACAGTGATCCCCAGGTGGCTGGTGTCCACACGGTCTATGTGAGGAGAATCACACTCAGGGATGGGAGAGCCACCCACAAACCATTTCTGAAGGAGGCAGTTTCTCTTCCGTAAACTGGGATTTGCCAAAAAACAGTATGGCAGACCTGGCAGCATTTCAAATGATAACACCAAAGTAGAGCATACTCCGAGGCATTCACAAGCATGTTATGAAGGTCTACATCTGATCCACTAATAAGGGCAACATCGTCTGCATACATGGGGCGACACAGTATATGATGCCAATAGAGATACCATGGCCTGAAGGTGTCAGTTGGTCCAGGAGGGAATCAACAAATAATGAGTACAGCAGAGGGGAGAGAATGGCACCCTGTCGTACCACTTGCTGAATGTTAAAAGGAGCGGGAGATGCAGGAGTTCCTGGAGTACTGCACAGGTGGAATTTCTGTACCAATTATCCAGATGTACATGTAGAGAGGACATTACATCAACCCCACATGCCATACTTTGTCAAATGCTTTTCGTACATCTAAAAAAGCGACGAATGACTTCTGCTCCCCGAGAGAGAGAATTGCCTCTTGCAAAATAATAGTGTGACCTGATTTAATACCGCCTTGAAGAGGGTTCAGTTGAGACTGCAGATCTGTGAGACGGTGCAGAACCACTCTTTCAAAAACCTTGCCAAACACAGGAAATAGGGTGATACCTTTATTAGTGGGCTTTCAGGGATTCTAGCTGTGACCCTTTGGAATAGAGAGGCGGGGAGAAGAGTTAGGATAGCGTACCTGCATGACGCTGACCTCATAGGAAACAGGAGGGACCTGAAGTTGGAGACACTGGTGACAGACCTTGAGTATGCAGACGATATGGCTCTGCTGCCTGATAATTGGTCTGATCTTACATCTACACTAGACTCCTTGTTCTCTTGCTGCAAGAAGTTGGGTTTTATCAAGAAGACAAAAACCCTGGCAGTCCTGCCGGCTGACGACACAGATGCCTTGAGTCCAGCATCCATTTCCCTTGTCCCAGGAGGCGATCCTGTTGAAGTGGTTCCCCATTTTCAGTACCTGGACAGCTTTGTTCAGAGTGACTGGGGGCTGGACGTTGAGATCAACTCTACAATCTGCAAAGCCTCCGACAGCCTTCCAGTTATTGTCTAGGATCATCGTAAGATCAGGACAAAAACTAAGCTACGCATCCTCAACAGTGTCATCCTCCTCACCTTGCTGTATGGGCTGGAAAGTGCTGTCCTTCTAGGCCCTCATATCCGTTGTCTGGAGTCGTTCATAGTTCGCTGTCTCCGGATGGTCTCTGTCAGGGAGAGAAAGTGCCATACCACAATCCGCAAGTTAGCCTTTCGTCTATCCTTATGCGCCGCCATCTCCGCTTCCTTGGACACCTCTTGCGGATGCCTGAAAAGTGGCTCTAAAAGCAGATCCTTGTCTCTGCTCCTGTGGGAGGCAAGCGATCAGCTGGAGGACAGAAACATCACTGGAACAATGTTGTAGCCAACGACCTTAAACTATGCGACCTGTCGAACACCTGGAGAGAGGATGCACTCGACTGTAACGCCTGGCGGGCAACTGTTAAGCACTGCGTAGCACATCTCAATGCACAGGCAGAAGAGTCAGAGAGAGATGAGAGGAGACACTGCCGCGAGCAGCAACTAGCTGATGTGAATGCCCTACTATGTAACCACCCTGGCTACTTCTTCCAGGCTTAGAGCGAGACTAACCATCAACGATAGCGTCACTTGAGTATCCGGCGGGCCCAGTGCCAGTACGGCCACCAGTTCTTTCACCAACAAGGGCTTCACAACCATCAGTGCTTCTGCTGAGCCCGACAGCCAACATCATAGGCGTAACCTGATTGGCCTGCATCTCCTAACCGTTGCAGTTTTGCCGAGCACAGCAGCAAATGGATGGATGGTGTGTGTGCGTGTCGGTCTGTCTGTACATGACGCACATTTTTTTCAAACGCGGTATGCTTACACGTTCAAAGGAGAGGTAGGTTCAGGATTGCCACGGACTTTCCTGGGATACATGTACCTCAAAGGAAGGTACCAATGGCTTGGGCTTGACATGGTGCAGATTATTATAAAAAGGGATTTCGCGATAGACGCTTCATTCAAAAGTTATGGAGTCATTTTGCTTACTGTGAGATCATACGTGGGTACTGCAGCGACATTCCGTGCACTTTTTCGACAGCAGAGCCTTCTAAGGGTCCTAAAAGGCTAACAGTAGGCTAAACGCTACCTGGAATACCACGGCTGATAGCTTCTTCTCTTTAGTCTCCGTACACTCCACAAATATTTCAGTAGCTTGTGTGCTCCAATAATTTGTGCATGCACACGTTATACACGCTGAGGGTTTATAACTTCAGTGCTGTTCATTCCTGCAGCAGTCAGGAATTCAGAGCCATTTTGAGACGTTAAAGTTCACACAGGGAGTACATTAGACACTTTGACGTTTGTAATGCCCCATACATGCCCAGCAGAAAGTTTAGCTAATGTTCCCTGGAGAGCTGTACAGGCAATAGAGAAGGCAGTATACATGTTTCTCTCTTCTAAGCAGTAACCACACAGTTCTTCTCCCAAATATAGCTGGTTATAATGAAGGGAGTGAATTTAATCCCACAGCTTTTCACAAACGACCCATTTGAGATGTTTGGTACTTCAGAAAATTAAATGCTTGGGTGCTTTAAACTTTTCATAAGATGTTAAAGCTTTGGTACTGCAAGGACAATAGTCAAAATATAAGAAGCAGTGCAAACCTTCCAAGGTCTTCTAATGCCTTTAAAGTAGTCAGGCATCCAGAGTGGCAAGACAACGGCTTCTTCTAACAGCCGTTTGGCTTCCTTCAAGCCAGCTATATCATCCCTACAGAAAAGCAAATGTCATTACAAAGGGTGGCCAACACTCAGTTTCCAATGAAACAAACTACTTACCACTTAACATTGGGGTTCTTCTGTACAATATCTCTTTCTAAAGCCTCTACCAAATCTTTGTCATAGCCTGATGGATCAAACACCGTTTTCACAGGTTTTTCATCATGGGATTGCACCTTCTGACTTTTTTCCTTTCCTTCCTAAGGGGGTGAAGCAACAACATAATCATTGGATACATGTCACTAGTTCAATTGTAGGTTTTAGAGTTTCAGTATGTAGAGATGGCTATTAGAGAACATGCTGTTCATGAGCAAAGGACAATACACTCTGCTGTAATTGGCGAGCAGAGCGAGCCCACCTAGTCTTTCCAATGGGCCTATATATCAGAGAATTGGTAGACTCTCTTATGTAAGGATGGTGCCGACATACCCATTTAACGCTAACAATACGAACCACTCAGAACTCTCGAATGCTGCATTTATGCTTTTTTGAGGATGCTTTTTCATTAGGGAATAGAAATGCCTTAGAAAACTAAGACAGGTGGTAGTGATGGGTTATGTTTAAGTATGGTTGTTCTGGAATGGTTTGCTTGTTAGAGCATATATTTTCGGTTATTTGGCATGATAGAGGCTGTCCCTAGCAATGGAGATAGGGTCTTGTTGTCAACCTCTTTAAAAAAGTGGATAGAGAGGATCCAGGGAACTACAGAGGTATTACAATGCTGTATGAATTTAGTGCATGGATAACGTTTACTCTTTGAACAAAATTGTGCAAGGCAGGTCCAGGGAGGGTAGGCAGTTTGAGGAAAGACTCAATAAGCTAGTATAAAAGGTTTGGGAAGGAAGTAGAATTTAAGAGGGTTGGTGATGCAGGAACTAAGTTAGGAATGCATAGCTTGAACGAAGAGTTAGGCAGGCATAGAGGTAGAGAAGACAAATCAGAATGTGCGTTGTGTAGTACTGAGGGTGAGAGTGTAGTTCATGTGTTGTGGGAGTGTTTGGCCTACAGCAATATTAGAGTCATTCTTATAGAGAAATGTAACGAGCTTTTAGGAGACAGATATGTAAACTTTGACAAGCTTAAAACAGCATGTGTACTAGAGAGTGAGCTTTGGCAATACATTTACTCAGGTTAGTGAAGGTATATGTTGTAGGTGTCTGGGATGCATGCCCAAGTCAACTTCAGTCTTTGACTGATGATCAGCTGCTGGCTGAAGTTGAGGGGACAACAGATAGTAAGTTATGTTTCTCAGGTGAGGGGAGAACAGATGTAAGGATTTGCCTGTGTGTACATGTATGTGTGACTTTGCCCATGATTGTGGGTGTGTGGTCGATGGCAGTGGTGCTACAGTAACCTCTTGAGTATTAGTTAAACAAGGAAATAAAAAATTTGAAGTGTAATATAGGGATTGCATAAAAATGAACAGAAGATTGGGACACAGACATGCTATGTACATCAACATACCTTTTAGTACATTGATGTAAAGCATAAAACATAAAACGTGTACAGCATGTCTGTGTCCCAATCTTGTCTCTGTTCATTTTTATGCAATCCCTATATTACACCTCAAATTTTTTTACTTCCTTGTCTCTTATCATTTTTTACTATTGTAAGCAATAATTCCCATTAGCATATGCTCACCATATCCATAAAACATTTGGCCCATTATTGCTACAGGCCCTAAAATCACACTCTGATTAGTAGGGTGTGGTTTGGTTACTAATGAGGAAAGCTACAAGCAGCTGCATACACGAACTATGAGCAAACCTGCTAGCAATGTACTGTCGATCACCAGCGCTTTGGCTTGGTAGCGTGCTGCTACTCCAGCAGACAGTACATACGTAGAGTAGTGCATGGTAGAGAGCAAAGTAGCACAAGAGTCGTCAACACATCTGTCTCGTTATGTAGTACTAAGCCCTAGTTGCTAAACGAATCGTCAACACATTTTTCTATTATCACACACACACCTATATTTACATGACCCCACAAGGGGGAGCTAAGGGAGAGTTGCATGTGCGCACTGTTACAGCTTTGGCATTACATCTGGCTCTGGGCTCGGCATCTGTGGACAGCCATACCACCCTGGCTGAGGAACCAGCTGCAACCAGCGGTGGCGTCTCTGGCTGTAGTGGTGGCATCTCTGGCTGTAGTGGGCCTAGTGTGTCTAGCAGTGTCAATTGGCCAATCAGAGGTGGTTGAAGTCCCAGCACTGCTTCTCCCTCTGCTGCCGGGTCTAGGCACTTGTGGCTGGGATGCATTGCATCTATGGACAGCCAGGCCTCCTCTGAAGCCAGCGATTGCACTGCACTGCACCCCTCTGTTGCCATGTAGGATGTCGGCGCTCGAGAAAGCACTTGTGTTGTGCCTTGTCTGCCTCCCTTCGGAATGACCTCTGGCACTAATGACAGTGTAACTGCCTCAGTGATGGTGATGGCTGCCTGCTGTCACGGCTCTGTGTTGTCTCCAAAGCATCTGCACAGTGCCCCCCACTCCAGTCTTGAGTACTCTGTCTCATACCAGTGAGTACCACAGAGGTCCAGCCCCTTCAAGTCACGGCGTACCATGCCCCTCCATCTTCTCCAAGGACCACATGTATGACGGGTCTTGGGCAATCACTGTCTTGGGCATGCGGATGTCTTGCATTCTAGCGAGATTGCCTAACCATTCTAGCCTTCTCCCAGCAATCTTTGTAGCTACGGTCTCCAGGTCGCCCCACCGCTCCCTGGTCAATGCTGAAGTAATCCGGTGTTGCCACTGTTGTTGGTTTGCCAAGGATAGTATGTATGCACCTATGATGGAAGCTGTCAAGGTGTCTCAGATGTCTGCAGACTCTCACTTGCGTGATGGTTTTTACAAAATCAAATGAGTTCTTCATGAAACTGCTTGTTTTACTCACCAATGTACTGTGACAGGATTTTAACTAGTTCTTTAGCCAACTCGTGTGTGGGAGAACCTACAGCTGCAACAATTGGTCTAATCGGTACGTTGTCCTTATGAGTATTCGGCATACATCTGAGGTGGGTAAGAAAACTGTGGGTTGATACATATATAAACAGAATCAGCGATTAGGTCTTATCGGAAGAGATTCTTGAGACTTCTCTATACGTGTGGTAGGATTACAACTGATGGGTGAAACAAGTGGTTTTGTGAAGAACTCATTTGATTTTGTGAAAACCATCAGACAAATTTGAATTTGTTCACAAAAGTTCCTATTGATGAAGCATTATGAGTAGTTTCTACTGCACTCCAGAATGATTGCTCACTTAGTGATAGAACTGACATTCGCATAGAGATAATCTGTAGTCTAGTAGAATTGTGTTTGAAGTCAACCATTTTCAGCTAAGGTATGTAGATGATACTTTCAGCAACATGGTTAAGATTCACTTCATTCATTTCTTAATCACTTATGTGGAATCTGGGGGTCAATCACATTCACTACGGAAACAAAACACAATGCAGCTATTGCCTCTCTTGATGTTCTTGTAAGGAGAGACAATGGAAGAATATCAACATCTGTTTATTGTAAAAGACACCCACCAATCGTTACCTAAACTTTCACTCACACCATCATTCACGAGTCTTTGCAGGGGTGGTTAAATGTCTTCGCCATAGAGCAGCCAATACATGTGATGCCGAGAGTGAACAGGCAGAGGTTGCACACCTTAATACTGCTTTGAGGGCAAATGGATATACACCAAAGTGCATAGACTGTATATTGCAGAAGAGGTACAAACACTGCAACCAATTGTTAGAGGCCAACACAGGGGACCAACAAGATGTGTTAACGGAAGAGAGATTTCCGTAGCGTGGTTCGTGGTTGGAGCTCAAACATATTAGACAGGGTTATTGGGTAGCCAACCAGAATAGTGAAAGGCTACTCTGATTCTGTATTGCTTCAAGATCCTCCTGATCTTCTCACTTGTGTCCTGGTAGCCTTTTAGACCTCCTCTACACTTGGCCGCCTCCTGACAAAAGTTAAAGATCCAGTACCACAGGAAGAGAAAAGTGGTGTTGTGTACAGGATTGACTGTGAGTGTGGAGACTACTACATTGGAGAAACCAGCAGACCATTGACCACTAGAGTGAAAGAACATAAAGCTGATTGCAAGCATGCCAGATTTGAGAGATCTGCTATTGCTGAGCATGCTTGGCAGGATGGCCACAGCATTGACTGGGAGAATGTGCAAGTCGTGGATGTTGCTGAAGACACTCAAATGAGACTTGTGAAGGAGGCTGTACACATCAGGATGGGAGCTCCACAGAGACTGACGAACAGAGATGAAGGCAAGGAGATCTCATCTGTCTGGCTACAGGTCGTTAGAAGTAACAAGCCTCACCCGCTACATCGTTCGCGTCAGCCCTGCCCACCTAGGGAATGACGTCATACGCCAACAGAACAGACTATTTAAGGACTGATTGTTGCATGGATATTTTGCCCTGATGATGACTGCTGTATGCATGTCGAAACGTTGGCAGATTATAATTTGAACTTACCTTTCAAAAGACCGAGGAAAGACATCTGAAGAAGATTGCCATCTTAAAAAAAGAAAAAAAGCAGCCAACATCCAGACTTGAACCTGAGTACAGCAGGAATGGTGGATCTTGGCTGGTGAATCTGTCCAGCAAATCCCTGTCCAATGATGAAGAGGAGGTACTCAGGCTTGGTCTTAACTTTGCACCGGCACCGAAGAATTTGCCGTACACAGACTTCATAGCTGGAGTGGAGACAGCTGCCAAAAGAGCAAAACTGAAGCAGGATGAAGCAGAGGAAATGAAGTCACGTGTATGCAGTGTCCTTCGGAACAGCCAACAACCTGAAGACCTGTCCAGACCACAACGCATGGCCCTGAAGTCTTTGGCAAGAAGGGATGACATTGTGATCCAGAAAGCTGATAAAGGGAGTGCCACAGTGGTCATGGACAAGTCAACCTATCATGAGAAGGTGATGGACATCTTGCAACCACCTACATGTACATACAAAGAAATCTCCAAGGATCCAACATCAAAGACGGAGAAGAAGATCACTAATATTCTGAAGAACCTACGAAAAAAGCACTCCATCTCCTCAAGTATGTTTGAGAGACTCCGTCCAAAACATAGCAGAGCTCCACGGTTCTATGGGTTACCCAAGATCCATAAGCCTGACACACCACTTAGACCTATCGTGTCAGCTATCGGTGCCCCTACATACCACTTGGCAAAGCACATCACCACAATCATTTCTCCACTTGCTGGAAACTCAAGCTCTTACGTGAAGAACAGCAGGCATTTTGTGGAAATGATCAGTGAAGAGAGCGTTGGAGATGATGAAGTGATGGTGAGCTTTGATATGAAATCCCTGTTTACCAATGTTCCCACGGATCAAGCTCTTGAGGTGATCCGGGGGAAATTGTTGTCAGACACCACCCTGGTTGAGAGGACTAACCTCACTCCGGAATAAGTCACCATGCTCCTAGAGGTCTGCCTGAGGACTGCGTACTTTGTGTACCAGCACAAGTACTATGAACAGACAGATGGTGCAGCCATGGGATCACCAGTATCTCCGGTAGTGGCAAACATCTTCATGGAGCATGTGGAAGAGGAAGCACTCAGAACATCACCGCATGAAGTAAGGTGCTGGAAGAGATACGTGGATGACACCTTTTGCTTCCTAGGAAGAGCTACTGTGGATCCTGTCCTGAACCACCTGAACAGCCTCTACCCATCCATACAGTGAAGCAAGAGAGTGAAGGGAAGATACCCTTTCTGGATACACTTGTATCCAGACAGGAAGATGGCTCTCTGGAAGTTAGTGTGTACAGAAAGAACACACACACAGACAGGTACCTCTCCTTCAAGTCACATCATCCTGTCCATGTGAAGAGAGGGGTTGTTCATTGCCTACTCCGAAGAGCACAGGACGTGACTACCAGTGATGATCTCTTACAAGAGGAGATCCATCATGTGAACCAGTCTCTTCAAAGGAACAGCTACCCTGCTGGTTTCCTGAGGAATTCTGAAGGAAGGTTGCTACAGAACAGAGAATGTGAGGAGGAAGAACCATTGGCCACTGCTGTACTGCCTTACTACCAGGACACAAGTGAGAAGATCAGGAAGATCTTGAAGCAATACAGAATCAGAGCAGCCTTTCAGACCTCCTCTACACTTGGCCGCCTCCTGACAAAAGTTAAAGATCCAGTACCACAGGAAGAGAGAAGTGGTGTTGTGTACAGGATTGACTGTGAGTGTGGAGACTACTACATTGGAGAAACCAGCACACCATTGACCACTAGAGTGAAAGAACATAAAGCTGATTGCAAGCATGCCAGATTTGAGAGATCTGCTATTGCTGAGCATGCTTGGCAGGATGGCCACAGCATTGACTGGGAGAATGTGCAAGTCGTGGATGTTGCTGAAGACACTCAAATGAGACTTGTGAAGGAGGCTGTACACATCAGGATGGGAGCTCCACAGAGACTGACGAACAGAGATGAAGGCAAGGAGATCTCATCTGTCTGGCTACAGGTCGTTAGAAGTAACAAGCCTCACCCGCTACATCGTTCGAGTCAGCCCCGCCCACCTAGGGAATGACGTCATACGCCAACAGAACAGACTATTTAAGGACTGATTGTTGCATGGATATTTTGCCCTGATGATATGCATGTCGAAACGTTGGTAGATTATAATTTGATAAAATTTGATCTGGTCACTATTCTGGTTGGCTACCCAATAACCCTGTCCAATAATAAGGAAGAGAGATTGATTTTCCTTTACGTTTCTAATCCACACTAAAGGCCTTCTGTTTTCTTAGTGGAAGTACATTCATTGTGAGGGATAAACACCTGGCTTTGGAATTATATAAAGGCATCTTAAGAGTAGATAACAAGGTTTCCAAGAAACTAGAAACTTATCTACATTTTCCTCAGTTATAAATACTTCTAGTAGGTGTTTTACTGCTTTCAGTACAGCTGAAGTCCTCAAAGTACCAATGAACACTCAGGTAGCAGCTCTTACCACCCCATTTGCCTACCACACATACCATAATGTCTTGTGTGAGGTCTAGTTTTAGATGTGGATGACAGGTGGACTTGCTATGCTTGCCAAAATTCGCTGCATTCACCTAGTATATTGCACCTGAAATGTTTTCCTTAACGGGTGGAGTGGTGAAGTAACTTTTACCAGACAACCATACACTAGTTGAGAATTGGTATACAAAACGGCCAGTGTAGGTATATATAAAATCAAAAGGAGCATGAAGTGGATACTTAATGTAAGGTTATGTATCCTGAAAATTCAGCCTGACAAGTGTGAAAGCTAACTATGGAAACTAACCCTGTCACCTGGTTCCTTTCTGCCCGAAATTGGAGTGGTGGACTTGTGACTCAATCCTGTAGCTCTATTCTGACTAGAGGTTATGTGTACTCCGCCTACAAAAAATATTGCATATGGTTTAATATCACATTCACCCTTCCATACATACATGTATCTCTACTTCTAGAGACATCCATAACTGGGATAGCAATGGTAGTGCCAAAAAAAATAGTAACAAGGCAAGAGATGATGTCATGTATATGTACATAATAACATCATGAAAATGCTTGCATCTGTGGATCAGTAACCTCCAATTCTGTGTGGAGTTCACATTGGTGTACAGATATACATGTAGCTAGTGATTTTTTTAGCTATTTATGACCAGGTGTGATGATCTACATCATAGAAAGTACACGTACCAAACAATCTTACTCAGTAAATAGCACTGAGGAAAGAAACTGAGACACCTTATGGGTATGTAGCCAATAAGATGAGAACTTGATATACAATACCCACATGGTTATGAATGCCTCCAAACAGTTAACAGCACTCTTGATAGACTTCAGATGCTACACCTTGTGCTTCCAAATCATGTATGTAGGCCCCGTGTATCTAAAATCTAAGTATATATGCATACATGTATATGCATGTACATGTAGTACATGTATTTACGTGCCGAAATGAAGTGGTAGTTTGTGGGTTGGAAAATGGCCAGTACACAGTAAGTGGTCAGAGGGAATATGCAAAAAGCAGCAATAGAGAACTGTCTTGGGTAGAGCTGCTTCTTGGGAAGAGGCCTAAATTTTAGTGTGTCAGTAGGGACACCAATGGATTGGCGTAGCACATGTCCATGTATGTCAATTTGCTGATAGCTGCAACTTTCTGTCATCGCTATCATGCAGCCTTGCAAAACAAAAATATGTACATGAACAATCACTCCAAGAGATGCTGAGAAAGGCAAGAAAACAACAACAACACAACAGAAAAGCAAAGCAACACAACACAACTTGCACAAAACAGTCATTTTCAAAGAAATATTGGCTGGCTCGGATGGGACTCGAACCCACGACCATCAGCTTTCCAGGCGATGCACTTACCAACTGAGCTACCAAGGCAGCTCAGCTGGAACGGACGAAACTAACTTCACGTGTTCAGCACATGACCAAACAAGAAAATGGCGTTTAAAACTAACACTCAGACCTGGAGTTTGACGACATTGGGAGAAGGTATGAAGATTTTGTGCATCAAGGATCATGTATGCTCCAGTATAAATGATTTTCATGAAAGAATTAGAGCGATTACTAATGCCAGTTTCGCAGTAGGCTGTTAGAAGAAGGAGAAGGAGGAGGAGGAGGAGGAGGAGGAGGAGATGATAAACAATCTGGCCTTTTTACAATTTTCCGAGAATCACTGTAGCTGTGTATTTTACGTACTTTGAGAGTACTACAGAGTGTAGAAGCACTCGCAGAGCAGGCTTTTGTCTAAAAGGCTTAAATCACCTGTGTTCAGGAGTTCTCAGCCGTTACATTTGTTAAGGCTAATGTGTTTGTCGGTGCCATCCCAACATATACATTCTACTGACTCTATGAAAATCCCTATACAAGTTATATCAGTTGGTCTCCATAATATATTACACAAGTTAAAACTGATGTCAAGAAGGGAATTCTCACTCATGATCACTCAAACAGCTTGTAATTCATATATCTACTTTTGACATCAGAAAAGCTGTACAGTGTACATATCAAGCGATGTAATAACTTTGCAACTACTGTACATAAGTTAGCTACAGTTGAAATATAGTAGGTGTTCTATTGCTAATGTTTTCCTTGGACATAGGGAGTACTTGGGGAAATGGGCAAATAACTACCTCTTTCATCTTCCGAAGTGCTTGACAAGTCACTTGGTTTAAGTGTTCAGGACTATCACTCAAGCAATGCTAATTTGAAGTATATCTCATGGCACTCTACATTTAGCTATCATTCATGCATATCTATGCATGTACACTTTATTATAGTATACGGACCAATTAGTGCTAACTTTTGACATATACAATCTCACGTGAGAGTGTTGCACTGACTGAGCCACTAGCCAAAGAAGGGAAATGGCAAATGCATAGTGTAAACCTGGAAAACCTACTGCTAGTGGTTTACTACAGAATACCTTCTGGCAGTGACTTACTAAGAATTTCTGCTTTGCTGATGCAAGTATGATATAGAAATCCTGTAATTTATTTAACGCTGTGTGATAAACTTGGATTGAAGGTTGCTTTAAGCAAAGCAACAATGAATCATTATGCCGAGGGTCTCCAGTGATTGAAAGTCCCGGAACAAATGTACAAATTTGTATTGTTTACAAGAATCCATACGGCAAGGTTAGTTGGTCATGAGGTTAGTTAGAAAAGGCTCGGTAGAGCTGAACCATTCTGAACCGACATGAAACATCCCTACACCACATTCATTTGCTATACTGAAAAGGTGATTAATAGTGGCAGGAAGAGGGTAAATCAGTTGCATAGTATGTGTTATTAGTAATCGAGATTAATTTAACTGCACGTAGGCTGTTGCTTCTTTGTATAATTAGACCTAATATAGAGTATGGAGGGGAGGAATAATAAGGGTCAAGTAGCTGCATTATCTAAAAGGATTCTGGGTTGTTTGTCTAAAATTTGTAATAAAGCAGTTAGAGGTGACATGGGTTTAGAACCATTGAGGGGTCAAAGGGATGGAGCTAAATTAAAATGGTGGTGTAAATTCAAAGCTTGAGGATAGATACCCAAAGCAATTATTTAGTTGGGAATGGGAAACTAAGCCCTGTAGAGGTAGACAAAGGAAAGCATGGGGTAGAGTGGTTGATGAACTCCTTGTGTCTTTAGGTTTGGATAAGCATGAATGGGTGGAGGATAGGAGGGGAGAGAGTTCATTAGCCTCATTTTTGCCTTGTATACTATAGAGGAGAGTATTAGTGAAAGGGAGGGTAGGCAGTTTGAGGAAGGATTGAATAGTAAAGTAAAATCAAAAGGTTTGGGAAGGAGGTAGAATTTAAGAGGTATTTGCATGGGGTTGATGACGCAGGAACTAGACTATTGTTTACGTTTAGGTCAGGAACACATGGCAAATCGGAATGTGCATTGTGTGGTGCTGAGTGTGAGAGTGTAGTTCACATGTTGTGGGAGTGTTCAGCCTATAGCAATACAAAATTTAAGAAATTTGATGTGATTGCATAAAAATGAACAGAGACAAGATTGGGACACAGACATACTATGTACATCAACATACCTTTGTTGGTACATTAATGTATATAGCATGTCTATGTCCTAATCTTGTCTCTGTTCATTTTTATGCAATCCCTATATTACGTACATATCAAATTTCTTAAATTTTAATTTACTTGTCTCTTATCATTTTTTACTATTGATAAGCAATAATTCTCACTAGCACGTGCTCACCATATCCATAAAATGTCTGGCCAAGTATTGCTGAGATGTATGATTAGTAGGGCGTGGTTTGGTGTAATACTTGGTAACTACAAATACGAATACTAGAACTATGAGCAAACCTGCTAGCAATGTACTATTGGCCGAGCAAACCTACTATTGGCCGAGCAAACCTGCTAGCAATGTACTATTGGTCACCAGCGCTTTGGCTTGGCAGCGTACAACTTCTCCAGCAGACAGTACATACATAGAGCAGTGGCCTGGCAGAGAGCAACACACTGTACACGTATGCAGTGTTCTGATGGTGAGAGTAGTACAAGAATTGTCAACACATCTGTCTTTGTTATGTAGTACGCTAGTTGCTATATGAATGAATGCACTGAAGTGCAGAACCTTTGGCGTACATAACGCATGTGCGCGAATGCCAGAAAGGGCATGTGCTATTGAAACTCAAGTTGGCTCTGTAGATCTACACTGCTGGAAGCACTATAGCTTTGACCGAAGCAGTACGCATGCTTGTACTCCCTCATGCAGTAACCACTGGTGCTTCGCTGTATATACATCGAACAGGAAAACCTGATTGTGGGTAAGCCAGAGTAGGCTAGATCTAATTAGCCTATTGGCTCTTTTGCTTGCGTTTCACGCCATAACTCTTGAATGGAGCAGTTTCAAAGGAAACCCCCCAATTTTTTGACCTCCATTCCCCGCTGAGTATGTGACAGTATTTTTTTCAGGACGAACAGATGCTCCAGAGGTGAGAAGTGACTTAACACACACACACACACACACACACACACACACACACACACACACACACACACACACACACACACACACACACACACACACACACACACACACACACACACACACACACACACACACACACACACACACACACACACACACACACACACACACACACACACACACACACACACACACACACACACACACACACACACACACACACGCACACACACAGACCAACCCAACTACTGTAACCCTCGCTGTGCATGTGCGACGAGGGTTAATCACCAACACATTTCTCTATTATCAGCCGGTTCACTCTGCATTTATGTAGTTGCTACGCGCTAGTTGCTAAGCGTCAGGGCATGCGCAGCAGATGTAATGACGTCATTAATGAGTCTTACGTCATTACCCGGGATACTGGGATTATCCCAGATATATCCATGTCTCACTCAGTTCCACTGCCTTCCCATCCCACAGTCTTGGGATACTGGGATTATCCCAAACATATCCCACTATACTAGGTCTCACTCAGTCCCACTGTCCTTCCCATCCCACAGTCCTGGAATACCAGGACAAATCTCACTGTACTTGGTCTCACTCAGTCCCACTGTTCTTCCCATCCCACAGTCCCGAGATACTCCTGGACATATCCCGTTGTACTGGGTCTTACTCACTTCCTATCCCACAGTCCTGGGACACTGCATCAAATAAGTGTACTACTAAGCCTTTATCCAGATTGCTTACAGGTTGCTTGAGTATGATTTCCTGTCATTTCAAGCAGTATTGTAGTGGTATTTACTGTAGGACAGGGGTCAACTGCTACTGGATAATACACAATTCACAGCAGGTGCTACTAGCCTTAAATACCATTAACTATTTTTCTACAGTTAAACATTTTGACAGTTATGATTTCTCTGTGTTGTACACAAGTATTCCACGTGTATCTCTCAAACATGCCTTGTCCACTCTCATCAAAGAGGCTTACATCCTAGTAGTTGATAATACAAACTGGTCAGATAAGCCGTCCAGAATATCATCTGGGCACAGCTTAACTGAAGTAACCCTTACCATATATGTGGAATACCTTGTAGATAATATATATGTGCATAGGGAATAGAGTATATAGACAGTGTGTGGGCATTCCTATAGGCACAGATTGTGCACCTTTATTGGCCAACCTGTTCTTGTTTTATTATGAGTACAATTACATGAAGAAGTTTGATAAAACAGGACATATGGGCAGCTAGAAGGTTTAGTAACACCATGAGGTATTTAACGATTTGCTAACATTGAACAATAGCAGATTTAAATGTGCAATTGATGACAAATATCCTCCTGAGCTTCAGCTCAAAAAAACTATGGAATGTCCAACATCACTGTCTTATTTAGATATATATTGGAACATCTCTAAGACTGGGACAGAGCCATGTGTCCATTACATGGAGGGTGTCCTTCATTCAGAGGTTTTTAAGTGTTGATGTATACATGTACTCGTGATTGTATATTATCCCAAAGCATATAATTCTGCAATAGAATAGAGATTATAACAAAAAACCTGAATGGTTATGTAGTACAATGTACTTTAGGACTGAAGTAGATAGTCATCAAGGCAACTCTGTCAATCATTGCAGTGCAGTAGGGCAGGTTTGTCCACTGCAGAGGATATAAATGTAGCTTCTGTCAGATGACCCTTGCCGTCCAAAAACTCTTGCACATCTTCCAGATGGGAAATGGCTTCGGATAGATTTGTCATAACTCTTCCTCCTCCTCCTTTTCCTCCTCGGGGTCTGAAGAGGGACCAGTAGATGCATTATGGAATCAAGGCTTACAAGAAACTGTTGGTCCCAGCTATCATCATCGGTTTCAAAACATGTGACAAGGTCATTATTACCATTAATGAACTCTGCACAGGAGCAAGTTCCTCCATTAGGTTGGATCTGTTCCATGAGACTTTCAATATCTGAAGTGTTTACATCAATGTCCAAAAATGAATCGTGCTCATATGGACGTATAACTACACAGAAGCTGTCATCCAATATTCCGGCCTTTCTAAAGCATCTCTTTATCGTCTCAGGGCTCACAGCATCTCATGCTTGAGCTACCCAACTAATGGAGTGGAGAACATTCAGTGTCCTGGTGACTTCAGAGGCTTTATCACAAGTATCGAGAGAACAAACTGTAAGAACAGAGTGCGATACTGCACTTTAAAACTTTGAATTATGCCGAGATCTAATGGTTGTAACATTGAGGTGGTGCTGGGAGGAAGAAATATAACTTTGATGTTACTTTAACAGCATCTGCTGGGTGGCACCCAGCATTATCCATTAATATTTCGACCTTTTGAAGACAATTTTCTGTTGAGCTTAGTTAGTACAGACACAAGAATATCTGCTGTCATCCACGCCTTTGGCTGAATGAAGTATGAGACAGGAAGATTGTTGATGCCAATAGACTTGGTTTAGCTGACTTCCATATTACAATCGCAGTTTCCTGCCACCAGCAGCATTGACTAGGAAAGCTACTGTCATTCACTCTTTTGCTTTCTTACTAGCATGGCATGCAGCTCCTTTTTGGGCAAAACCACGATCTGGAAGGGCTTTCCAGAAGCACCCTGCCTCATCCAGGTTCCAGATATCCTTAAGTGCAAAACCTTCAATGAGCTCACATACCCTTTTTTCCAGGACTCAACTGTAACACCACTAACATGCTGATTCACCACTAATCTTCACATACCGCACATTGTAACGTCTTTTCCACTTTTCTATCCAGCCATTGGAGGCTTTAAACTCTTCCACATGAAGGCGCTCTGCAATTTCTCTTGCTTTCTCACAAAGTTGAGGACTGGACGGATAAATATTCTTAGAACATGCAAGGAGATACCATTTATGCAACGCTTTGTTTATCTCGGAGAACTTGCTAGATTGAGCCCTTTTTCTTATGCAGATGCTACTGCTACTGGCATTGGATTCGTAGAGCACTTTAAAATAGATGATATCTGTGTTCTACCACAGTGAAACTGTTCCGCTAACCTTTTCATGCCAACACGACTCTCTGATGCAGCCTTAATAACCTCGCCTTTTTTCTTCAGTGTCAGCATATTCTTGCTTTTGTCTTTCTGAGCAGGAAGAGACATAGTGCACACTAAATGGCAATGCAGACCACGTGGCAAAAGCAACCACTCCTATGCCTATGGCAAGTCAGGTGGTAGGTACAAGTCTTTGTATACTCGAGCTTGATTTGTTCATCAGAGGTTACCACACATACAAAGATACGTTCCCCATGCTAGGTGACGTTCTTCGACTTGAAAGAGAGACAACTAACATTAAGGACAAGTTTGCCGTTGCTGTGATGAAAGGAAGTACAGTTGTTGGCCATATACCATATAATACTGCACTGGGTGTGTTGCATTTCTTGAAAAGATACACTAATAAAGCCACGGTTGAAGTCAGAGGAGCTGCTGTTAACCATGGTGCAGGGTATGGCATGGAAAACCCTTGCAAATATAAGCACAAAAGACTACATTGATAGACTCCGAGAACTTACCATGTCGTAGAAATGATCAATAATTCATTCATAACCTAGAGCGTCCATGGAAATAACGCAAGTGTCCTGAAGTGTCTGTTATCGGAGGTTACATTGTATTGTGTCAGGCAAACTGGGAACAAGTTTTTGTCCGTTTTGCGGGATAGAGAGGTGTCCGTTTTTGGAGTTTTTTTTGTGCAGATAGACCTGCATAAATGTTTGTTTTAACACAATTGTCCGCCGTTGGAAGGTGTCCGTTAATGGAGGTTCCACTGTAATGATTACAATTGACAATGGGAAATACTCCACAGCGGTTTACGATAAAAGGGACAGCTTCAATTTTAAAATTGTTAATTTCTCTACACTTGTGTTAAAATATTTCATCTAAACCAGATATGGTTTATATATTTCCCAGCTAGTACGTATATATGTAGAATATGCAGTAGTTTTGTGCAGTTTAAAGAGAGATACTACAAGCTCACACAGAGGCTTATCCATCAAGGTATGCAGGACTTTGTATGGCATTTAAGAAGTTCGCAAGATGTCACGCAGGCATATTTTTTAAGTACAATTGTAGTGTTAGAAAACATACTGAGGAGGGAATATGTATGCCAGCCAGAGGAGGTTGGTCATGTGTAATTCAGTGTCACAAGTCATGTGAAATTAATTGCATTCCATCCTCATTCATTGATATCAGGCTTGCCAACCCTCACGGTTTTACCATGAGTCTCACGGATCCACTATTGGTCTCACGATCTCATGGGCTAGCTGCTTAAACTCACGCGTCACGCCAACATGTAGGCACTGCGCTAGTTGTCTCATCCCTGTATAGTCCGGGAACGAAGCTCTGCTATATGTAGCGATGACAGATGATTAGCCTTGAGTAGCCACACCTAGTAATCAGGAGTGAATTTTGCTTGTGATTAATAAGCATGGCTACGCGAGTGTGACAAAGTTAGCTAACCAAGGTGCAACCTTACCAAGCTATGTAACACAAAGAAAAATTAATGCTATGTACAAAAAAATGAGCTGAAGCTCGGGAGATATATATTGTCAATTGTACTGTCAAACAAACTGTTGTTCAACATCAGTAAATCATCTATATATATATACCTTATTGTGTAATATTAGGTTTGTAATTGAAGAGTGATAGAGCCAATTCATTAGAAAAAATCAGGATCAAGTTGGGATTTGAACCCAGGACCTTCTGGTTACTGGCCAGGCACTCTTACCACTGAGCTACTTGATCTCTGTGGCAGAGGAGTACAAATCCCAGCTTGATCCTGACTTTTTCAGTTGATTATAATGACTTGGCTCTATCACTCTTCAATTACATATCTACCTTACCATGGTATAGATGGTATCTAACTATCTTGCAATATTAGGTTGTTCCTTATAAGATATTTAACCCTCGGCGCGCAGGGGCAGCGAGGGTTACTGTAGTTGGGTCTGTGTGTCTGTGTGTCTGTTAAGTCACATCTCACCTCTGGAGCGTCTGTTCGTCCTGAAAATTCTGTCACGTACTCAGCGGTCAACGAAGGTCAAAAATTTGTGGGGATTTCTCTGAAACCGCTCCGTTGCAGAGATACACCGCTTCCTACGTTGTAGGGTACTGCAACGACATTCCGCTCACTTTTTCGACGGCAGAACCTTCCAAGGGTCCTAAAAAGGCTAACGACAGGCTAAACTCTACCTGGAGTACGACTTGATGTAAGGTAGCAAGCTTCTTTCTGTTCAGTCTCCGTCTTTTGCCTAAAGTCTTCCGTATACTTCCTGTGAATGTACTAGATCTAGCGCGTGCGCTTTCATGGATTCGTGCACGCGCGTACGCCGACGGTTCTGCACTTTAGTGCATTCATTCATTATTTGTACTTGTAATAGAATTAAAAAACAAGTTGGCTAGTAATGGTGCACAATCATGAACAACAATACATTTTTCATGTACATGCCATGGCACCCCAGATGTGATAGTGAGGGGGGCTGAAGCTATCTAAAGAGAAACAGAGGGGGCTGAAGTTATCTAAAGGACAAGTTCTGGCTGTGCAACTGAAGCAGCAATATGTAATGTGTTGATAGATGGACACTGCAAAAATTACTGCACAGGAGTATATGCACTTACGAACATCTTAATGGCTGCATCCATTGTGACTATCTAGATAATATGTTGTTTCGTTGAACCAATATTATGTAAACTTCCTTTATGCCTTCCTCTCAGCTTTGTAATGTACATGTATTATTAATATGTGACCATGGCATACTACATGTAGGTACCTTTGCACAACATGGCATACTATACTTATACACTTCTGTATGGTGTGGTGTACTTACTTGGCTTGGAGAGGCCAGGATTGTGAAATTTTGCTGCAGAACGTGGCCCAGAAGGCTTGGATGGTGGTGATTCTTTCAAATGTCCTCTTTTAACACGGCTAAATGCAGATAGAATAAAACACATAAGTTCCAGCTACACATAAAGCTATAAGAACTTTACAGCAGTCAATAATTAACCCACAGTGCACATGCGTAGTGGGCTTGGTTTGTGTGTCAGTGTGTGTATGTGTGCGTGTGTAAGTGTGTGTGTGTGTGTGTGTGTGTGTGTGTGTGTGTGTGTGTGTGTGTGTGTGTGTGTGGATGACTATATTCTCGCGCTACAGTGTACAAGAAGGCTATTGAGTGATACCAACAGCCTCAACCAACAGCACTACAGAGAGTTCGAAAAATGTTGCAATTTTGCTAAAACCACGGATTTCAAGGGATGTCCAGGTCTGTCTTCAAGGAAATTCCCTTACAACGTGCCCTAGCCTCAGCCCTACCGGGATAATGTAATGTAATGAATATGATTATAGTGATGCATCTCATTATGAAGGCATTAATGGTTGGTTGTCTGAACAGGCTTATAACACCTGCATATGGGAGTTCTGAGTTGTTAACCCTCAGCGCATATGTAAAGCGAGGGTTACGGTAGTTGGGTCTGTGTGTCTGTGTGTGTGTGTGTCTGTCTGTCTGTTAAGTCACATTTCATCTCTGGAGCGTCTGTTCATCCTGAAAATACTGTCACGGTCCAAAACTATGTGGGGTTTTTGAAACTGCTCCATTGCAGAGATCCAGCACTGGCTCCGTTGAAAGCCATATGTATAGTCGGCAAACTTCCTGCGGAAAGCACGCATGCACATTATAGTCAATACCATGTGAAGCGGTCATTTCTTCTTCTGTTGAGTTTCGCGAGTTGCCATTAGTCACGTCTCCAAGCAAGGTCTGTGGCATTGAACTCATGGTGCCAAGGGTTTTGCACTTTAGTGCACTCATTACATTTATTAAGGGTAATGGTTGTGTCGGCACCATCCCTACACAGAGAGTCTACTGGCTCCCTAATAATAGAACCTTAAGATAATTTTGTATGTGTTTACATTTACCTAACACTTTCCAAAGGAGTTGGTGGTGGCCATATATCAGGGTCTTTAGGAGAATGGTCTACTCCAGATGACTGCCTGACAGAGACAGCAGGATCCTCCTTGAAACTAGAAAGAGTTGCACTGAGAGACTTCACCAAATCTAGTTCCGTATTTAGCAGCCTGAGTGGCTAATTAGAAGAGTGCAGTCATGTACATGTATACATACAACACTAGTATACTATATACATGTATGTGAACTGTCCAGACAGGCAGCTGTCCAGTAGGTATAAGAGCCAACTGAATGGCTTCAAAGCCATTGTTCCCCATCTTGACTATAGCTGGAGTTCAGGCCTCCTGGAGTTGAAGGCAACTCCAGCTCTACTAAGTACTTGGAATATACTGTGGAGTAGGAACACAAAAATATTGGGGGCCTAATCCAACCAATTATCTATTGAAAGAGCCTCAGATGTTATTAGTATTCATGAGATGCGTATTTGAATCGACCAATCAATCTCCCCCGCCTCACCCACGTGCAATTAACGCGCGCTCAAATTATGCTTGCGGGGGAGAGACAGGTCTAGCTCAAAATATTAGGCTTGTACCCTGAATCAGGAGAGGGCTCACCAAGGTATTACAATTATGGCAAGGCTGCCTTTGGTCAGGTCAGGTAGGCACTCTGACAGGTGCAGCAGACTGGCCAACAATGCCAGAAAGTCATGGCATTAGGGTCAACATGTTTGTATGGTCCATTGTGATGTGGTTATATCTGGTATGAAAGGGGCAAATGTGTTCTCTGCCACAAACTCGAAACTGTAAATTTATTTCTTCTAGCATGTAAGTTACCACATGGTTTTTTCATCAGTATTTCGTGATATACCATGTATATATATAGCAATGCCTTGCCTGTGGTCATGCAAAAAATGAACTCAAAAACTTTGATATTTGGGATGTGCAAAGATAGTTGATCATATATACATGTATACATATGTATAAACATGTACACGCATACATATATTCACCCTCGGTGCGCATATGCAGCGAGGGTGAGTTTGTCTGTCTGTGCTTAAACTCACTTGTAGTATGAACGGGAAGCGAATGGAAACAGAAATTCGCCCACTCAAAATGTAATGTAGGGACAAAATCGTGACTAGAAATGTCATGTCAGCACAAAATCGGGACGCGGGTCGAAGCGGGATGGGAGTCAAATAGTCAAATAGATTTTATCACAACATTGATCATTGGGGTATTAAACTATACTATCATACAAAATTTCACATTTAGCTGACCTTTCATTAGTCATATAGGATTGTGTGGCCCCCATTATTATACATGGCCTGAGGCTATTTTTGTTTATTGGGACACAGACATGCTATATACATCAATGTACTAAAAGGTATGTTGATGTACGTAGCATGTCTGTGTCCCAATCTTGTCTCTGTTCATTTTTATGCAATCCCTACATTACACTTCAAATTTTTTATTTACTTGTTAAACTAAACTATTATAAAAAATTTCACATTTACATGTAGCAGGGCTTTCATTAGTCATTGTGTGGCCTCCATTATTATACGTACATGGCCTGTGGCTAATTCTGTTTATTTTACAAGAAGTACATTGTTTTTAACATGACGATGCACTATACACACAGTGAAACTACATCACTGTACCAAAGTTTCATGTTTAAATATGTTATCATTAGTGAGTTAGGCTTTTTCAAGTGGAATAAGTAGTGTTAGAAGATTAACAATTTACAAAATAGACTTTTGTTAATTTAACCCTTTATATACTATTTTATAATCACAGTTAGTTTCTGGGTATAGTCACATATTAGAAATCCAGTAAAAGCAGCAAACTGAAAGTGAAAGTGATGAAAACCATATATATGGTTTTCAATGGGGATAGACCATAGCAACCCTCCCTGGCACTAGAGTGCTTTGTGATAACCAAGCTGTAGTTGCATGTCTCCACTCACAGTCAAGCAGGCACAAGGGCATCATGCACCTTCTCAAAAACCTTGTATTCGTCGAAAAGCCTACACAGGGTTTCAGATACATCCCAAGTACATTGACACACATGCCAACCCCTTAGCTGATGACCTATCACATAATCATGCTCTTCTTTTTTCTTCAAGGTTCCCCACGCCACCCCTCACCCAACACAAGTGCCCCTGGGGCCTTGTAGACCTCCTCCTCAAGTAGATTGGAATTCTCAGCAATGGCAGAGTTAGTTCAACGCTATTTTGGCCAGGGTTCAATGTGTCAAACCTATTCCCAGTGACAGATTACACACTCTGTTGCACTTAGCAGGTGAAAGTTTGTCTCTCCAGACAGTGAAGTCCTACCTGGGGGCAGTGCGGAATATACAGCTCTCCCTGGACAACTCCTCACTGCCAATTCTGAACTCTGAAGGGAGCAGGAATCACCCAGGCTGGGCTGGCCACACCAAGGTTGAGGCTCCTGATTACAGCCCCAATACTGTCCTGCATTCATGGTTTCCTCTTGTAATCATCACGTCCAGACTTTGTTCTCCTATGGGCTATCTCCAGCATGGTATTTACTCCTTGTGGAGTCAATTGACAGCGGTCTCACATATATATTTATAACAAATAACTATCCCTTAATTCCAGTCAAATCTAGGATTCAAAAACTTAATGTCAACATTTTAACAGCACTTTTTTGGCTGTCTTAATTACATACATGTAGTTCTGAGTCTACACAATTTTCACAGCATGTGTGGTGCTCCAAGTCCAAGCCACACCTTGGACCTTAATTGCTCCTAATGACGTCATTGTGCAAAGATTTGCCTATGAGTTCCCTTCAAGTCCTGACTCCCAGTGTGCTCCGAACTTCCTCTATCCATCCATCGATATTTGTCGTATCGAGGACAGTTCTACCAGCAGGTGGATAGAGTAGCCACAGGTCTCCGGTATCCCTCATTGGAGCAAACATCTTCATGGAAGATTTAAACAGGTGGCCGTATCGACCATGGCCGATCTTCCCAGACTGTGCAAGTGATGTGTTGATAACATCTTTTGTGTGATCAACGGAGATATAGTCAGGCCATGCTTGGAACATCTAAACAATCTGCACACACATTCACTTTACAATGGAAGACAAGGGCTGTTTTACCAGGGTTTCATACAGAGGGGGGGCCTGGAACCCCCCAGCCTCAATTCCCCCCCCCCGCCCCCATTTGTGTAGTCTTTGTTCACATGTTATTTGAAAGCGTCATGTAAACTCATGACGCTGTGGCAGTGCCCCACAAACTTCTTCCCCCCACCAAAATATCCTGTATGAAACCCTGCTCACCCTTACAGGACACACTTGTACAACATCACAAGGACTATACTATGTCCCTTGCAGTCAACAGTAAACTAATACATGCAGACAGATACCTTCGCATCATCCCATACACGTCAATTGAAGAGGTCAAAATGCTGTCAAAAAGTTGACATCAAAAGCCTCAATTTGATTGGAATTAAGAAATGGTTATTTTTTATGAAAGAATATATATATATATATATATATATATATGTATATATCAAGGCAAAGCAGCCAGGGAGCCAAAGTGCTGTCAAAACATTAAGTTGACTGGAATTACATGTACATGTACATGTAGAAAGTTACATGTATGCAGTCAAGAAACGCATTATTGGCAAGCAGGAGCAAGCCAACCTAGTCGTGTGAATGGGCCAATTTTTCTATATAATTATTTGTATATATACAAGTAAATAAAAAATTTAGGAAATTTGAAGTGTAATATAGGAATTGCATAAAAATGAACAGAGACAAGATTGGGACACAGACATGCTATGTACATCAACATACCTTTTAGTACATTGATGTATATAGCATGTCTGTGTCCCAATCTTGTCTCTGTTCATTTTTATGCAATTCCTATATTACACTTCAAATTTCCTAAATTTTTTATTTACTTGTCTCTTGTCATTTTTTTACTATTGTAAAGCAATAATTCTCCCTAGCATGTCCTCTCCATATCCATAAACATCTGACCAAGTATTGAGCTACTGTATAAATACGTGATTAGTACTGAGGGCGTGGTTTGGTTGCAAGCAGCAGCTGCGTACACTTTGGTCTATAAGCAAACCTGCTAGCAACGTACTATCAGTCACCAGCGCTTTGGCTTGGTGGTATATAGTATCGTGGTAGAATAGCGTGCCGTTTCTCCAGCAGACGGCATATAAGCATATATACTATATGGTATCTATGATATAAGCTTACCGAGGTACATACGTAGAGGCAGAGCACTGTACGCGTGTGCAGTGTTCTGACAGTGAGAGTAGCACAAGAATCGTCAACACATCTCTGTTTTGCTTATGTAGTACTAAGTGCTAGTTGCTTTACAAATCGTCAACACGTTCTCTATCAGCCAGTTCACTCGTGCCTAGTTGTTACGCGCTAGTTGCTAAGCTTTTGCGCATGCGCGGCTGGTGTAAATGACGTCATTAATGAGTCTTGTCTCATGACGTAATCGTTTTCTTGTATGACGCAAGCTAACTATATACGTGTACTATGCACGTACATTCAAAATGAATTACGTAATCGCTATATATATGTACATGTATTGCATTGAGAGGAGTGTTAACATCATTATTACAAGAATCACAAGGGTTAATAAAATATGCTTTTGTCATGTTGCTATTAGCGATGATATCTCTACACATGCTAACTTTCAGGTTGATAGTTACCATGGTTGCTGAGTTTTTATCATTAGTTATCCTCATTCATAATACATTGCTGGGAGAGATAACGATCAGTAGTACATGAACTACAAGGGTTAACGAAAAAATTATACCTCTATTCCCCAGTACGTATTGATACATTTTCACATGCAAAGATTCAATTTCATTGATTTTATGGTTATTGAGTTACGCTTCTTCAAGAAGAAGAAGAAGAAGAATAATAATAATAATAATAAGAAGATGAAGAACATGGGCAAAAATGTGAAATGCACTTTTGTGATATTACGCATATCTTACATCACAGATCAACCAATTTTTGTTTCATTGTTATTTTTCACGCATTCTTCACCTTGATACCATTAAAAGTGGAATCAACTTCAAATTGAAAGTGAAAATGAAGAATATCCTTATATATGGTTTTCAATGGGGATAGACCATAGCAATCCCTATATACACAGTACTACCGTACTGTGTGATATAGAAAAATTGAACAAGCATAACTCAATAACGGTAACATACCTAAACATGAAACTTGGTACAGTTATGTAGTTTCACTGTGGGTAGTGCATCGTCATGTAAAAAATTTTGTAAACAATGTACTTCTTGTAAAATAAACAAACATAGCCTCAGGCCATGTATTATTAATGGGGCTACACAATCCTATATCTAACTAATGAAAGGTCTGCTAAATGTGAAATTTTGTATGATAGTATAGTTTAATACCACAATGATCAACGTTGTGATAAAGTCTCTGTAAACAATGTAAATCTTGTAATACAACAACAAATAGCCTCAGGCAAGGATTACTGTATCTCACTAACAAAAGCTCCATTGAATGTGGAAATTGGTAGGATAATAAAGTGTAATACACTAATGATCAACGTTGTGATAAGATCTCTGTAAACAATGTAAATCTTGTAATACAACAACAAATAGCCTCAGGCAAGTATTACCGTACCTTACTAACAGAAGCTCTACTAAATTTGGAAATTGGTGTGATGGTAAAGTGTAATACCCCAATGATCAACATTGTGATAAAATCTCAGGTACACAGTGTAAATCTTGTAATACAACAAATGGCCTCAGGCAAGCATTTCTGTATCTCACTAACAAAAGCTCCATTGAATGTGGAAATTGGTATAATGATAAAGTGTAATACCCCAACGATCAACGTTGTGATAAGATCTCTGTAAACAATGTAAATCTTGTAATACAACGACCAATAGCCTCAGGCAAGCATTACTGTATCTTACTAACAAAAGCTCCACTAAATGTGAAAATTGGTATAACGATAAAGTGTAATACCCCAATCATCATTGTTGTGATAAGATCTCTGTAAACAATGTAAATCTTGTAATACAATGACAAATAGCCTCAGGCAAGCATTGCTGTATCTCACTAACAAAAGCTCCAGTAAATGTGGAAATTGGTGTTACGGTAAAGTGTAATATCCCAAAGATCAACATTTTGATAAAATCTCTGTAAACTATGTAAACCTTGTAAAAAATAGCCTCAGGCTAGCATTACCGTACCTTACTAACAGAAGCTCTACTAAATGTGAAAATGGGTGTGATGGTAAAGCTTATTCCCAATGATCAATGTTGTGATAAAATCTCTGTAAACAATGTAAATCTTGTAATATAACAACAAAATAGCCTCAGGCAATAGTTAGCTATATCTCGCTAACAAAAGTAGTACTAAATGTGGAAATTGGTGTATCTCAATAATTACTGTTGATGTAATCTTGTAGATAGCATCAGGCTACAAGCTCCATTAGCTAATACGTTTGCTACCAAGTAAACTGCAAAATAGCAAAATGCATGTTACCTAGTTCCAGAAAAAAAAGACGGGAGACAAGTAAATAAAAAATTTAGGAAATTTGAATGGAAATATAGGGATTGCATAAAAAGGAACGGAGACAAGATTGGGACACAGACATGTTATGATATATCAACGTACCCATAATGTTACGTTGATATTTCATAACATGCCCGTGTCCCAATCTTGTCTCCGTTCCTTTTTATGCAATCCCTATATTTCCTTTCAAATTTCCTAAATACTTTATTTACTTGTACATGTATATATATAAGGCAAAGCAACTACGCAGCCATAGTGCTGTCAAAATGTTGAAATTTGAAGCCTCAATTTAATTATTGGTAATGAACAATAACCAGTCAAAAAAACTCATTGTTCACACCTACGATTCAAGGCAAAGCAATTCAGATAAACAGTTAGAAGGTGGCGTTATTAAACCTGCAAAGACACCAAACATCAGGCTTGTCTTGCCTTGTTTTGTCTTTCTCAGCATCTCTTGGAGTAACATGTACAGGTATGTTTCCCAGATGGGTGGGGTTCTGAACACGAACACTTTCTCTAACAAAGAGGCTGCCAAATTTATGCAACTTTTGTAACAAGGTGAGGTTACTTTTATTTGCTTTTCTTTTTGTTGATACCTTTGTGCTCATTCTATTAGTCCTGACTTGCAATTGTGAGCTAGTGTTTGGAAGCCCCACTCTGTTTGGTAACCCCACCTTTACATTATACATGTACATACATGCAAGCTGACAGAAACACTGCACTATATCACGATTGTCCAACACATGGTACATAAATGCAAACATAGCTGCATTCACCTCTCTCCACCTTTGCTTTTGTTCAGACTCATGCACCTGCTTTAGGATCTGCTGCACTCCTTGAATAGCTCCACAGTAACAGACTTTGGCCTGTTCATAGTCATCCATTAAAGCAAACTCTCTTGCTTGCTTCACGTTTTCTGATATCTCCTCACTCGATGCCATGGCTCTAGATATACTACCAAACTATATACTCGACAGTCGAGACACAAGGCTGCAGGCAGCTTCAAATGAGAAATTCTCGCCCCCGCAAAGGGGTGACGTAAGGGTGTTTGATGTTAACCCTTTTCTTGGCCAATTTGTGAGCAGTAACAGGGTGCCCGCTGGGTGCTGGGTGTGGGTACTGGGGGCGCTGATGAAACGTTTTTCAAGTTCTGTCGAAGTGATGACACCGGCTACAGACTCGTATTCGTCTGTACCTGTTCAGAATGTAACACCATTGCAGCAAATCATATCCTCTTGCACTGGAGCGTTTCTCACGTCCTTACTGACCACCCCTTTTGATGTTGTACGTGTTCGTCTACAGACTCAGCAGCAAGCTGCTATGGCCAAGCCGTGCTATCTCATGGACTGTAGGTGCCTGGACGGTGTATGGCTTTGCTACGTTACGCCTGAGGGTAATCGAAATCACTACCTTAGGTTGAATGGTACACTGGACGCTTTATTGAAAATTGCCAGGTTTGAGGGAATTAGGTCATGGTGGAAAGGTCTATCACCCACACTGTTAATGGCTGTTCCAGCTACAGTTATCTATTACACTTCATATGACCAGCTTAAAGTCCTTCTTGGTTTCCAACCCCATCAAACGAATATTGTAGCACCAATGGTTGCTGGATCATTATCCCGTATAGTTGCAGTTATTGCTATCACTCCAATTGAACTACTGCGAACAAAAATTCAGTCCAAGCAAGGCTACACTTACGGTCAGTTAATGAGAGTAATTCAGACCACCGTCCGAAATGATGGAGTTTTTAGTCTCTGGAGAGGATTATATCCAATGTTACTGCGAGATGTACCTTTTTCAATGTTCTATTGGATTGCCTACGAGGGTCTAAAGCATGAGCTCCTGTCTACTCAATTTGGACATCAGTATTCTAACTTTGTCCCATTTTTAGCAGGCAGTGTCTCTGGTGCTTCAGCAGCCGTGCTGACAAATCCACTAGATGTAGTAAAAACTCATATGCAAGTGAGCCTGGGGGAATCTGGAAAAGGTCAAGGGAGGCAGATGGGGACTGGTTCTCTCTACGATATAATGCAGAAGGTAGTGTCAAAGCATGGAATTATTGGACTTTATGCTGGTCTTGTGCCTCGTGTGGCCAAGATTGCCCCAGCATGTGCAATCATGATCTCAAGCTATGAAGCCTTTAAGAAGTATTTTACAGAAAAAAACATTCATAATTAATTTTTGGTACAGTGTATTCATACATGGTACAAAACATCTATGCTTCTGTGAGTACTGACGTTGGTATATTGTCATTTGTATTCATGCATGGAATAAGAAACCAAAATACGCTTTGCCTTTGTTTAAGCAGCATCACATTGAGTCTGCTTCCTGGTTCTTTACACTTTCCACCCCTAATTCTTTGCCAAGCGAAACGGAATACTGGAAGCTTTGTAATGTGCTTGAGGATGTCATAGGAAGAGAGATCAGCCAGAAGAAGTAATATTTGGATGATTGACATGTTCACAGTAATATAAAATCCTCCAATAACGGCAAGAACAATGTTGACATGGGGGCCTAATTTAACACATGTATCAGGTCGATCTAACTCAGCCAGACCTACCATCCACCATATGTTAGCTAGAACACATTGATTGAAGAATGGAAAGCTCATCCATAGTGCATACCCTAAGCCGAGAGCACCATACAGCAGACATAACAAAAAATAAGAATAATTTTTGAGCCCCGTGCAATTACCAGTGAAGGGACAGTGGTGATCCATGTATTCCACATTTGTAAGACATACCCTACAGTAATGATAGTGTGAAGGGTTCCATTCCATTCCATTCTTTACAGTCTCTGAGTTATGAGTCGTTAGATGTTCAGTTTCACTAGGCATATTTACTTCTGCTGTGCCAGGGTGCACCAGCACTGCCATATAGTAGTTCACAACCACATTTATCCACACCCAAAAGGCAAATACAAGGTGCAGAAGTCCTTTGACTGAGGAGAATGGATGTTCTACTGAAAGTGGTAAGAAAAGTAGCAAGTGATAACTGAGACCAACGATAAAAAAAGAACTCATGACACCGATGAGAAGGCCGTTGATACACCAGTGTGTCGTACGTCGTAATTTCCATCCAGGGAAGACCGCACGGAAAATGTCCACTAGTATCGGGATTTGTATGAGCCCCACCAGGGCAATTACAACATACACGAACCAGAAATACATATCTTCCGAGGCACACAGTCTGCTTCTCATTCACGCCGACCTAATTTGTTTGCGCATGCGTGTCAATAGTAATCTCAATGCGGAAAGAACAAGCTACTTGGGAATACATGTAACACTTTCATCTGCGATTCCCATGACTTCAAACTCACTCTTTGTGATAGCATACCCCAACTCACCCACTGTACCAAAAAGGTGCAATGCTGATGCCACTCGCTCCTGCCAAGATGCTGGCCAGGAATTATTTTAGACTGTCAGCTAGACTGTCTGAATCTCATAGGCGAAAGAAGCAGATTCAGAATGGGAGGGCACTAAACTGTAAAGCTAGGTGGGTCTGGGGACATGGTCCCCCAGAAAATTTAGGGTGCTGGACATTGAATCTGAGGAGCAAAATAAAAGATGTCGAAGGTCCGAGCGCATACTAGTACCGGTGTCACAGTATATTTTATCCCCCGTATATTTTATCCGGGGGATAGTATATCCTTAGTATATTTTATCCCACGTCAGGCTATTTTATCCCTGCATGGTGATCAAGGTATGTCACAGAATATTTCTGTTGCTACCCAGTCCAGCAGTCCAGCAGTCAGTCAGTGCTCACTAAACAGTAGCTATGGGATGTGAAGTCACAGAGGAGAGATATAAAGAGCTGATCAACTACATTCGTGGTTGCTAGTTACATGAACCCGTCTATCCCGTCTATGGCGTGAAATTAGCTTTCCAAATGCATGCACATGAGTATTGTGTTACTGTATCCGCTTTTTCATTGACAGATACGTACTACATCGTTTCTTACTCGAAATACTTGCCTACAGCCATGTAGATCTACCGAGGGCCGATCTAGCGGCTACACCGTCAAACTCTGGCTGAAGTCAGTATATAGACTCTACCTTATCATAGCACAATGCCATGCATCTTTGTCCTTCCAGAAATCTACAGCAGTGGGGTAGAGTGCTACACAGCCCACTGGACACGATGGTTGAAGTCGCATATAGCATCTAGCCTTATGGGATAAAATATCCTGATCACGGATGAAATATCCTAGGAAAAATTATCCAGCCGGATAGAATATTCTATCCGGCCGGATAAAAAATCAGGGGGATAAAATATACCGCGACACCGGGTAAACTAGCGTGAATGACGTAATTCCGAGCTTTTACCCACTGGTAGTCTCGTACCCAGACCCCACCCTGGGTACGAGACTAACCCATTGGGGGCGGGGTCTGGGGTAGGTCATGTGACTCGAGTGAGAGGGAGTGAGTGAGTGATATTTTGTGTCCGACGCTTTCTCAGAAGACACACATAATGGACAGTATCCTATCCGAATATAAACGTAAATAGTGGTGCAAGCCTGAGCACAAGTCGATGGTGTTAAGGTGACGCCGTATTGCACGCAGTCGCAGTTTTGGCTGCGTCATACTCATACGTTTAGCTGTAGATAGGTTCAATAACAGTCATTGGTCATGTCACCTTAATCGACTTGATGATGATTGCTCAGCAACTGATGACTTGTATCATGAGCTTGCTCGATTTCCAGGGGTGACTCTCTCTCTCTCTCTCTCTCTCTCTCTCTCTCTCTCTCTCTCTCTCTCTCTCTCTCTCTCCTCCCTCCCTCCCTCCCTCCCTCCCTCCCTCCCTCCCTCCCTCCCTCCCTCCCTCCCTCCCTCCCTCCCTTGTAACACATTTTTGCTAACACAGCAACCTACATGTATCTAGTAGTGGTACTGTACATATATAGGTTAGCCTATATATACCTCCAAACCTCTATTTAGTGACTTTCAGTGGGGAGTAGTAATTGCTTAACTTTAAAATGTCAGTTGTACCAATCGTTATGTCCTATATACATCTCTGCCAGGTTTCTGATTCTATAATGTGGTGAACCAAAGATGTCAATGTCTGCCTCACAGTGTGTGTAGATTAATTACGTTCCTTACAGTGTCGTTATTTTTTTGTGCCTTGGGATATGATCATGTGCGGGTTTTTTCCTTGACTCCTTACTTTCATAGAGCATCTTTTCAACTTGAAGGTAAATTTGAATATGCATACACATTAGTATTGTTCTTTTACCATAAATTGGTGTGTGCTCATGTACTTACTGTGTACATGGCTGTCAAGATATGCAATAATATGGTTTCCTGCATTGTGCACAAACCTTTCTGTTTAGTTTGCATCCAAGCAGATGGCTAGAAGTGCCAAAAAGTGTGAAAAAGAAGAAAAGGCAGAAAAATTAAAGTTGAAAAAGGTGGGTATAGTTTATATGTATACTGTAACACCCCACTGAACAATCTGGATGTACATGTGCTAACCCACTATGCTTTACTGCATGGATGCTTCCTTGTTCCTATACTTTTTGGCACTTCCATCCTTACATACATGTACTTATATGAAAATTGTTTTTGTTATTAACCGTCGACACGCAGGAGAAGAGAGTCAATTACCAGCAAAATCTGGTGTGTGTGTGTGTGTGTGTGTCATGTGCAGCGAGATCAAGTTACTGTACTTGGTCTGTCCTCTGTTTGTCTGTCTGTCTGTCTGTCTGTCTGTCTGATGCCCTATTTCTCAGACACAGTAAGCTTATATGTTTACCACTTCGGCACATTGCAGAGCGGACTTTATAAGAATGGATTTTCCTATTAATGCTTTGTTCAAAGGTTATGGCATCATTTTCTTATCGCAAAAGGCACCAAGCCTACTTTACAGCGATCCTGAGCTCTTTCTTTCGATGTCATGGGTTAATAATGCTGTTTAAAGCCTAACTGGGTGCTAAACACTACCCAAAATATAAGCTACATGCAGTGTAGTGCAGTGAGCTTCTAGCCTTCTCTATGGGTAGCCCAGTATATCCTTTGCTATTTTTCATTATACCTGAGAGGTGGAGTTGTAATGAACATTATACACATGCTCTTTATCGTTCTTGGGCTCATGCCGAGAGTTTGTACTTTAGTGCATTCTTATTCTAGTCCATTTAGAATGGGAAAAAACAGTAGCAGGATATGGAAGCAGAATGTCACAGGCAATGGTGCATGTAAGTGCATTTGCATCATCAGCTTCTTTTGAGAACACACTTGCTTTGCTGAACACCTAAGTAACACCTCGGCGCACTGAGTTCATGCCATTGCAGACAGACCTTGCTTGGAGGATGTGACCAGTGGCAACTCACGACCAACTGCATGTATCTTCTCTGCACCACCCACAGGAGGAAAATATAATGAATAGCACTAAAGTGCAAACTCTCTGCGCTATTTGTTCTAAAGACAACTCATGGACTCACAGTGGATTGAACTCGAACTCGTAATTTCACCATGTTGTATGCGCATACTCCAAACCCGAGTGTGCGCGCACCACTAATTGATGGGTTGGGTCCTTCTGGTTTCTCTTGAAACCAGAAGGACCCAAGTAGTAAAATCCCGTTTGAAGCAACGCTAGATTCGCTCCTTTTCCATGGTGTGTAACTTCTGATGCCTCCACAGTGCCTGAATTGCTCAAGAAGTAGTGGAAGAGGTAAGCCAGTACAGACATATTGGCCTTATTAACATATTGGCTTTTTCGCTTGTTTTCACGCTATAACCTTTTAACGCAGTAGTTTCAGGGAAAAAAAGTTTTTTCATTTAAAGTGCTACTTGCACTGATGCGTTTAGTATTGCTCCAATACCACTTCATTGTCTCTAGTGCGAGAATAGCGAGACAAACACACACACAAACGCACACACACACACACACACACACACACACACACACACACATACACACACAGACAAACTAACCCTCGCTGCGCATGCTCGCTGTGGGTTAATGACCGCTTCTGTCCACTACAGAGGTTTTCAGGTTGGTTGTCCGATTCCTAGTATAAAAATATCCCGCATGTGCACAACGACTGGCCTACGAATGAGCCATATACATGTAGCCACAAATAGTAAGTGCGCCACACTTTACGTTCATATTTGACTGAGACTCTTTCAATTATGAATGTCATAAAGAGTAGCACACTTGCTATTGGTTGTTACATGGCTCATTCGTAGGCCAGTCGGTGTGCGCATGCGTAATATGTGAACTCGGAATTGCATAACCAACCTGAAAACCTCTGTGTGTCCTTACAGATGGTTGTCTGATTCTGAGTTAAAAATATCACACATACGCACACCGACTGGCCTACAAACGAGCCATGTCGTTGCAAATAGTAAGTGCACCGCTCTTTACGTTCATATTTGACCGAGACTCTTTCAAATATGAACGTCGTAAAGAGTGATACACTTGCTATTGGCTGCTACCTGGCTCTTTGTAGGCTAGTCGGTGTGCGCGTGTGTGATATGTGAACTCGGAATTGGACAACCAACCTGAAAACCTCTGTACCACATGGTAAATAGTATAATGCACACGCGCATTTTCCGCAGGAAAATGGCCGACTGTACGTATGGCTTCAACAGAGGGAGTGCTGGATCTCTGCAACGGAGCAGTTTACAAATATTTTGACCTTTGTTGACTGCGGAGTATGTAACAGTATTTTTCAGGACGAACAGACGTTCCAGAGGTGAGATGTGACTTAACAGACAGACAGACAGACAGACAGACCAAATAACTACTGTAACCCTCCTGTGCGTGCGTGCCGAGAGTTAATAAGTAAATGAAAGTAGATTGATAGGTCTTCCACTACAGTGGGCTAGATATTAAATGCTGCATTGCAACAATTGTTGATGTACATGCATGTTTGTTAAATTGTACTCTTAGCTCTAATTCATCATCACACTGCCCACTCACAATGCTGAACCATCGTGTACAGATTCACGTACTTCATATGTGTTATGAGATCTGTGTTTCATTTTTCAGGCATTGCAGAAAGGCAACACAGAAGGAGCACGAATTCATGCTGAGAATGCTATTCGTCAGAAGAATCAGGTACATGTGTACAAGATAAAAAGACTAAATTTTACTAGTTGACTGTAGTGGGAGTGACCCAATGAGTGAAAAGCATGCTTTTTAGCTTACGCGCACACAAAATTAGAAGCATGTATAACATTACGGTATATACATGTACTGCAATGCAAGTCACATATATATATATATAGCAAACTAGGCCCATTGAAACGACTAGATTGCCCCCGCTCGCCAAGTAGCATTTATCCATTTATCCTTCTTGCATGTGTTGTATTGGCTGTTGTTTTTCCTTGCCTTACTATGGTTGAGTTATCATGTACATTTTATTTATACATGTACATGTATTTTTGTTAGGGTTTAAACTTCCTGAGAATGAGTGCACGTGTGGATGGAGTGGCATCACGGGTTCAGTCAGCTATACAAATGAGACAGGTATCTGGTATATTACTAGTATGCATGTTTACTCAAAAAAAATCAATATTTAGGCACTCACAATCATACATGTACCTCTGTAGTGTGTACATGCATGTACATGCATGTACATGTACATTTATAATAATATTTTTCTAAGCAGTGCCGCACATGCACGCAGGTATAAACGCAAGCGCACTCGCGATCAAACATGCAAGGACTATGTGAGAAAGCTGGCAGCGTCGTGATCCAAGGAGGGCTAAGTAGATCCCATAAAACACCCTTCGTTCATAGAGCACAAATGGGAAGAATCTGGTCGAGGTAAGCCAAGCCCTCTCTGCGCATGCGCACTGCTGAGGGTGGCTAGCAATAGCAAAATTTGATACCAGTAAACCGCACAGAATCCTAAATCCGCAAAAAATGTACCTGCAAATAATTGTCACTGTAAGGTATTAGGCGAGTATGCTAAGCAACATGTATTTTCATGTATTACAGGTGACTAATTCTATGGAAGGAGTTGTGAAGTCAATGGATTCTGCTCTTAAGTCAATGAACCTGGAGAAGGTGATTGTATACACGTACATACTTGTATGGTGTGCATGTGTGTGTGCGTGTGTGCGTGCGTGCGTGTGTGTGTGTGTGTGTGTGTGTGTGTGTGTGTGTGTGTGTGTGTGTGTGTGTGTGTTTGTGCTTTGTCTCTCTCTGTCTGATGCCCTATTTCTCAGCCTATTCTCAGAAATGGTAAGCTTATCTGTTGAAAGGAAGGTACATGTCCATGTACCTTTGGAGTGATGTTATTTACGGTTCATTCAGAAGGCTACAAGTGGGCAGTCCATCATTATGGGGGCTATGCATACAAATCTAACACAAATCCAGGTGAAAATTACCCTCCATATGAGACTCTAAGGAAGAGAATGGGGTATTGTGATTCAAGTCCTATTGCCCAGGAATAAAAAGGAGAACCTTGTTAGCCTTCCTGACTTCAAACAAGAGAAGACTAAACAGGGCACTTCCTTAATGGCAAAGGCTATGTACCTAATTAAACCCTAAACACACCATTCTCATGGAGAAGATTTGTAGGCAAAAATACAGATTTAGTCCCTGAAGCGCAAAGTAGCTCCCTGCCTTAATACATTCCCTTGTATTTCAAGTAGTGTTTAACCTATCATACACCCTTGCTAAATGTGTCACTGCAATAGCACTGTAAGCAAATAATGTAGCACTATAAGCAAATAATACAGAATTGCTATTCATGCTACCTAGTGCTTAATAATTAGCCTCAGGAGTAGGACCATTGTCCTCACCTGTAGGAGTATCTGAGCAACCATCTTTACAAAAGTCTGAAAGAAGAGGCAAAGCTAAAAGCCCTTTGATTTTCTGTCAAACCCATACGTTTTCCTAATATGACCAGTCCTATCTACACCATCCATGAATTTATTCAGTGGGCTGGCAAAGCAGAAGTGGACCTAACTAACTGCTTAAGTACACTCCATATGCTCCGGGAATACATTTCATACCAGACTACGATCTTGACAAACTAGACTATCTTCTGCACTCTCTGATATGCCACTTTCGAACTAATCTGGAAATCCCAATGCATTTTTGTTAGTACCAGCAAAGAGTATTGTCTTCGGCCAGCATGTCAACTAGAGGACCACTAAAGAAGAAATTGTGACAGTACACGATGGGATTTGATCCTACAAAAGGAGCTACAAGATCCAAGACTACTTGCTTTGCTCTCAGGAGTCTTCTTACCTGTTGTCAGATCGGTATGGCCACCCTTCTGTGTTAGAGTTGAAACATGCACAGAAGGCCCAGTGCAGCATCAAATCTTGAATCCTAGCTTTACAGGCTTTTTGGCAGTACACTTTTCCTCCTACATGTACATGTCACTTGTACTTTACCATAGCTTCGTCTACCGACAGCTCCTGTCCATAACATGTTAGAAACATACAACTGACACTGGCTGTGTTTACAAGAAGCCACGGCAGGCACACTCTCACTCTCGCTATCGCTATACATGTACATTGTAGGTGGAGATTGCCCCACAATGCCCATAATCTAGCTTGTAATATTTACTGACTCAAGTTTGGTACACCTACGTATGAAGCTATCCCTACTCCAGTCAGGGTTTCTTTTAGGGGGGGGGCTTTGCTTAGGTCAAAGAGACCTTTCTCATATACTACCAGATGTATTTTCATGTTACCCTCAATTATTTTTCATATGTGTGCTTGGCCCCCCCTTGTCAAGCTTTCTGAAATAAACCCTGCCAGTGATTGCTGACTCGAGGCAATCTATTGATCCACATCAGAATGGTAATGCCCAGGAATGTCCAAATCTTGGGTAAGCTAACACTGTCATTTGATGCACTCTTTTGGCATGCAACCATACAGTTTCTAACAGCCGTCAACTAGCAAAGACTGGCTGGCCAATACAGCAATTCCATCGCTATTACAGGGGTGAAGGTTGTGTGTGGGACCATGAATTCTCCAAAAGGGTGGATAACACCCAGAGTGGAGAGATGAATGGAGTGCCCTGTGTTGTGCATATTTTGCCCTCTATGTGTAAACTCACTGTGGTTTGATCGTGTTTGTATATATCCATTGTGGTGTAGTTAACCAGGCACATACATGTACATTGATCTCTGTTTCATGTATGCCACATATATACATGTATATTCAAAAAGTATGTGGTGACAACGATAACAATGCTGTATATACATGCATCTATACATATGTACTTACCTGAACCGATTCTGTGCCATTTTGCAAACAATGAATGCATCAGTGGTCACTTGACGGACTAGTAGATGCAGATATACATTGTAATTCTTAGCGTGCATGTGAATACCATAAGGACCATGTTATCATCCAAGATCTTACGTAGTGTCAAGGGTTATAGTGATCAGCCAAAGGTTTTTATATTCGCCACACTCCTTCTAATGTGGTGCACTTGGTATACAAAATACCCTTGACTATTTTTATGTACATCATTGTACATGCAAATTATGATGCATGTACATTGTATATAATGTATTTAGCATGTTGCATGCATGTGAACGTATAGGTGGCAGGCATCATGGACAAGTTTGAGCGTCAGTTTGAACACCTGGATGTGCAGACACAAACAATGGAAGAAGCCATGAGTGGAGTTACAACATTGACTGTCCCTGAGGTAGATACATACTTGTCATACAGGTCCTGTGTGTACTCAGCACCACCTCATGCAACCCGCACTGCAAGTATTGCACATGTCCAATATGCAGATAACTGAATCACAGCAGCAGATTAGCTTATCCTCAAGTTTGAGAATGAGTTTGCTCACAAGCAAACTGACTTCTATATTCATTGATCATCGGTTGTTGACATGTACACATTTCTCCTCAGGATCAGGTGGAAAAGCTAATGCAACAATCTGCAGATGAAGCTGGGTAACTTCTACATATATATATAAAATATACTTATGAAATGTAGATTACTTTGTGACTGTGTATTTGATGAACAACACAGTATATAGTCTCATGATATTAAGGACGGATGGAATGTTCGTAATGTGTTGTATATTAAGCTGGTGCTTACATTGCCGAAGTTTCACTCAGCCTATATGCCACAAGTAGATATAGTAAATTGGAATGTAATTAAACAGAGAAAGGATCGAGACACAGACATGCTATATACAGGGCGTCAACATACCACTGTTGGTACATTGATGTATATACATGTGTACATGTATATAGCATCTCTGTGTCTCAATCTCTGGTCTTTTTTATGCAATCCCTATTTTTATTTACTTATCTTTGCAACTTTTTACTATTGTAGGTAATAATTCTCACCAGCTCATGCTCACCATTGTTATATATACATGCACATAAACACATGGCTAAATATTGCTGTAGACTCTAATACGTGTATCTGAGCCACACAATAGTGTGTGAATTCCATGATTAGTAGGGTATGGTCTGGTTGTGTTGCTGCTTGTGACAGAATGGTGTGCTATGCACTTCTCTGGCACATAGCAACTAGCACTTGGCAACTACATGTATATACACACCTTAAATAAACAAGTTGAGAATCAGAGGTTTGTTGATAATTCATTTGCTACTCTCTTGGTCAGGACATTCTAGTAACTGCTAGTTGCTAAGCCCTTGTGCACACACAGCAGATGTGATGACTTTATTAACAAGTGTTGTTTCATTACATAATTGGTTTGTTTTATGAAGCACGGTAGAGATCTAGATATATGTATGTATGTACTGCATGTATGTACATACATTCTACGAAATGAAATTACGTAATTGCTATGTACATGTATTGTATAGTAGGAGTGTTAACAAAGTACTAGTGGAATGCTACGCATTGTTGCGCATTGTTTGTGAGCGGGAGAGTGTGCACATAAAATTAGAAGCACAATACCGTATATACAGTGCCCGTCACAAGTATATATAGCCTGTTTAGATCATTAGGAGCGCTCGCTCCACTTGCCAAAATTAGAAGGAATGTTTTTTTAAATTGACGTGGTGACACTCAGGTCTGTGGTTGAATATTAGCTAAGCTATTGGGGCAGTGATAAATATCACAGTTTATAATTTTAAACTCACACTATAAGTACATTTTGTAGCAACTATTGCTGTTTTACATAATATAGGTTGGAGCTTAACCTTGAACTTCCTACAAATCCAACTGGAGCTACTACATCTGCTGAGCAGGTAAATCTAGAGTAACCCTAAGTAAAGTACCTTCCATGGTACCGTACTGCACTGTTGGAAAATAAATCTGTGCCAAACATCAAAGTGATGCCTGTGCACAGACAATAGTTAACCCAGCAGGACATACATGTATGGATGTCCTCACCTGTCTCTTTAGCCACTTTGATATAAAACCTTGTTTGCTATTACACTTTCATTCATCCAAAATTCACATAAATTAACAAAGTCATGTGTACAGAATAGTAGCCTGGCATATGCATATAGCCAACATGCAGTTATTTCAAAATGTCCTAAGTAATAGTAGCTACAACAGCGCTCTTTTGTGTTTATCTCTATTCATCTTCAAGAGAAGCACTCAATAATCATAGAAAGCACTAGCTCACATACGTGACCTTCATCCACAAGCAATTTTTAGTGACCCCATGCAAGGAGAGAAGTCCGGGAAAGTTACTTGGTAACGAATATGGTGTTTGTTGCTAACATGTAACCTAGACATGTGCTTTAGTGATCTATTAAAGTTGTATCTCTTGTCACTGTAGGAAGAGCTCTCAGCAAGACTTGCGCAGTTACGGAATTCTTGAAGCTGATGACATTCACTGCATGTGCAATTTGTAATGTACTCTTTTTATCCAATGTTATACCTGGAGATTGCATTTTAAGTTAATATTACTTACACATAACACTCTGGACAGTCACTAACACTCCAAACATTGCTGTTTCCACTCCCATATTCACACTACCAGCCCCACAGACTGCTGTGGGGGGTCTTGTTATAAGCTCCAATCTTTTCTATATACTGCTGTAGTTAGTACACCTGATATCATTAGTGATTGGGAATGTCTTTGGACTGCTACAGTCCATGTGAGATGGTATGAACAGTTACTATATAACTAACTTATCACAGGCTCTCCCCTTAATCCAGCCACAATACAATAAGTGGCAAAGTTACATGTAATAGGACTAGGAGCTACTCATGCTCCCTTCAAGCTCGATATGTTCATAAATTTAACTTTCTATAGCTAGCTAAGGTCCTAGAATTAAAATTCATGGAGATATCGAAACTTAGAGCAGACATCTGGGTAAATGAGCCTCCACCTTTCGACACAGGGCACACTCCTTGTCAGCCACCAAGCCAACCACCTGTTACAGACATCAAAGTTCGGTTTGAATGCTTCGCCCGCATGGCAGCTCTGTTGTTTCCCTGAGAAGGGACCTGAACTTTGGGTATACAAGACCACTATCTTCTGTGCTGCACACAACTACGAGGGGTCAAATTGGGTGGCATATGATCGTGAATTCTGATGGGATATGCTAGCCCGCAAGGACTTCAACTGGTCCACCCCGAATGCACAATGAAGCATTCACCGGCTGTGCAACAGTGATCCCCAGGTGGCTGGTGTCCACACGGTCTATGTGAGGAGAATCACACTCAGGGATGGGAGAGCCACCCACAAACCATTTCTGAAGGAGGCAGTTTCTCTTCCGCAAACTGGGATTTGCCAAAAAACAGTATGGCAGACCTGGCAGCATTTCAAATGATAACGCCAAAGTAGAGCATACTCCGAGGCAATCACAAGCATGTGATGAAGGTCTACATCTGATCCACTAATAAGGGCAACATCGTCTGCACACATGGGGCGACACAGTATATGATGCCAATAGAGATACCATGGCCTGAAGATGTCAGTTGGTCCAGGAGGGAATCAACAAATAATGAGTACAGCAGAGGGGAGAGAATGGCACTCTGTCGTACCACTTGCTGAATGTTAAAAGGAGCGGGAGATGCAGGAGTTCCTGGAGTACTGCAGAGGTGGAATTTCTGTACCAATTATCCAGATGTAGAGAGGACATTACATCAACCCCACATGCCATACTGTGTCAAATGCTTTTTGTACACCTAAAAAAGCAACGAATGACTTCTGCTCCCCAAGAGAGAGAATTGCCTCTTGCAAAATAATAGTGTAGACAACTGTGACCTGATTTAATACCGCCTTGAAGAGGGTTCAGTTGAGACTGCAGATCTGTGAGACAGTGCAGAAGCACTCTTTCAAAAACCTTGCCAAACACAGAAAATAGGGTGATACCTTCATTAGTGGGCTTTCAGGGATTCTAGCTGTGACCCTTTGGAATAGAGAGGCGGGGAGAAGAGTCAGGATAGCGTACCTGCATGACGCTGACCTCATAGGAAACAGGAGAGACCTGAAGTTGGAGACACTGGTGACTGACCTTGAGTATGCAGACGATATGGCTCTGCTGCCTGGTAATTGGTCTGATCTTACATCTACACTAGACTCCTTGTTCTCCCGCTGCAAGAAGTTGGGTTTTATCAAGAAGACAAAAACCCTGGCAGTCCTGCCGGCTGACGACACAGATGCCTTGAGTCCAGTATCCATTTCCCTTGTCCCAGGAGGCGATCCTGTTGAAGTGGTTCCCCACTTTCAGTACCTGGACAGCTTTGTTCAGAGTGACTGGGGGCTGGACGTTGAGATCAATTCTACAATCTGCAAAGCCTCCGACAGCCTTCCAGTTATTGTCTAGGATCCTGTGGCTTCATCGTAAGATCAGGACAAAAACTAAGCTACGCATCCTCAACAGTGTCATCCTCCTCACCTGGCTGGAAAGTGCTGTCCTTCTAGGCCCTCATATCCGTTGTCTGAGGAGCGTCACTTGAGTATCCGGCGGGCCCAGTACCAGTACGGCCACCAGTTCTTTCACCAACAAGGGCTTCACAACCATCAGTGCTTCTGCTGAGCCCGACAGCCAACATCATAGGCTCGATTGTACTTGTGTATTTCAGGGCCTGACAAATTATGCTAGAATAATTTTGGAATAATAGGACCATGAGCATAATTGGGAAGCCAAACTTGCATAATAATTATTTTCCACTGCATGCACCACTTTTCCACAAAATAGTCACAAGTTGAGGCTCTATAGCTACTAGCTATACTATAACTGGAGTCTATTAAATATATAGCACTATGCATGATCTAGGTGTTTCTAGTTCAACCCTTGAGCCTCAGCTGCAGCTGAGCATGTATTCTCTTAGGAAGCTCCTTTTCTTTGCAAGACTACATCTCTTTCTGTCATGCTCTAATATAACAACAAAGATGGTGGGTATGAGACTAATTTTGTTGAGAGCAGTCAAAAGGCGTTTGTCAAGCCCTATGATTCATGACCTTGTGAATTATTATCTGTGTGTGAAATGTCAAGTTTAATTTGTGCTGGGAGACATAAACACTGCATAATTATTCTCCACAATGTACTCACTCATCCAGCAACTCTTCCTTGGAAGTGGCAATGGTACATTGTATATATTTTCAGCATCAGTTTGGTCATATCTACCAATCCTTTGACTGACCTCTAAACCATAATTATTACTATCCAGGATAAGTGAGCAATTCTGCCTGTCTTCCACTTCTGAAGCAGTAGAACCGTGTCAGAGTATTGAGTAGTCCATAGTAAAAGGAGATACCGAACGTACTCAGCGCACTGGTGCTACGCAGGCGCGGTCGTCTAATAGCGATCACATCTGCGGAAATGGCATACAACTATACGGAAGTACTCGTAAATCTTTGTCGTTCTCGTGGTTAATGGGCGTGTCTGTGTCGGCGCCATCCCTACATAGAGAGTCTACCGACTCTCTGATATATATAAGAACAGCATAGGCATAACCCTCACACACGTGCTGATAGAGTATATAGATTCTACAGCATATGTTGGTTTGAAGGTTACTTCAGCAGTTCATATAGAGGTCTAAGCAATTGCTGTGCCCTGCAATTGTAAGTAGGTTCAGGGGCGTAGCTCAGGGGGCTCGAGCCCCCCTTTGTAATTTCAAATTGGGCCCAGTGACTATCTTAGACTCTATTATATCATCGCTTGGCCTGACAAGCATGACAAACACAAACAGTTAAATACTCACCTTACATGCTCCCCCCCCCCCCCCCCAGCTTCATTATTCAAATCCTAACTACGCCCCTGAGGTTAGTCAGCAATTATGCAGAACTCGAGAAGTTGTGCTTGCGTAAACTCTTTACTCTTCCATGCGCAGCAAAGGTACTTGGTTGTCAGATGCCATATTTCAGTTGGGATACAATATTTATATTTTTTAGAAGCAACCCATCAGTTTGCTTCTCTACTGCTGATTAACTGGAAGTCGGAATGTCTGGCCTGATCATGCACCTATTCTTGCACCCAACTACAAGTCTTTCGTTCTCAATCTAAAATAGCATGGTGGTTGGAACCACTGCAATAATTTTGACTGTGAAATCGCATACAATTTATTTGTCAGTCCATATAATGAAGTATGGATTACATTGGAGATGACATTGGGACATGGACATGATACACAATGTAGATCTCAACATATGTTTTGCTAGGAGAGAACATATTAACTTCATTGGAAACAAAAGAGCTAAATGTTTCATGCAGTGCTGGCAATGTACAAACAAATAGTGCAGCAGTATACTTACACTAGCAAAATGCTAACTAGTCAAAAGAGGCACTTAATATACTGAGGGCAATGATTCTAGCTAACAGTTAATTATGTCGTTGCACTGGATAAACCAAGATTCCATTAAACATTACTGATAGAGATCCGCTTCCACAGAGTTCCCGAAATCCATTTGGTGTCCCTGGAGCCACTGCAGATGTACTATTACCTTTCTCCACAGCCCTCTGGTGTTCATTAAGTCTGGTGTCAAATGCTAACTTGCTGAACACGATGCACATGGAATCCTTTTGTTCTCTTCTCAATTTAACTGTGTCTTCAAGCGAACCAAGAATTGTTTCAGTGGTCAAAACACATATATCAACCCCAGCTGACTGCCTCTGACACATATTTCACATAGAACCACTGTAGATGTATATTCCTGATCTTCAGATGCCCTATTTGGTGCTGTGTGACTCAAGTGTCCTAATGACTGCCATCTTGTGTGTTATGGGTTGAAGACTACATGAGACTGATGGCTGTACTATAACTCTTTACGACAGTTCTCAGAAAACAGACCCATATCCTACTAGGCACTTGGGTAAAGGCACATATGCCTACAAAATAATTCTGTGCAGCAATATACACTGAAAGGTGACGCTCATCTGAATTGGTCTACCCAATTAAAAATTGCCAACACAGAAAGCAACAGCCAGGTCATTCCAACATATTCAAATCAGATTGGCTCAAGGCACCATTTGGACTTAGATACTACTAAGAGACCAGTTCAACAGTTCTTCCATATTACATACTTTGAGAGGATTCAATGGCATATATAAAGTGTACATTTCATTAAACTGTTAAAGGATGTAGGGATGGTAGTGCCAAAAATTAAAGGAACATATACAGTGAACAACTGATTTTGATATGACCATACACAACTTACGTATGTAGCTTGGAATTCAGAGTTCATGCTACCACAAAGATGAATTATACAATTCATGTATGCAGCACAAGGGATAATTGCATCCAATAACATGCGTAACCCCTCCCTACATTTTATTTTGTGGGGTTATGCATGTTGTTATTGTTGCATGCAATTATCCATTGTCTGCATACATGAATTGTAATTAATCTGTGTTAGCATGAACTCTCTATATTTGTAATTATAAGTTGTGTATGGTCATATCAAAATCAGTTGTTCACTGTGCAATGCTTTTTTTACACTTTTTCACTTGTTTTCTTGGGTGTCTGTTTCTGTGGAGTGATCCCTACTTGCATGAGCCCCACCCCCTTCTACTCCCACAGACCTGTGCACACTTGAGCCCCACCTTTCCAATACAGAGAAGGGCTTCCAACATTCAAATATTCGATTATGTATACAATTCTGGTAGAGTTACGAAGATTCTCTTGGTTAAGGATCACGCACACAATGGAAAGGAGCCGTTTTGTGTAAAAACCAATTTGGCGCTAGGCCAGTTCAACTGAAGATGAACAAGCTAGTGCAGTTTGGCCAATTTCCGTAAGTCACTGTAGCTGTGTATTTTACGTACTTTGAGGGTCTTAGTGGGTACAGCAGCACTTGTAAAGTGCCTAATAACTGGAGTTCTGAGCCATTGTCTATGGAAAAATGGGTGTGTCGTGTTGGTGCCATCCCTACATAGTCTACTGACTCTCTAATACCTCTAGGATATAGTACTTAATAGTACCTGCACAGCAGTATACATAATTAGTACATGCATTTCGAGGTACGTATGTACACATCAAGTAATGCAAACTGAATTCACCCAATATTAGAACACAAAGAACTGAAATGAAAATGAATGTTAGGCATGATTTCATAGATCGCAGCAAAGGAAAAGAGAAAACAGTGCAATGAGTCAGGCTTCAATGGAGGTCATGCATGATGGGAATTGAACATAGGATGTACCAGTGCTTCATTAACACTTAGAAATAGAAACACTACACATGTATATATACCTAAGCTTGGACAGATGCTATAATTTCCCCAGCTCAAAAATCATATCCATTAAAATACTAGAAACAGAAGGTTCTACATACTGTGATGTTGCCAGGTATAACGTTCGATCACGGTATGGTAGGAACACAGTTCTGTTGAGCGGTACTTTTGCAAGACAGTGTAATGTTGTTGCTGCTCTTCTTAACATTGCTACTGATAAGCTGTTTGGATCTTCTGGATTATAACCACCAATAAACTGCCCCCTGCTATTGCAACTTGTGTGTTCTGAGGATTCAATGCACTCAACAAGGAGTGGTACAACCATCTTCTGCTGAGCTAGTAGCCTGCTAGCTGCTTCATTACCCTGTGCAAGATTCGACAAAAGCACTAAAGCGAACTGCCTCACAACTGGATGCTTTTTCTGACCGATGAATTGTACAAGATGCATAAATAGTGTATCTAAACGTGTAACTGAAGGTGTAGCTAAGATGAAGTCAACATTGATTTCTGATATTGATATCTTCGCCAATGCTTCAAGTACAAGTCTCTGTGGAGATAAAGCCAATGCCATTGCTGTATCTGGGAGAGGATCAACAGCTGTTGCAGCAGGACAAGTCAACCAGTGAAGCAGCCCAGTAATAATAGGACAAGTAACACTTTCAGGAAAGATTGACAAATCAAGTTGACCAGATATGTTTGAAAGAATCACTAAGGTGTTTTCTCGGAGAACATCCAAGCAATCCCACCACCACATATCAACACCAGGTAGAGTCAATTGGTTTGTTGCAGACGATGTGGGCAAGTGTTGAACTTCAGATTCGTTAGATTGAGAGATCCCTCCACTTGCATTTGATAAAGGACAAATATTGTGCTGCTTATGTCGTACCAGATGATTATGATGTAGCATGAGAATACGACCAAGTATTGTGAGTACACCAGGATGTTGCGAAAATTCTACATCATTACCAGGGATGAAAGAGAGACTTCTCAAAATGTTTGAGAGGCAGAGGCAACGACCTTGCAGTATCTCACGGTTGGGAGAAAGTGACCACAGTGGAAGTGGTTCCTTTTGGTAGATCTCACTTTCCTCTTTCAGAATCCTGACTTCCTTTTCTTTAGAGCTCTTTCCAGGAGATGTGAATACTTCCTTGAGCTTTTGGTTTTGACATGCTCTCTGCCTTTCTTCATTATCTGTCTCGGAGTGCAGTCGTTCATCTATCTCCTTTTCAAGCTCTTCTCGTATTTGAATATCTTCTAAAATACTGTGCTCTCGCCTCCGTGGACTTCTACCAAAGTAGTGCAGTGGCAATTGGTTCTTAAGGCCCTCCCTGTGCTGTAGCTCAGACACAGGGGTTTCATCAATCCTTTCTATTCTTTGGTTTCCTTCAGTAGAATGACCTGTCATATAAGGAGCTATCTGGCGAATTCGGTCGTTTTCTGTAAAAAGCAAATGTTCATCGGCTGTGGGTATTTCAATATGTGAAAATCTGTGGTCTTCAATGATCTCTCTCCACTCATTGCCATCTACGTCAAAACACAAAACAGATTCTGCTGGAATAGCCACTTCAAGATCATCCCCATCTGTACTTGAACCATCTTCTTCATCAATTGAAGGCCGCCTTTCATTTGTCGATGGTGAATTGGATGGCATGAATGAAACATCAGTTTCACTAGAACCACTGTTGGGGTGGTTGGGGAGAGAGTCAAACTCATTAGTAAAAATGGCTCGAAGAACTTTACTGAGGTGGTCTATAAGTGTGTTGAGTAGGCTGTGGTGGTGCTTGAGGTGGAAGTATCCCACTGTTGAATCATCATGTAAAAGGATATTAAGGGTATCCAGGGCCCATGTTGATTCTGAGAGCAGGCCTGATTTGAGTGACATCATAACTCGCCATGGCTCCACGTTGCCTGCAAAAATGAAATTGAACATTTTATACATGTACATGAAAACAAGGTAAATGTACATGTATGTGAATGTATATAATTCTCCTCTGAAAAGGGAAACAAAAACAGTAGCAAAAACAGTAGCAATCTCTTGCCAGTAAGTGGCATTGGAAGCACATGCACATGGTTGTTTGATGTTGTTGGCACGATTGTAAGACAGAGGAGGTTGCACACATTAATAAATTCCGTGCATACCTAAGACTGTGCATGTGCATGTATAGTTTTTTTACAGCAAAAGATATTGATTTACAGTAGAACCTCGGTTATCCTAACCGATTATCCAAACTCTCGATTATCTGAACAGGCACTGACAAGTAAATTCGCTTAAGTTATACGCAATACTACACCTTGCGCACCGTAGTGCACGCGTTGTTGGAAAAAGCCGTCTGTCGCTGCTTAGGGAGTCCACATAGCCTTATAAACATGACGGACTCGTATCACACTGTCAACAGTAATGGTCGAAACTGCCATTCTACACTCTATAACCATGCAACTGTGAACAGGCGCGTAGATTCACTTATTCGAAAAAATTGAACACTGAAAATTTCATTGAGCCCAGACATGTTCGGATAACTGAGGTTTACTGTATCAGGTTCTACCAAAAACGATTTGTTGGGGTTCTTCTAGGACGTTCCAGGGAGGATACATTGCAAAGTTAGCCACGGATTGCAACTATTAAGTGCTTAACTGCCGACTCAGAGGGTTGAAGTTGGTTGCATGGGTGTACACGTAACTCTATGGCACACGTGATGCAATTAATAATCGTGCACAACCTCCTCTAATTGTAAGAGCACATGAATAAATCACGACAAAATTCAGCATTTCATACAAGTTTGGCGGGAAGGGGGAGCACTATAGTTACGTGCACACGTACAATCCCTATTATATTCATATAAGCAAAGGGGGAAACTCAGGCTAGGGGGGATATCCCCTTTACCCACCTGCCCCTGTATGAAACCATGCTGTCAGATACACAATCAATGATGGAATAGTGTCCACGTATATATAGAAGTGCTTGTGTTGTTCTTGTTCAAGAGGGATACTACATGTACAATGATTCTGTTGGTCAGGAATGATGCACTGGAGAAAGAAATTATTTTATGCCAAAACAAAGGTGAGAGTGCTTGTTAACTTTGAGGTAGACAGTTTGCCCATTAGCCTTAAACATCTCAGAAACTCAGAAAACAGCAGCTATTAGCCTTTTTAGACACATGATCTGCTTCTCTGAGTTTTTGTACACACAGTAAGACTCTTGAAGTATACATATAGCCCTGTTCCCAGGTCAATTCGCAATGCAGAGAAACAGTCTGATACTGACTGTTCATGCACGCGCAAAAAAGTACAGCAATTACTAATGCCAGTTTTGTGATAGGCTGTTGGAACTGAATTAGAAAAAGGAAGGAAAGATGAACAAATGGGAGTTCTAACCATCTTGCCACTTTTTTAACGTACTTTGAGAGTATACACATCATAGTATACACGCAGAGCAGGTTTAACATTCTCATTCAGGAGCTCTGAGCTACTACATGTATACAAGTAAATAAAATTTATTGTCTATTTGCATTCACCTGGGCCCCAGAAGTTGCTGAGGTTTTACGTGCAAGCGCGCGTCATTTTGACAACTTCCTGCATGTTTGCGGGTAGTGGTATGTGCAGGTAACTGGAGGGAAACCATGCGACACTGCTGAACGCTACGAGATGTGCATTTTTCCGAGTACTGTAGACTTGGTTAGTCCAAAGACTTGGGATAAGTGGCTAAAGGTGAGCCATGATGCGAAGCGTGTTGATCCACGATGTCATAGTTCACTTGTACTGTTTCGACTGCTACGCTACATCTCATTGTAAATGTGGGAGCCTAGCTAGCATTACTAACCTTAGAATCCTTGTGTCGTCTGGGTAGCCCCTCTTTCTTGCTGATTTTCACACCAGCAAATGCTTCGAGCACGTAAGAAGCCTTCGCACGTAAACGGCGCATATGGTTGAGTCATGTGCACTACATTCCTTGCGGTCAATGGCATCTCCATACTTTCCTTATGTGACATACAGCTATCTTTGGAGTGGTAGAGAATCAGATTTAGTGAGACCTATCATTAGACGCGGCAAAATGCGAGGAATCCAATGGTTGGGTGAAATATAAAAGTTATTGCCAAAATTCAAGGGTCCAGGTGAAGTCAAATAGACAATAGGAAATTTGAAAGGAAATATAGGGATTGCATAAAAAGGAACGGAGACAAGATTGGGACACAGACATGTTATGATATATCAACGTAACATTATATCATAACATGTCTGTGTCCCAATCTTGTCTCCGTTCCTTTTTATGCAATCCTTATATTTCCTTTCAATTCCCATCATTTCTTTTCTGGGCCTAGGTACATGCATTTTGCTATTTTGCAGTTTACTTGGTAGCAAACGTATTAGCTAATAGAGCTTGTAGCCTGAGGCTATCTAATAAGTAATGCTTGCCTGAGGCTATTAGTTGTTGCATTGTTTACAGAGATCTTATCACAACGTTGATCATTGGGGCATTAAACTATACTATCATACAAAATTCCACATTTAGCAGACCTTTCATTAGTCAGATATGGGATTGTGTGGCCTCCATTAATAATAAGTGGGCCGAGGCTATTTTTGTAAGAAGTACATTGCTTACAAACTTTTTAACATGACGATGCACTACCCACAGTGGAACTACATCGCTGTACCAAGTTTCATGTTTTTTGATGTGTCACCGTTAGGGAGTTACCCTTGTTCAAGCAGAAGAAGCGGAAGATGAAGAATTTACAAAATGGACTTTTGTTAACTTAACCCCTTTATCATCAATAATTATATAATCACAGTTAGTTTCTGGGTATAGTTACACATTCATGTTAACCGAAGTCCAGTAGGTAGTAAACTGAAAGTGATGAAAAACCTTATATATGGTTTTCAATGGGGATAGACCATAGTGATCCCTATATACACAGTACTACCATACTGCATGATTAATGAGCATGTTGGCACCATCCCTACTTAGTGGTCTAGCAACTCTTTGATAATGGATAATGGGGAGACACTTAGTCCTATATCTGATGAAGACTCCACTAAATGTATTCCGCTGTGATAAATCAATGTACTGTAAATCTTGTGACCCAGATGATCAGTGTTGTAATAAAATCTGGGTAAATGATGTAAATTTGCAATATACAGCCTACATGCAATGTACATAACATGTATGGGAACGAGGCCATAGATAACCAGATAGTAGCTTTTGAGTGCTTGGCAGGTACCTTATCAGCATTTTCTGCTGCTTGAGGGTTGTGTGAGGTGAGCTTTTTGGGATTTTATTTTTCTACCATTGTCTAAGCCTAGAGGCTGTACATGTTATATGTACTATTTACTGTTGGTATTGTATATTTTTCTAAGCCTAGAGGCTGTGCATGTATGTTATTTCTAAGTCTTTATTTTTCTAAGCTTAGAGGCTGGTATATGTATGTGTACTTACTTAGTATATTTACTAAGCTTTGGGCTGTTTATGTTAGGATGCTGGGGATCCAGTGTCCTGCTCCAGTCTATGCATGTTGTGTGTTATATGTCTTGTATGTAGTTATTGCTTGGTTTGTTGAGGTTAGGGTTCTGGGTTTCCTTCTAATACCTCTTGGCTAGTGTGCTATACGCGTTTTTCCACGTACCTTACAATAGCCAAGGAATTACTTTGCTAAAGCCTAAGGTACTGGATAGTTAGCAGGGTTTCTTTTAGGGGGGGCGAGAGGGGGCATTTAAAAAGTTCCCCCCCCCCCTTAAGTCAAACAGACCTTCCTCATATACAGCCACACGTGTTTTCATGTTACCCCCCAAGATTTCTCATATATGCGGTTCGCCCCCCTTGTCACTTTTTCTGAAATAAACCCTGGTTAGCAGTGATGCACAAGTATATATGTTGAGGACAAATTTAAAACCAGCAGACTGTTTTAAAGCCGTCTGGGTGTCAACTGTCCAGCCTGATCAGAGGCCGTAAAAAAAGCGGTAACCCAGGTAGCTACACGTACATGTAGCTATAATCCAACCGTGAGAAAGCAGCGCACATACGACACTGTCAGAATTACAAGTAGGCGTGGCCCATAACGACTGACTATAGGTCTAGGGTACATGTGCTTCGCAATAGGGCACTAAAGCATCGAAGCTAGCTAGGGCCACGCCCACTTGTAATTACGATGGCACCACCTACTATAATATTGCGTTCCCAAGCGTCGCTCTCTCATCATACCACCGATCGGTGGCCAGTGAGTTACGCTTCGCTTCAGCAGCCTCGCAGAGGCCCGAGCCAATATAGTAGACCGCAATTCTTGCCTCACCCCGTTGTACACGTATCTACAAAATTGTGAGGGTGGAATTGTAAGCAGCTGAGCAGCTGGGGAACGGCGATTTTAAACGGTATTAGTTCAATCCCAGCCTAGTAGATCATCCACTGCACAGTTAAATTTCTAGACATGGTCAATTCAAAGTAGTAGTGTTTAGCTGTTATTCTGGTTGGTTGGCTTGAAAACCATGGGGACAGTCTTAAAGCTGACTGGCCTGTGTGGCAGGCGTCTGGCCAGCTTTAAAGCACTTCAGCCCGTTCAATAAGTGGCATAAAAGGCTACAAGATCACTAACAGTATTATTTTAGATGCATATGGTTCATATACAACTCACCACAGTCAACAGAGAGAAGGTGCTTTCTTTTGGCTAACAATGGTTTTGTACCCTCTACACATCCACTCCAATCAGGAAGGGGGCGCTTTAATGAATCAAACATTTGGGTTTGTTCAGACTTGCCTGAACTCGCTTTATTGTACTCGCCTTTTGGATTTCTGGACTGAGCAGACGACTTATCCAATACTCGAGGGTGTGGAGCTTTAGCCTGTTCCTGCCAATGTTGCTTTGATGTTTCCCCAGCAGGCCCAGGAGACATATTAGAGGAAGAGTGATGCTGAGATGCAGGGAGGGAGATTTGCTGGGCCATATGAACTCTAGACGTCGGTGATTGTTGCACTGCTGGGCTAGATCGAGATGGTGAGTGCATACTGTGATGGTGCATCATAGCAGGAAACCGCGCACCTTGTTGCCAAGCCCAGTCAGAATTCATTGTAGGTGCTCCAGGGTACATCAAATCATTACTTGCCATATTAAAGGGATCTGGTCTTGAAATCATATAGGGCCTATACAAGTAAGGATTAGGTCGGGACCCAGGCAAGCTGTGCATAGCTGGAGGAAGTCCCATGTTATAAGGGTTGGGCTCATATGGTGATCTCATCATTGGTGAGGCCATGTCAAGGTGGTAGTCAAATGAAACATCATGTTGTGATGGAGGATTGTACGGGCTGTAACCTGGTGGCATTGTAGGTGCATGTGAAGGAGGACGATAGGGGGATGGATCCATTGAATAGGAAGAAGGGTATCCAGGACCAGGGAAGATATCTTGACCAGATGAGAGCCCCCACTCCTGCGTACCTTGAGGAGGATAGGGAGGTGGGAAAGAGGAAGGTGGTGTAGCTTGATCTGCTGAAGGAGTGGAGGGACCACCTGTTGCAGGTGGTTGACTGGAAGGGCGGTAGGGAGAAGCTGGCATAGCAAGCAAAGATTCTGTCTCCTGAGCACTGATCTCTGGTAAGGGCTCATCTGAGTTCATGTCTGGTGGGTAGGAGTCTGCTGAAGTTCTCTGAGACTCTTCTGGCATATCAGTGGAATGTTCTTTGTCTGCTGGTCTTTCCAATTCTTGGCTGGTTATTTCTCCAGTACTCGACTCACTTGTCTGTGAATTCAGTCTTGAAGTGCGCAAATTTGTTGGAATAGCCTCACCATTGATTTTCCCCCCCTGGATAACATCATTAATGCTCTCAAGCTCCCCATCCTCATTCTGTAGGCTTAATTTCTTCACAGAAGACACATGCTTGAGAACAGAGCTGTCCACTTTGCTTAAGCAATCAGATACACTGGTATGTTTAACGTAGCACTCATATGGCAACAATAACTTCACATAGAACTGCATCAATGTTCTCATGGATCCTGCACATTTATCAGAAGATGAAGGATTGAGAATTTTCAAAACTTCAGGCCATAGTTGCTTTTGTGTGACCTACAAGAGAGTAAACTGTCTTCCACATGCACGTAAAACACAAAAGCAAATACAACTCTATGTAGGGATGGCACTGAATTAGCCTTAATAATTAAGCCCTTTTAGAAACATACACATAGTCTATGAGGGTTTCTCTACACACCAAGACCCTCAAAGTATGTAAAATGCACTTATACTGATCAACCCGCAAATTCGTTCGTCTTCTAAATGGCCTACCACAAAATTGGCACAAGCACTCACCTTGATCTTTGGCCCCTCGACCAAAAAATATTTGTATCTTCACTATAAATCAAGAAACTTTCTACTTGTTGAAAGCCATTTTGTACTTGTGCATGTGCATTGCACATAGCATGTAAGAGGTGGGGTACAAACAGATAGGGGTAGGAGGTGGAACTCATGAATGCACAAAAATTAAAACGAAGGATGTAGGGATGGAAGTGCCAAAAATGTATAGCATCTACGCAGAAAAAGCAGGGGCAACAATAACAAGATGTGCAACCCCTTCATGGGGGTTATGCAAGCTTTTATTGCTGCATGCCATCATCCCCTGGTTTGCTGCTTCTTTGTTTCCATACTTTTTTGCATTTATATATGTAGAGTACATGTCCTTCTAACCTGAATCATGCATATACATGCATAAGCATAAGCATATGCAGTACTGTACATACAGTAAATGGTAAATGTCCTTAATGTAAGACTGACTGAACTACATAAGACCAGAACCAGACTGCCACTTCAACTTACATTTACAAATCCTCCAAGATTCTGTACCGAACTATAAGCCTTGAACAGGTCTAGTGGAGCTTTGGAAACAGTGGGGATACGTACCAAACCAATACCTTGAAAGAGAGAAAAGGAATATAGTCAGAGAAAGATACATTGTGTATCAACATGTATTAATGCACAGATTGAAAGAAAAACAGATACGAAAACGTATGTGTGTGCAAATTTGAATAACAGAGAAAAGAAAAGGAGGTATTGGCAATCCAATTCGGGATTGAGTTGTACATGCATGTACATGCGTACACACACATATAATATGCAAAACCCGCCTGAGGCCAATTTTTCTTTGAAACAAAAAGACTGTTTCAGGTGAGTTGTGTTTCCCTTTTGGTGTGGTGTTATGCTGTTATGCTTTGGTGTGGTGTTAAGCTTCTAGGCATCTCTGTAATTAGGTTATCATATGTAATAAATAGTCAGGCCTCAATCCAGACAATACACAACGCAACACAAAAAGAAAAGGCACAGAAGTGCTAAACCCACAGCATGTATGGTATATACTGCATGCATGTACAGATCTTTGAGCAAGAATACAGAAGATTTGTAGGCAAAAGATGGAGACTAAAGATTGCTGCCTTGCATTGAGTCATATTCCAGGCAGTGTTTAGCTCTATCATTGGCTGTCTTACAAAACAATCACACGGAATGCTGCTACAGTATCACTGGAGGATGTCACAGTAAGCAAATAACGCCATACTCATGAATGAAGCATGAAATCAACTCTTACCTTTGTTGCACTCAAGCTGTTGGTATCTTCATTTCAACATGTAAGCTTACCACTTTTAAAACAGTACAACAGAAAGAAGGAACAAGACAGTCATTCTCAACCTGCCTAATACACTGTGGAGGGATGACTGACCTACACTGTACTAAGGCAACTCACACATAAACTAAGGGCAAAGGAAAGTGTCTCAACCTCTGCACCACAACCACAACACTGAACTTCGAAGTACTGCACAAGAAAGTACAGTAACCCTTGCTGTGCATGCGTGCCAAGGGTTAATAACATACTGTACATGTAAAAATATGCAGAATACCTTTTAGAGTGAGGAAAGCAAACAGCAAGTCCAAAAACTCTTTTCTTGCCTTATCATCTGAAAACTGGTACTGGCTTGTGATAGACTGTAAAGAAAGTGCATAACTGGATTAATGCAAGTGTAGATCATTCTTTAAGGTGTTACTCCTTAAGTTCCAGATCAAATACGTAACGTTTCGAGTTTTAATTATACATGTTATACATGTGCACACACATACACATGCACACACATCAACATGCAAATGCACGCATCTGAGCAGAGTGTGTTCGCATAACATACGTACTGCATTTACGCGACAAAAAAATGCAGATAAATGTACACACACGTAGGAGTACACCTAGCCTTGATCCAGCCCACGGCACTGTCTTTGGAGGCCTAGGATCAATCGAGTCTAGGGCTTACCCCACCCAAACTACGTACACATGAAAGTGCACGCACTTGCAAATGCACACACTTATATACTTACCTTGATGTGTGGGCGATTTTTGTGTGTAAACATACGCTGCAATCTGGAATATTCAGGATGTGCTATATATACATCCCCACAACAAACCAACCAACAAAACTTGGCACAAAATAGTGGGCACCTACATGTACATGTACTATGATGCTAAATGGAGAATGACTGTAGACTCTACGTAGGATGCCACTGACGTGTTCATTAGCCCTAACAATTGAATGCCTGCAAACACTATGGTTTTTAGACACATTACCTGCTCTACTAGTATTTTGATACACAATAAAACTCTCAAAGTAGGTAAAATACACTGCTACATTGGCTTTTGTAAACTGCTTCCTCTTCTGTTCAAACAGAGAATTGGCAGAGTATTATCATTTTTGCACAAAACCGCTCTTTTCTCCACTCTATGACTTTTCCTTAAAAAATACAATGAATGCAAAAGTGTAGAACCCTCGGTGCCACAATGTAGTAAATACATGTACTACTAGTTGAATGCTACGCATTGATGACAAGCGGAGGAGGCAGGGCGGGTTAAGTTTGCACGTAGCACGCGGGCATTCCCTGGGCCTTGCGGGTCCCATATGCAATACACAGTTTTTATGTGGGGCCAAAATGCATCATCGGATACATATATAATTATATAGAAAAATTGTGCCAGCTAAGGAGACTAGGTGGGCTCAATCTGCTCGCCAATAATGCACACGCTTGCTTTCCGCAGGAAAATGGCTGACTGTAGCATGGCTTTCAACGAAGGGAGTACTGGATCTCTGCAACAGAGCGGTTTCAGAGAAAGGCCAACAATTTTTTTGACTTCCGTTGCCTTCTGAATACGTGATAGTATTTTCATGACAAACACACGCTCCAGAGGTGAGATGTGACTTAACAGACATACAGACAGACAGAAAACTACAGTAACCCTCTTGCGCATGCACACTGAGGGTTAACTAGACGCTAGTATCACTTTTGTATAGTTGAATGCCTTGTCTTCATTATTGGACTGTCTTTTATGTGAGCAATGCAGTGGATGAAGGGATGGGGCCACATTTGGAAGGCTTGTTGGCTTGACACACTGTCCACTCAGCACGGAATTAGAAGTCTAGCTACATGTATATACATGTACCTTGTACCTGTACTAAGGTGCGCACGTTTAAGGTAGAAAAAATTGGGCATTAAATAAGAGTGAAAATATATATTCATAAAATCTTGAAGGAAGTAGGAATGAAGTGCCAAAAATCAATGAAACCATTAAGGTGCAGCAAGTAAGCAAAGGTGAGGGGACAATGTTATGTAGTAATAATGACACGCGTAACCCATATTCCTGTATGTTGCTGAAGCTCTACAAAACCATCTATGTAAAAAGTCGTCCCGATTGTCTTCTAATGTAGATGTCTCAAAAACATGGTTTTGTCTGTGAAGAGAGTGTTTTCACATATCTGCTGCAAGTATTCTTAGTTGGTCTGATAATTGGACGTGAGAGAGAGTATGAAACTACTCTGGGAATCACAGTATCTGGAAATCCATTACACTAATCACTAAGCTATATACAACTTCCAGACAAGTTTCCTTACTCCCTCTCACATGCTGTTAGTGTAGTTACTCCCCCTCACATGCTGTCAGTGTAGTTGCAGCACATAAAGCACGAGAGTGGAACACTTAGCACCTACAACAAGCATGAGTAACTTGGGCAAAATATGCAATGTAATATGACAGGGCATGTTGAATCCCCAGTGCAAACACACTCGTGAAATATGATACAACCAAAATATACATGCACGTGCATATGGATATGAATTATAAGGCAAGTGGCTGTATATGGACTGTAATAGTGTAAGAGGAACTTACAGGATGGTTATGGTCAACAGGAGACAATGAGGGGCTGTGCATATCCTGAGGAAAAGCATAGAGAAATGATGAAGAGAGCACAACTGCAATTGACATGCACTGACAATTATGGGAAGACATAAAGTTACTTAATTAGCCGATGATGGAAACACTATTATACTAACATCAATGTAGTCATTTTGGTGGATATTGAAGAAGTTATACACACTGACATTGTCAGCGTACCATAAGCTGAGAGTCATACCTAACAATACGCCAGTAAATGTTCAGTAGACATTACCCCCACTTGCAGTACATGAAAATGATTACTAGACAAAAGTGATCCTTCAGCCCACATTACCACAACTGCTTCATCCATGACAGACAGACAGACAGACAGACATGAAACCCTCTGCTGTACATGTGCACAATGGCTAATTAAAGTTCGAGCATCTTCTGTCTCCTTTCATAAACCTTCTACTTAACATAGAGGATACACCTACATGTATAATGAACAGCACTGAAGTGCTAAACCCTTGCCATGTATATATACACCTAACACCGTGTGGGCGAATCCTTGAAAGCACATGCGCCATTGAAACCCATTCTACTTACGTGTAACAGGAAGTATACGTAAGACTTCAGGCAAAATATGGAGACTAAAGAGAAAGAAGCTCACTGCCTTACATCGAGTTGTATTCCAGGTGAGTTTAGCCTATTGTTACCCATCTTAATACCATTAGAAAACTGCAGTCGAAAAAGTGTGTGGAATGTCACTTCAGTACACTCATAGGCTGTCACAGGTAAGCAAATGATGCTACAACTTTTGAACGAAGCATTTGTAATGAAATTCCTTCTTATAAAGTTCTGGTCCATGTTGCGCAGAAACCGTTGGTAGACAGACAGACAGACAGGCAAATGTGCATGCGTGCACTAGATATTCCGTACACATGTATGCTTTTGTATTTAAGTCAGAAAAAATGGCAGTTCTCAGCCAAGCATACTCTTCTGAGTTGATCTCCTTAGAAAAGACTGTCACCTCACTCTTAACCTTCAACCCTGAAATGTGTTTGGCTGATTGTAAATCCGTGTAATGTAAATCAGTTTATGGTGATAACTGCAAGTATTCTGTATTCTGTTGAGCTTTTTATAGTTGAACCCAGTGTCACAGTGTATTTCAGCCCCCCTAATTTTTTAACTGGCTGGATAGAATTTTCTATCCTTCCAGATAGTGTGTTCGCACAAGCCCCACCCCCTTCTACTCACGCAGACCTGCGTGTGCTTGTTGAGCCCCACCTTTCTGTAAAACGTGAAATACACGTGCCCATACAGAAAATGGCTTCCAACAAATAAGGAAAATTATACAGTTCCGAGTAAAGTTTCAAAGATTCTCTTGGTCAAGGATCACGCACGCAAGGGAAAGGAGTGGTTTCATGTAAAAACCAAGGACAGTACTTGTGCCACTTTTGCAGTAGGCCAGTTCAACTGAAGTAGAAGATGATGATGAACAAAAAAATCCAAAAGTGTGGCTTGGCCAATTCTGTAAGTCACTGTAGCTGTGTATTTTACATACTTTGAGGGTCTTAGTGGGTACAGAAGCACTCGTAAAGTAGGTGTATGTGTCTAAAAGGGCTTGTAACTGCTGCATTTGGGAGTTCTGAGCCATTCTATATGGAAAAATGGGTGTGTCGTGTGGGCACCATCCCTACATAGAGTCTACCGACTCTCTGATATCTGGCCTTCATTGCATAGAGTGAACCTGAAACCGGTAGCTAGAGTGCATATTTACATGTAGATGCATGCTTAGCAACGACCACCCCTAGATCCTGGGGAAAGCAATAGTGGGATTCTACACTTACATGTACCTGTACATGAAATGAACAAACCTCGCCACTATTGGCATGCAAAGTTGATAGGGAAGTACAGCTTCTAACCTACTACTGGCATACACAGCTATAAACGGGTATTCCTTGATTTGAAATTTGTGTGGGATTTTTACAAAATTGGTGTCATAATTATGTTCAGCATATATATATATATACATGTATATATACACACATACATGCACATCGTATAATGTACATTTCCTGAATCAATAACGAAGGTAAAATAGGTACCATTATTAGGTTCAGCATACATGTAAATGTATATTGCAGGGGCAAATGTCCCGCCCCCCACAAGCATGAGGTGATTAACCCTCGGCGCGCATGCGCAGGAGGGTTACGGTAGTTGGGTCTGTGTGTCTGTCTGTTAAGTCACATCTCACCTCTGGAGCATCTGTTCGTCCTGAAAATACTGTCACGTACTCAGCGGGCAATGGAGGTCAAAAAATTTGTGGGGTTTTCTTTGAAACCGCTCCGAAGAGTTATGGCGTGAAACGCAAGCGAAAGAGCCAATATGCTGATTAGATCTAGCCTACTCTGGCTTACCCGCGATGAGGTATTCCTGTTCGAAGTACAGCGAAGCACCAGTGGTTACTGCATGAGGGAGGAGGTACAAACATGCATACTGCTCCGGTCAAACCTATAGCGCTTCCAGCAGTGTACAGAGCCAACCTTGAGCTTCAATCGCACGTGCCTTTCCAGCATTCGCGCACGCGTGTTATATACCGCGTGTGCTTTCAAGGGTTCGCGCACGCACGAACACCGAGGGTTCTGCACTTTAGTGCATTCATTACTCTAGTTTTGTATATCATCTGCATAGTACACTGCCACATCCCTCTCCTGCCCGTGCCAAATGTCCCCCCCCCCCCCGAGTTTCTACAATTATTAATTTTGCCCGCTCAAGGACATATGTCTATAGATTAAACCCTGCATTGTACATTATACATTCCCTAAATCAAGAACAAAGAATAAATCAGTGCTGTAAAAATGACTCATACACACGTAGCAATAGACATCTCAACACCACTGGAGGTACACCATTGCAATAACACTTAATAGACCAGTTTCATTACGAACTGCTATGTATCAGGAAAGCTGACTATGCAACCAAGCTTCTGTATATATGTACATGATGCTTAACAGTACAACCCCAAGGACATGCTGTCTCAAATGTGATCTTAGCAGATGTTATACCATGAGAGAGCTTAGCTAGCTGCAGGAAAACAAAGCCTGTGCAGGTACATGTATACACATGCATTTAAATTTATAATGTATGCACACAGAATTATATATACCTGTATATGTATATGAAAGTTACCTGTAAATCAGTGCTATCATCAGCATTTGGGCTGGGAAAAGCATCCGTCTTGGAAGGAGGTAAATCAGGTAATGTATTGGGTTTCTGCTTTGACGTAGTTTCACTTGTAGGGTGCACATTATTACTGTGGGTGGGTTGTGACCCATCTGGAATCTTGTCCTGGGGAGATAACATTGAGTCTCCCCTCTGACTGCTAACAGAATTTGCCTCTCCAATATTTGCTTCCACCTCAATAGGTTTATCATTGCGAATACCCAGTATGCTCTCAACCTGAAATGGACTAACCCGCATAGGTCTGCCTCCTTCTTCAGTACTTTGCTGAGCAAACGAGTTGATGATATCTGACTCTGATGGCAATTGGGAATCATCCTTGTCATCATAGTGCTGTTGTAAGTGTGGAGACATAATTGAGCTGCCACCAGCAGGGGTAGATGCATCAGGTGTGTGAGGAAAGTTAGCGGAGGGGGTCATTGGCGAAGAGTGCCCTCCAGCGACATGAGGGCTGTAAGGAGCGTATTGCTGCTGAGAAGCTGAAATGGGAGTAGAAAGCAGGGCGTCCCTCAGACTGGACACTGAAGGCTGCTTCTTCAACTCATTGTCAAAGTGTGTATGGGGGGACAAAGCTTGTGGATGTGCCAGTAGAGAGGATTGCTGTTCCATAGAATGACTGGCATCCACTTGAGAGGAGTCAGTGGCCGTAGGTGCTGGCTGGCCTGGAGTGTTTGGAGTGCTGGATGAACAGCCATCTGTACCACGATATGACCACTGAGGTGACTGGCCTGGAGGAATTTCCTAAAAAGAAATATTTTAGGAATACTAGTAAGTTCTTGGAGCTTTAATTGACATCATATCCGGCTTCTAACATGGTTTTGCTTCATGAGGGGTTGAGTGCAATGTATACAAAACCATTACATATATATATATATATATATATATATATATATATATGTATATATACATGTATGGATCACCTGTCCTTTGCCAACAGGAAACGACTTGGTAGACCATGGGGAATTGGACGAAGGATGAGGCACATGTCCACTGCTTCCTTGCACACCATCATTGTACCCATCCACATACCCTGATGGTGCAGCACCCCCGGCATACAATCTAATATATGTACAGGAGTTTTTACACACATTTGGTCATATCACATCATACTATACATGTACATAGTGAAAAAGCCTGTAGATGCATGTAGCAGCTACTAGGGAAACTAGCAGAAAACAGCCTTTATATTTTTTGGGTCATGCTACAGAATGCAATGCTTCTCATCATAACACCCCATAGTGCCATTAGAAAACTCATCATCTGTCATAGCCAGTTGAAGCAGCCATTAGAATGACAGACAACATGATCGTAATAGTTTATTGGTTGGAATAGCGGTGAATGTGCCAAAAGCTCTTCATACTACAGTGTAATTGTGTTGAATGCTGAAACAATCCTGTAAATCACACCTGCAGTACACCTCCTGCAGTACTGCTGGCTCACGAAAGTACTGTGTAGTGAAAGTACACATATTATATAGGCCTTCGTTTACACTGGGCCATTTTGGGAATCAGCACTGCTGGCATTTTTTGTCCTATATGTACTTACATACATGTATATACATGTACGTGCATGTGTGTACTTTGTGAATCAGCCCTTCTTGATCAATTAAAAATGTATAGCACTGTATATACTTATTACAGTACAATATACACGTATGTATAGCACTTTGGCTCACATATACAATGTACATTGTACATACATGTACATGTACATGTACTGGTCTACCAATTACCTTGATGTGTATGGGTATTGTCCAGTGTATGGTGCAGCAGGTCCATAACTTGGAGGAGGGTAGCCACTTATATTTACCATGGTCCCAATTTCAGGGTAACTGCTTCCAGATGAAGGCTAAAAAGAAAATGTAACAGGTACATGTAAATGCATGCTTCCTACTTAGTCAAATGTGTATATGTTAAGATACATGATAGGGTTGTACTAGCACTATTTACTTGACTAATACATATGGATGCGATTTTAGCACCCATTTCTTAATGGCTGACTCGGTAGCCATGTATATAAATACAGGAATGTATAAATGTATATGTAAGTTACTGCTATAACAATAGGAAAATTAACTTCCTGCATTTGTATTTTGAGTCACACAGACAGGAAGTACATGTAGGTGCTAGCATATACACCTATTTAAAATATTAGCCAAGTAAACGTACATTACGCTGAGAATGCACCCAGAAGTACATGTAAATTAGCCATGTCTTACATATTCCTTGATATTCGCCCAAGCCAGTTCAAACTACAGGCAAGAAAATAACTCTGTGGCCTTGAACTTCAGCTTCACAAGTATTATATGCACGATTACGCAAAACATGTATAACACAATAACTCTAGGATCATGTTCCAAAATAAATAGGAAACAGTTGTTTCTATTGGAAATCTTAAATCACAGACCACTTTGATGAAAATCTACCCTTCACTTTAAAAGTGTAGGATACATGGTTCCTACACTTTGTTGTGATTTTGAAGAAAAGTGCAGGAAATTTTCCTACATATCCAAATGCAGCCATAAAAGTGAAGGTAATTTTTAAGGAATTGATAGCAACTTTAGCCAAAGTGCAGGGCATATTTCATGTATTTTAACTCAAACAATGTTGCTTTAATTGCATACTTGGTGGTCACACCATTTGCCTATTTAAAATGGAGCATGTTTAGGGCAGGAAAAATGCCAGAACCACCACCTCCTCTTAAAGCACTGAAGAAGAAGACCAAATACGATACTAAGAAACAGAAGATATTCTTTTATCCGGGTGCATTCTAAGGTACTTTAGTATGCCATACCCAAGGCTACACTACATGTTGTACCCTACCCTACTACTTTTTTCTTCTAACGTAGTGTTACCCTTCCCCACTCTTTAATTGAGTTCGAGTAATATAGAGACAGACTACAACAACTAGCCCACTATTCTAGACTAACTGATAAATAGATGAACTAAGGTACTTGGGTAGTCTAGATAAGTGTCAGGTATTGAATAAACTACAATTTTATACACACCTTACCACTCTTTAATTGTTATTCCACCACAATCTTTCATGGACACACTTACTGGCAACATACCAATGTATTGTAGCTAGCTAGCTATCACACTAGACAGGAATAAATTACTGTTGGACGAGTGTAAAATGTTTATTTTCACTACTTGCAACCCAGAGAGAACCATGGCAAAAAGTTTATTTGCGATTCCTAGTGTTACACTGCCCTGAGCTGCCCTTGTACCCTATGCTACCTTTCTCTACCTTGCCTTTACCCTAACCCTACTACTACCCTGTCCAACATGTCGGCCGATGACCTATGAATACTGAATTTTTCCTCTGCCACAGAACTTTCAGATGTGAAAAGGTCGGTGCATGTAGCACAGGTGTACACCGTTACCTTACCCTCTGCACAGGTTGCTTATACACATGTATATCACGGTGTATTACACAAGAGTGACATGTAGCCACAGATACATAAGGATGTGATAATGCACACCGTTTAAAACACCATTTAAGCACAACTGCCATGGGCAGTTATGTTACCTACATGACTTTAATCATCGTAGAAAGACAAGGCAAGGCAACACAACACAACAGAAAGACAAAGCAACATAACACAACTCTCACCAAGCAGTTATTTTTCAAAGAAAAATTAGCTGCCGCGGGTGGGACTCAAACCCGCTTTCTAGGCGACACTCCTACCAACTGAGGCAGCTCAGCTGGCTAGGATCGAATCATATACACAAGACAAAGCCTCAACCAAAGCATCACACCACCTGATAAACAGGTGAATTCAAACTTAGAATGTACATGCATATAAGCGAGTTTTCAATTTAGTGCTGCTACATACATTGTACATGTAAGGCATGTACATTTACAAAGCATAAAGTTAAATTGTACTTCCTTATGCGCCGACAACCTACATGGCAACAGAGGGGTGCAGTACAGTGCCCAACATGTGGCTTCGTAGGAGAGGAAGTCTCGCTGTCCATAGATGCAACCCAGCCACATGTGCCTAGACCCAGCAGCAGAGTGAGAAGCAGTTCTGGGACTTCAACCACCTCTGATAGGCCAATTGACACTGCTAGAGGCACTAGGCCCACTACACAGTGGGAATCAGATCAACCAAGAAATATCCAGTACCATGAGTGTTCACGCTGGTTCAGGAGACCAGGCGACATGGCCAGACACAAGTGCTGGACAGAGAGGAGCAGGCCTGTTCAGGAACAGCAAGGCTCAGTAGAGTGCCAGAGATGCCACCCCTGGTTCTTCAGCCAGGGTGGTTTGGCTGTCCACGGAGATGCCGAGCCCAGAGCCAGATGTAATGCCAAAGCCGTACCAGTGCACACATGCAACTCTCCCTTAGCTCCCCGTTGCGGGGTCACGTAATCGGTTACCCGACAGCAGAGCAACAGGACAGGACAGATGTGTGTGTGTGTGTGCGTGTGCGTGTGGAGCTTTGTCTTCAAAGAAAAGCTTGGAGGCTGTGCTCATAACAGACATGTGATAATAATAATAATAATACTCATGAAGCTACCATAGCATTACTGCCATCAACCACCCACAATCATGGGCGGAGCCACACATACATGCACATACAGACTCCTTACCATCTGTTCCTCCCTCACCTGAGGAACAGAACTTACCATCCATTTGCCCCTCAACTCCAGCCAGCTGCAGATCCTCAGCCAAGGACTGAAGTTGACTAGGGCACGAGTCATCACAATACAATTTTTGTTTACGCGCATCCCAGACACCTACAACATATTCCTTCACTAAGCTGAGTAAATCGTCAAAGTCGTATTCCCAAAGCTCACTTCCTAACACATATGCAGTTTTCTCTGTACTATTAAGCTTGTCAAACTTGGCATATCTGTTTCCTAAAAGCTCCCGAAGCTTCTCCACAAAGGTGACTCTAATATTACTATAGGCTGAACACTCCCACAACACATGAACTACACTCTTACACTCAGCACCACACAACACATACTCTGATTTGCCTACTCTACCTCTATGCCTGCCTAGTTCTTCATTTAAGCCATGTGTTCCTGACCTGAACTTAAACAAGAGTCTAGTTCCTGCATCACCAACCCCACGCAAATACCTCTTAAATTCTACTTCCTTCCCAAACCTTTTGTACATATCTAATTTTACTTTACTATTCAATCTTTCCTCAAACTGCTTACCCTCCCTTTCACTAATACTCTCCTCTATACAAGCCAAAAATGAGGCTAATAAACTCTCTCCCCTCTTAATATCCTCTCATCCATTCATGCTTATCCAAACCTAAGGACACAAAGAATTCGTCAACCACTCTACCCCATGCTTTCCTTTGTCTACCTCTACGAGGCTTAGTTTCCCATTCCTGACTGAATAATTGCTTTGGGTATCTATCCTCAGGCATTGATACCAATTTATACCACCACTTTAATTTAGCTCTATCCCTTCTACCCTTCAATGATCCATATAACCTCTAACCGCTTCATTACAAGTCTTAGACGAACAACCCAGAATCCTTTTGGCTCCCCCCAGAATAATGGACTCTAATCCAGCTACTTGACCCTTATTACCCTCTCAAATCTCCCTTCCATACTCTATACTAGGTCTAATCACAGAACGAAGCAAGAGCCTACGTGCAGTTAAGTTAATATCTCGATTACAAATAACACTATGAAACTGATTTACCTTTTTCTTGCCATTATTAATCACCTTTTTAATATGCACATGTGATAAAAGTAATGTGCTTTTAGGTATGTTAAACACTGTTATATGGTATTAGAAGCTTGGAGAGACTAATATCTACTTTAGCTGCAGGCATGTACTGATCATGAACGGAAGACAGTTGGAGCTTAAATGCATGTTTGTTTTTCAGCACGTTACTATAACTCCAAGTGTTTTTCATTATACATATGTACACGTACATATACATAGCTTGGCATGATTGTTACATGTAAAATCATTTGATGTTTGTTTGCTTCATAGACCCTAAAACACGTACAGCCATCAGTTTTGGTGCTTAATGGGTTAATGCATGACTTTAATGATAAGGGAAGCTTTTAGTAGACTGGCATTGGAGTACAATCTGCTTCATAGTTCACATATAAATGTACATATGCAGATACATACATGTATATACATGTATATACATGTATAATAATTATACAGTACATGTATGTACACGCATACTAATTGATTGTACTTACAGTACATGTACAATGGTAGATTATGAATATTTTGTGCCTACTAGGTGAAACCTATACATACTTGGACATCACTATACAACCCATGCAGGACATGGGACTGCTAGTTGAGTACAACAGGTGTATGTCTCCTTGTTGCTCTAACATCACTATGCACAACACTCAAAAAAAACACAAATCACAACTTCGAGGATACCGTGATGCAAAACAGACCATCCCTGTGTCCTTGGCTTTCATGAGTATGCAGCAGTTCTAGCTACAGCAGGGTTTCTTTTAGGGGGGGGGGTAGGTCAAACGGACATTCCTCATACAGCCACATGTTTTCATGTTACCCCCCAAGATTTCTTGTACATGCAGTTCGCTCCCCCCCCCCCCTTGTCACTTTTTCTGAAATAAACCCTGTACAGAGTACCATCACTATCCAACCAGCTACGCTTCCTTATAAGTGAGGAAAGGAGCATACTGTGCAGATCATTGACCTACTGTGTACACCAGTAATAAAGAACAGAACACTTTCATTCACAGCAGCTCACACCAGGATAGCAAGCAACAAACAACAAAGTCAAACGAATCAATCAGATCAACAACTTAGTTACATTATAGGCATACATGCACATGTGCTCTCAGTACAGACACGCAAATGTATATATGTGAGCACTACAACAAATTATACAGGCAGACTTCTGTGCCCACTGATGTATTAAGAGTGCAAGACATGTAGAAAATCGATAAAGAATTCGAACACACAGCATTTGGTAAACTTTTCTGCTTAATAATCACAAGTTTAAATACATGCTGCACATATGTACAGATGCACTTCAGCTACCATGATTTCTCTAAGCTACATGTGCTCCTCATTTTTTAAAACTCTACACAGTTCCAGGTCTTTGTTGTCCAACATGATACATGTGCATATATATTGTGCACTGAAGAAGAATTCAAGGAATCCACTCCACTACTTTGGACTCCTCAACAATAGTCATTCAATTACACCCCATATAAGGTAGTTAGGGCGGGAAGTATGAACCAAAGGGTGGTCCCTAATTCTAATTGAAGCACACTAAACCACCAGCCTTCTTCACAAGGCGCAAAAGTAACTTATAGCTTCAAAGGCCAACTATTTTGTCGTGAAAAATGTGCTAAGCACGCATTGAACACAAAACCAACGAATTACACATACCTGATTTGAATACATATAATCTGATCCGGGTTTGAGCCCTGCGGGTCTCATATAACCGGGAGTACCCCAGCGCGATCCATACGCAGCATCTTGGGCACCCACAGCCGACGGCTTGCCACCAAAGGCTTGCATTCCACTTCCTGGAGGATTCGCGTTTCCAAAAGGGCTGCCATCCGGCCCCTTAGGTCCAAAGTAAGGCCCGTACATATACCTTCCAGTAGTCCCTGTGGAGTCTACACCAGCGTGCGAATGCCCAGTGCCAAATTCTGCAGGGAATCTCGAGTCTCCATGCTGATGATACATCGTCTTGCCTTCAAATAGAAGACTCTCACAAGCAATTCAATTTAGGCAATGACCGCTAGTTTGAGGATAGAATAAACAGTGACACTGCTTTAAAAGCTAAGAATAACTCTCATGAAATACGAAACTGCTCTCCATTCATGCAGAGACGCCATCACAACTGCAGACTGCCTCGACCGTTCTGGCGGGCTCGCCCGGACGCCATTTTGTTTCTTGTGGGTTGATACCGTATGGCTCTAATTACGCGTATCACCACGTGGGTAACAAAATATCCAAAACAATTGCAATGAATGTACACATTTTTCTAGCAAGGTTCTTGTCTAAAATCGCTTCGCACTTGAACGGGCTCCTTTCACAACCTTCTGGGATTTGACAGACTGCCTCATCTGTGCCTTCTGTGCCAACTATAAACAATGAAATAATTATACAAGGGTAATTCCAAAGCCTATAAAGTATATATACATATATGTGATGCACAGGTACATGGATGATATTATACATAAATGTACTTAACCAACACGCCCACAAAAGTGATTAAATTTGGTGCACATACTTTCTGTGCCTGTTGAAGTTTGGATTTTTTCTTAGTAGAGGCCTTTTCCTTTGCAGCCCTACACAGGGAAACAGAATACACTTAGATAGTACTTAAACAGTGATTACCTGATTGCTTCTTCTCTCTGAGCTTTCCTCACTTCTGGTTTCTGATTTCTCTTTTGCAAAATGGACTCTAGAGTGGCACCAGTAATTGGGCGATAGGCTTTAGCAGTTCTTCTTGTTCGTTTCTTGCTAACTTCTTCAATTGAGCCCTTCTTGTTTTTCCTTCTGTAGGCAACTGTCCAACTGGTTTTACGGGGATTGCGATGCATCAGATAGGAACGTTCACACTTGCCATTCAGGAAGTTGAATGACTAGAACAGGATAAGACAGATATGAACATAATAGAAACAAGGTGGTGTGATACATGTGTGGAGATTAACCTTTTAGAGGACAGGTAATGCTAAGTAAACATGTACATGTAAACACTACATTACTATGCTGAGTTTTCCAATAAGTGGTTTACCACCGACTGGAAGGGGCGTGGTAATCAGCTTCGGACTTGTACTAATACAACTTTTGACAATACTATCAACACCGTACCAACCTACACAGCTTGGTACCCACAGCTTTCCGAATATCTCATGACTCACAACAGACTCACCTTTCCGTCCACTTTAACATACTTCTTTCCGCGGCTGGGTAAAATTTTAGCCCCACTAAAGTGACATAGTTCTATCCTACAGCACAAGGGACGAAATTTTGAAAATGAATCATATAAACCTCGCCAGAAGAATTCCAGATCAACTTACTTCATCTTTCCACAAGCACTTCTGTACCATACACGTGCTACGAAGCGTATTTGCGCTTTGGCGCCTGGGCGCTTGCTTTGCCAGCCACACCTACATGTATTGTCCGAAAATGGCAACTCGTGGTGAGTCTGGTGCTCGGCCTGGTCGCAGCCCAAAATCCAGAGGATCTTCTCTGAGACATAAAGCGCGGTCCCAGCATGATGTTATGAAGGAGTCAGAGCAAAGCTTACATACTCTCTTAGAAGATTTCGAAGAGGGACGTTTGAATGCTTTTGGTAGGTCTATAAACACGCCTATAGGTCCGTAACATATCATACATTTCCAAATAGGTAACTATGAAACTTTACAGAAGGTGAGTGAAATCAGAGAGATGCAGGAGAAACTCACAGTGAAACACTTTGAAATTGACCAAAGGTTTGTTCTGTAGTATATATTGGTTTACAGATATGTATCAGAGAGGGCAGTATTGCCCTCATCCCTTGTCTTGCTGCGTATATACTGCACTTGTTTCTCTATTTTTTAGCACTGTTATCCCTACATCCTTCAACTTTTTAATGGGAATGTTTTTTCTCCAGTGTATATAATTTTTGGTTATTGGAGACTGCCAAAAAACCTTGTACATGCATGGAGATTACAATAATCATGCCTCTCTTTATTTAGTGGCCGAATTCACTAAATGCTAGACCTTGATTAATTTTAGGTTGTTGGCTTGGTGTGCATCGTTTGGTATGCCTGCACAGAGTGGGTTAAGCAATGAGTCGGAGCTCTCAGTAAATGAGAAATACTCCCTAATAACATGCATGTACATAGTATTTTGATTTCTACCTTTATCTGTGGGTGCATGTCATGTATGTACACTATGTACTATCTCCAACATCCTCTGTGACAGGATAGAAGTTCTAATTACTAGTGCAGGCAAAGTTCTATGGAATGGTGTGCATCTATTGGAGTGACCATTGCGTGACTAGATAGGTGGTGGTACAAGCTGGCCAAACCGGTGTGTGCTACATAATTCTTAGCAGTGATTCCATGAACAAGGCTTGCTCAATCAGAAACATTGGTCTGGGTTTGGTAGTGTTGGTCTTGGTTTGAGCCAAAATTCCAAGGTGAGTGAACCTTCTGGCTATTCTGCTTTTAGCTCAGAAAACTGATACCTCTAGATGGAGCTACATGTATGTTTGGTGACCAGAACCAACCTTAACAAATGAAGCGACTCAGAACTGAGCTTAAAACTTGGGAACACTGCATTTATAAGCCTTTTTAGGCACACAACATGGTATACACAAATGGTACAAGTATTTGCCTTTATGTCTGTACCCAGCAGCTTCACATTCCAATGCACAATGCCTTTTTCTATCAGAATCTTTGTAAAACCTTTACTAGACAAGTAGGCTACGACATACTAGTACTTCTGTGTAGTACATTGAACTCCTTTGTTTTGTTACTATGCACATGTGGTTCACGTGACAATGAACAGCTAAAAGGGTGGAGCTCACGCTTACACAAGAGTATTGTATTTGTGAAGGAATATGACATGAAAAACGAGTGAAAAAAGACATTTCAGTAGAATTGGTTGCAGGGATGCCTGTGCCCAAAAGATGAGAGAAAACAAATGCAGTATATATGCAGCAAGATAATTGCATGCAACAATAACAGCATGAGTTACCCCTCCCTAAATCTCTTTATTATGCAAGGTTGTGTATGTTATTGTTGCATGCAATTATTATTTCCTGTCTCGAATATAATTATACTGTACTTATTCCCTCGTTTTCTTCCCTACATCCTTTAATATTTTACTGAAAAGGTATTTACACTAACAGTTACTGCTTTACCAACCCCACTCTACATCTACATATAGTTGTGTATATTGTTACATGCAGCAAATTTGGTGGTGGGGACAGCCAAGATATGTCACTCCATGGGCTGGTTCAGAGTGTAAGTATGCACATATACTATGTGTTTAATGTAGATTTTGCAACCTGGAGTGCAAAGTATTTTCTGACCTTTGTCCTATGCCTCCTTTCTTCTTGACAATGCAATAAAGTACAGGGAAGAAAGTGGAGGGAGAAAGCCTGGTATATTTTTATGACATTATACCACCTGTTATTGAACACTTTCATCATTGCAAGTGTTTTATCCTTTCCAGCTTGAAGAACTTGGAAATGCCATGTATCCAATTTTCAAGTATAGCTATATAAGCTCTAACACTGCACAGCTTGGCAAGGCATCTTGTTTACTATTAAAGCTGTCCCACATTTTTTCCATGAGAGTAGTAAAGGCCAGTGCTTTTACTAAGTGGGAATGTGTGGCTTGAATTTCAAGCCTTACCACTGGTATATATACTTTTCTTAATAAAGACAGTCAGTCACTTCATTCTAATGAGTCCAAGAGAAAAGTTGACGCAAAACCACAGAAGAAAGTTTGTATTCAAACAGAAAATATCTAACAATAGCTATGACAAACATATACATTTATATGAATTCACATTTTTATGCACATTAAATAATCTGTCCAGTGTTGCATTGTGATCAAATTTTATTAGTTTTGACTCCTTGATCTGGCATATTATCACTATTCAGCTATACGTGTAACAAAGATGTCGGCATATGGTTATGCATACTAAATTTGGGGTAAATTTGATATTATGTGCACACAACCTGTATGTGTACAATATTATTGAAGACTCAGAGGCATAACGGATGATCACGGAGAGCAGAACTTCTCCGTAGTAGTAGTAGTACATCTCCAGGCAAACTTAAGAATTTATGTTGCAACCTATGCAATATAGGCCACCTGGAGGTAGGGATGCGCACATAAATGACTTGTCAGACGAACAAGTATCCTGTTTGGGTAAGAAATAATTGTTTTGTTTGAATGCTGAACACTTTGTCTCTGCGGTTATGTAGAAGCGGCTATGAGAGGTTGTAGCGGTTGAATGATGTTTTTTGTAGAAATAATGGAATAAAAGAGAATTTGGGAATAGAATAATAGGGTTTATAATGTGCGCATCCCCACCTGGAGACACCCAATGTTTCTTTGAAAAATGACTGTTTTAGGTGAGAGTCATGTTGTGTTGCTTTGCCTTGCTGTTTCTTCTTGTGTTCCCTAGCCTTTATAAGTATTACCATGCTATGGCAATACTGCTGTTTTACACATGACATTCCTTTGTCTATATGCCCATCCTCCTTTGACAGTGCACAAAGGAACTATATATGAATTCATATATGCACAAGAGTCTAGTTTGTGGATGTGCATAGTATAGAATTTGCTGCTTGGGACATCCAAATGAATGCACTAAAGTGCAGAACCCTTGGCGCTGCCACATGCGCAAATCCTTGCTATTGAAATCCGCATGCAGGTTTCCAAAATGGCCAACTGCACAGATAGCCTACAATGCAGGAAGTGGTGTATATCTGTAACGGAGTGGTTTCAGACGCTCCAGAGGTGAGTTGTTGATTAACGGGGAGACACACACACACACACACACACACACACACACACACACACACACACACACACACACATAACACTCGCTGTGCATGTGCGCCAAGGGTTAATGATACACATTCATGGATAGGTGTTCCCGGTACTAGGTGACACATTAATTTTGAGTTGTTACATAATGCATACATTTTTTGGAGAATAGGAAAAAGAGACATGGGTTAGTATTCATACACATATAAATTGCACTCCTGAAAACTTTTGTGGGCTGGAGTAGGTTCCTGCTCTGGCTCCTATCCTCGCAGTCTTTGAGATTTACACGTGAGTCTCTGGGGCAGGAGCTCGGAGGTAGCCATGCACAAGCACTTATTGGCACTTCTATCCCTACATCCTTCAAAACTCAATTTCCATTTGCAATTCTTAAGTACCCATACAATTGCCCATGTATTAATAAAAGCTATCATGAAAAGTATATGTACACAACTGCAAGTTTCATTTGAACATTAAAACAAATGTAATTACACATGTCGGAGTAAGATGTATTTAGTCAGATATAGAGTGTAAAAAAATCATGCTTACCTCTGTAACATAATATACAATAAATTACATAAAACAGCTTGATCAAATAAGTTCAATCCTAGATGAGTCCACTCTCTCGGAAGGCATCGCCGTTATCCTGCAAACATTAACGATGCATCAAACACATGTATCACAGAGTAACCCCAGGATAACTTTATAGTTCGATGACAGCTTTAACCCTGGCCACAATTTTTCTTCAAATAGTATGTAGAACCCAGGAACAATAATGATAAGCAACATTGCATATCAGTGAAATGTGAAGCTTGAAGAATAATACAGAAATGTGGCAACACTACTATCAACTTAAATGTTTGAACATAGGGTACGTATAAACCAACAGGTTGGCAGATGAGCACATCTACGGTGAGCTAACTGAATGTTGACTCAGCAAACACTGCTTGCACATGATTTTTCCTTACATGTACAGGTGTCACATGTTGAAGAACAGAGAATGCACACCAAATTAAATTCAGAGGTGGCAACACTACTATCAACTTAAATGTTTGAACATAGGGTACGTATAAACCAACAGGTTGGCGGATGAGCACATCTACGGTGAGCTAACTGAATGTTGACTCAGCAACCCTTATTGGGACTGTACTCTCCAACTGCACTTGGGATACTGCTCTACTCCATAAATACACAAGGCTATTCACAAGGAAGTGTTTAAGACACATCCTAGGATGTAAACAAAAGAAGCAGGCACATATAGGAAATGCTCTTTGAATCTACTATTGAAGACAAATCCAGTGTAATGTCCCACTACTATCATCTGCAAAGACTCCTTCACATATACAATGCAGCATGCACTTACACTGGGAATGAGATTCTCGCAACTGCTTACTGATGTGTGAGTTGTTTGTTCTTCTCTTCGATGCATGCTATGTCGACGAAGACTGTTACGTAGTTTCTTACTGCCAGATCGTACCAAATTTTGAAATCCTGCAACATTTATATATGTTTGATATTCACAACTGTATGCACAAACACATGACAATAACTAGTACTGTAATCCTACCTGACTTAAAGGAGGGACTCCTGGATGGGAATCTCTTAGATCCCTCTCTGCTAAGGGTGTCAGTTTCATCTTCAGAATCCGATTCACAGTAGCTCTCACGGCGTCTGTCTTCAAGAATGGCCTTTAGGGTATTGCATATCTCCTCAAAATGAGGACGTTCAGAAGCATATTTCCTCCAGCATTGCATCATTATACGGTAACTAAAAACAATGAGAATATACTGCAGGATTACACTACAACAGAGGGAAAAGGTGTGCCACAACACGTTTTTATTCATGTACATACACTTTTGATGTACATCACCCAGTATGGTACTACTGTGAATATAGGGAATCTCTGTAAACAATGTAATATAACAACAAATAGCCTCAGGCAAACATTACTGTATCTCACTAATAAAAGCTCCACTAAAGATGGAAATTGTATGAAGGTAATGTTAAATACACCAATGATCAGCCTCAGGCAATATACCTCGCTAACAAAAATACCACTAAATGTGGAAATTGGTGTGGTGGTGGTGTGGTGGTAATGCTTAATAAAAGTAAAATTTGGTATGGTCATAAAGTGTAATACCCAAAAATTAATGTAGTGATAAAATCTCAGTAAACATGTTAGATAATCTCAGGCTACATGCTCTATTATTAGAAGCACTATGTGTGAAAAGTTGTATATAGAGAGAGAAGGTTTAATGCCCTCACAATCACTTATAAAACAGTGAAGAATGCCTTCATTATGTAATACTTACACAATCATCATAATTGTGTGTATAATTGTGTACACATAACCCCTGTGTGCACAAGCCCCAGTATAGCCAGCCTAGAGTAAGTAATCGAAGATCGGACACCATGTTATATCGGACGTTTTCCTGAAGCGTGCAAGCAAACTTAGTCCATGCTTTGTAGGTTACACTATAGAACTACTTAAGCTTCTCTCATATACCAAGTTTGGAGTTCTAGAAAGCTTTTACCGTTGAGCTAGGTTTTCCAAAATACCGACAGCCAATATTTGGTAATATCAGCAGACTGACATCCGTCACCGTACGCCTGGAATATTTCTACATAGATCTCGATTCAAAGCAATTTGACTGCATAGACCAAAAGAGCAACTAATGTACTCCCAATATGCGAGATATCCATGGTCTCTGTTCACGCATCATGCAGTACTCGCGGTAGGATTTCAGCAAGTCAAGTGTTGTAATATCGGACACCCCTCCACAACGAAATCACAAGTTGGAAGAGAGAACTAGCGTTCAAAGCCTCGACTGCCGTGATTCAATGTTGACTAAATGGGTATTTAATAGAATTATACTAATAGTTAGACGCAAAATCAAGCGAGGGAATTACAGGATTAGAAGCCTTCAGGCCCCTCGCTTCGCTTATAGGCGCTTCGAGGCGATGCCTGTTCCGGGCCTGAAGGTTTCTAAATACTGTAGCTCACTTGATTCTGTATCTAACTATTATTTAACTGTATAATTATACTCAATTCTGTTTTGGGCCAACTTCAATCACAGTAGTCTAGGCTTCGGACGCTAGTTCTCAATTTCAACTTGCAATTTCCTCGTGGAGGTGTGTCTGATATTACGACACTTGACTTGCTGAAATCCTACCGCGAGTACTGCATGATGCGTGAACAGAGACCATCGATATCTCGCATTTTGGGAGTATATTAGTTGCTCTTCTAGTCTATGCAGTCAGACCACTTTGAGTCAAGATCTATGTAGAGATTTTCCAGGCGTACTGTGACTGATGTCAGTCTGCCGATATTACGGAATATCGGCTGTCGATATTTTCGACGACCTAGCTCAACGGTAAAAGCTTTCTAGCACTCCAAACCTGGCACACAAGAGAAGCTTAAGTAGTTCTATAGTGTAAACTACAAAGCATGGAGCAGATTTGTTTGCTTCCGATATTAATGGTGTCCGACCTTCGATTACTTACTCTACCTGGTACAGCTCACTTCTGGTGCAGGCTGTTAGCACTGCAGGACTTGACAACAGGGACAGTAGGCCAACTATATAGTTGTGTGTTGGAGTAGAGCCTATAAAACTGGCCACACCTTACTGTACAGCACTACACAGCCAATGTACAGTGCATTAGTTCGCTAACAAGTAAACTGGCCAGTACTTAGGGCAAGTGAATGTTAACGTTGATGAGAGATTGTTCCAGTAAGAGACAAGTAAATAATATTTAGGGATTGCATAAGGACAATAGAAGATATCAACATAGCCATGTTGATATAGTTTGTGTCCACATCTTGTCTCTGTTCCATCCTTTTAAATTTCCATTTTTCTTGTACAGATCAAGAGATGGTCTAATTTCCAGTACATGAATGTATGTGAACATATAACAGACATATATTTTATACAACTTACATTCTACGTGGACAATTATCAGGCCGTGGAAGTCGCCCACCTCCAGTTACAAACTGTAACACATCTTGGTTAGATTGACCAGGGTATGGTTGATTGCCAAAACTCATTACTTCATGAAGCAAAATACCATAAGCCCTGTATATGTGTATAATGATACATGCATGTAGGACAGATGAGAAACATGCCAAGTTGGCTGCTATCTTCAAATACATGCACTGTTCAAATGTGTAACTGCAACACACTTTACTCATGGCATTACGTACCATACATCGGATTCAATGGTGAATTTGCCTTGCAGCAAAGCCTCTGGAGCCATCCAACGCACAGGAAGTTTTCTTTCACCCTCCACTCGATAGTAATCAGAGCTGTAAAGGTCTTTAGCTAGACCAAAATCTGTAGAAATAAATACATGCACATACATACACATAAATATCGACAACATAGGAATCTCATCCTCTCATTTGACATATAAAACTAACCTCCAATTTTTACTACTCTATCAGCACCCTTGCTGGAGACTAAGCAATTTCGTGCAGCAAGATCACGATGAATGAAGTGTTGCTGCTCCAAGTAACGGCAACCTTGAGCTATATCAACAGCAATTAGAAGTTGCTCTTCTTGTGTCAACAAAGCTGGACCCTAAGTATGTAGAAACAGAGAAAACCTCATCACATGCATGGTACATTCATAAGGATATGTTGATCTCCCATGACATGTCTATCAATATGATGTACATATTTGGTTGAGTGTGCAGTCTTCATTTACATGTAGGTGTTGGACATTTTACTGGGTTATCTCAATTGCTACCTGGAATTGAGAACAATGGGAGGGGGCTATATATTCACATTTTTGCTGATGCACGCAAGTCTTTGGGTATTTGGGGTTCAAGTGTAAAAGATTTCATCAGGAAGATTGGAGCCTGGGTTAAAGAAGTAACAGGAGAGATCCATTTCTAATCCAGCTCTGCTCTACACAAATCCACCTATCCATATCTTTCAACACTGACTTGATGAAGAGTGCATGTATTGTGAATCCTGAGGCATGCTGATTGAATGGGTGCTCCTTGCAATAACTGTAAATTGACTGACCAGTCTGTCTTTACATGTTTAAGTTAGCCATCCACTATATCTAAATGGGAATGGCCAGAGAAGACAGCTGTACTATATGGTGGTCCCACACTAGTATGTAGGGGTAGCTTGGAAGTTTCATGTAGCCAACCTCTATCATTCTAAATATGTAGAAGCTAACTTAAACTTGATATTTGAAACTGACCGATTCTGGTCGTGCTTCTCTTAAGAACTTCAGTAGGTCTCCAGCTGGCATGAGTTCCATTATGATAAAGACTGGATCATTATCAACACATACAGCCAGTATCTTCACTATGTTTGGATGGCTAAACTTCCTGCAAAAGATATATATGTATTAGTTATTACACCCCTAAGAGGTATGTTGCTGGTCACCCTGATATAGGCACTCTTGACACCGGGCTATAAATATATATATATATATATATATATATATATATCTGTGGCATGACTGTATTGCTAACAAACTACAAATATGTACCTACCCCATCAGAGCAGCTTCTGATAGAAATTTATGTTTTTCTTCACTGGAAGCACCCTTCCGAAATGTCTATATATTGAAGCAAAAATGCAAAATGAGTAAACACAGTATTACCTCACCTGTGTACCAATTAATTTTGTATACCTCTTATCTTATATGCGTGAATTCATTATGCACTTAAAATCACACAGATAACCAAAATGTGTTTTTGGACCAAGGAACAGTTAATTACATACATCTTACATACCACCACAACTGCAAGTAAACTATATAAAACCAAAAAGTGATAATGTAAAGAGATCATGCCTTAATTGCAACTGGATGAGGTCCTGTCTCAGGTCCTAAAATGTCAAAAGCAGTTCCTTGGAATACTTCACCAAACTCTCCTTGACCAAGAAACCTGAACATGAAGAGATAAAATTCACGTACGTACATGTACATACACGTCCATATACATGTAACGTAGTAAACCAAGTGCCCTATGGTGGCTGTGTATGTGACATACATAGGGGATAGAGGTGTGTGTGTGTGTGTGTGTGTGTGTGTGTGTGTGTGTGTGTGTGTGTGTGTGTGTGTGTGTGTGTGTGTGTGTGTGTGTGTGTGTGTGTGTGTGTGTGTGTGTCATACATAGGGGATAGAGCAGTGTGTGTGACATATGTAACATAAGATGCAGATATATACATGTACATGATATGCAAGAAAGCCTATGTACACAGTTTATGATTAAATGCTGACCAGTAAGCATCATACCATGGCACACAAGGTGCAGAAATCACACAAAAATATAGTACAGGAATAAAAATGTGGCGAAAGTCACAGAAATTGCACTTTTAAGATAGCACTTTTAAAGCAAATACATACAAAGCTACATATTGTGTGTGTGATATGAACACTTACATGTAGTTATGATACTTACGTCTCTAATGTAAGATACTGTCTTGGAAATTGATTCAGCTTAGCAAGTTCTTCTTCAGTGGCAACAAAATCTTCTCTTGACCTGCAGGACACAGTTCACATATGTATAGTGCAAAATTGAAGACTCACTCGCGCGTACAAATGAGTGTGCATGCGCACGCAAGCTGAGTCAAAGTCCAAGGGGGGGGGACGATATGGGCCCCTAGATCTACCCCTGATCATACGTACATGTAGCTACCTAATGGACATACATGTCATACAGTACATGTGTAAAACACTTACCACATATACTGTTGATTACTACTTGTTTTGGTTTGATAATAGCGCTGAGCACGCACACTGTTGAGCTCCAGGTCTGGTCCATATGCGTATGCCAACCTTGCTGAGGCTTTCTGCTGTCGTCTTTTGCGCACATAAAGACCTAACAATTTAACACAATAAAGTAATACTGATGCAATATGTCACTTACATATACAATAATGTACATTTATAACTGTCTGGGTAGATTAGTACTTATATCATAGAGAGTTGGTAGACTCCCTATGTAGGGATGGCGCCGACATGCTCATTAAGCCTTAACAAACGAACGGCTCAGGACTCTTGAACGTGGCAGCTATGAGCACATAACATGGCCGACGAGTGTTTCTATACACGATAAGACTCTGGTAAAATACACCACTACAATTGCAAAAACCCGATTCTCTATCTTATTATTATTCTTCTAATTCTTCAAACGGCCTAGCACAAAATATGTACACGTATTTACCTTGATTTTTGTACCAAAAGGCTTCTTATTCCCATGTGCAGTACCAACAGAATCTTTGTAGGACCCCTCTTCGACGAGTGAAGCTATGATATACTAGCACTTTCCGTGTGGTTGAACGCCTTTTCCTCGTTATTACTCACATGCATTTCACACACACACACACACACACATGACCACGAGCAGCAAAATGAGTGGGGCTCACACACACAAAGAGCATTGTATTTGCAAGCAAGTATACAATGAAAACGCAGTGAAACAAGGGAGTAAAAACATTTCCATTAAATGTTGGAGGATGTAGGGATGACAGTGCCAAACAGTAGGAAAACAAGTGCAGTATATATGCTGTAAGACAGGGGATGAGGGCAGTATATATGCAGCAAGACAGGGGATGAGGGCATGCAACAATAATTGCGTAATCCCCATACATCTTTATTATGGAGTTACGCACATTAGTATTGTTGCATGCCCTCATCCCCTGTCTTGCTGCATATATATATATATATATATATATATATATATATATAAATAAATTTAAAAAATTAGGAAATTTGAAGTGTGATATAGGGATTGCATAGGTTGATGGTTACCATGGTTGCTGAATTTTGCTCATTAGTTATCCTCATTCATAATACATTGCTGGGAGAGAGAACGATCAGTAGTACAAGAACTACAAGGGTTAACAATATTATACCTCTATTCCCCAGTACGTAATGATACATTTCCACATGCAAAGATTCAAGTTCATTGATTTTATGGTTATTGAAGTACGCTTCTTCAAGAAGAATAAGAAGATGGTGGACAAAATGTGGAAATCGCTTTTTCAAATATTATGCATATCTCACATCACATTACTACCAATTTTTGTATACTGGTTGTTTTTCAAACGCTCTCTACTCTGATATCATTAAAAGTGAAATCAACTTGAAATTGAAAGTGAATATCCTTATATATGGGATAGACCATACTAATCCCTATGTACACAGTACTACTGTAATGTGTGATATATACATATATTTATTACCTAGCCATATTGCCCAGCAATGTATAATTTCCTATTCCGCGTTGGGCAATATTTTCCCATATTGCCCAGTTATATTGCCCAGTCAATTTTAACCAATTAAATTTCAGAGCGGATTGCGCATTGCGCGTTACGCTGTTAGCAACGAGTGAACGGTAAAATGGCGGAGTTTTAACACCAGGTTGAAGACGAGCTAGGTAATAAACAGCTTATTACGTGGTTTATCGGGCAATATTGCGAGTTATTGCACTCGTGTGTGAGTATTACCCTCGCCTTCGGCTCGGGCAATACCTCACACACTCGTGCAATAACTTGCCATATTGCCCGATATCCCACGCAATAAGATATATATACTGCCCTCATCCCCTGTTTTGCTGCATACATATTGCACTTGTTTTCCTACTTTTTGGTACTGTCATCCCTACATCCTTCAACATTTAATGGAAATGTTTTTACTCCCTTTACATACAATACATAGGTATTGCTTCCCCAGTCGTAGTTTAATAACACTACACACATGCATGAAGGATTCTATTTGCTCCCAAGGACATGTATAAAGTACGTCATATATGTGCATACCAAATAGTACACAGGAAACTATCAAAATGAACACTGCAAGTGCAGCTCCACCACTTCCAGCATACACCAAAATAGAAGCACTAGTAGAAGATTCTGTAAAAAAAGATGGTATACACATGTATGTGTTGCAATTTTGGAAGATATGTATGTACGTACCTTCAGTTTCCATGTGAATATAGGATCCATTGCATCCAGGTGAACTGTGTCCAATAATGTTCTTAGCAGTTACACATATGTTATATCTTTGGTCAACTTGTAGACCGAGATCAGACAGAGGTTGCGTTATATTACCATTTCTGGACATAGGAGATACATTTATTCCTCCAACTTCCATTCCATCAACTGTTGCTGTAACACGATAAAAATCAATAGACTCTCCACTTCTAGAGTTAACTTCCCTCCAGGTAGCTATTCCATCATTGTTGATAAATATTTCAGGTGTATCAGGAACACCAGCTGAAAGATTCCCAAGTCAGTTAATCAAACAAATGCACAAAAATTTATACAGGTGTACTTACGCTCAGTTCTGATCGTTTTGGCCTCTCCATCATATGTACTTCTGTTGCAGTTTGTTTCATTGTATGTAGCTACAGCATAAACACTGTACTCCGTGAATGACGATAAACCATACAGAGTGAAATTAAGTGATCCAGGGCTGGTCACATTCTTCTGACTGCTAGTTTGATTGACACCATCATCTAATGCCATTGCCTGGGAAACCAATACTTGCACAATATCAACAGACCTGTGTACCACATATTCTGGCAATGCAGGTTCTGATGTCCCAAATGGAGTATATATACATACATGTATTCTGTAAACTTCGAAGGATGTGTATAGGAGTGTTAAAATCATTGAAACAGAGGACCAAGGTGCAGTATACAGGCAAAGTACAGATAACATATCTATGATATATAATCTGTGTAACCTCAAGGCATGCAGATGGGTTACACTTGTTATATCTGCATGTTAACACCCCTGCCTCCTTGCCTGCATACTATGAAAATTGTATATAGTTACATGTATAGGGTGTACAAAATATGAGTGGTATTCATGCAATGACTGTTTGAAGATACAGTGCTTACCCTTATCAGTTTGGGTAATAGCTTACATCTACAATTTAACTACAGCCTATAAAAATGCATACCTCAATATATAGCGAAACAATATTGATGTGCCTCTCCTCTAACGTCACTGTCACTGAAAATGATGTGTTCAACAATGTGTCCACCACCAATACTGGTGGTGGAGCCTGTGGCCAAGATTCAATATTCCTTATAAATTCAATACTGCTATTCAATACCATGTTTGATACTTTCACCTACACATAGGTAGAGAGAAAATATGAATATTCATGTATTAGTGTGACTAGTAATTGCAGCTATTTAGTGTACTGTATTTTCCAATATACATAGTATTTTCTCGACACAGAGCAATAAATACCATGCCATAAATCAACATACCATAAATCAACTGGACATATACATGTACATTGCTATTACATAGTTACAGATTTATATATACCTCTATTTTATAGAGTTCTCCAGGAGTTGCATTTGAAAATATAACACTGTTACTGTCATTGTTAAAATAGTCAGATGAATTCCCACTTCCAGTGATGGTGATGTAGTATATTTTATCCTCTTCTGGTCCACGCAGCAGTTCTCCGGGGCCACTCCAGCTCACCTCAATGCATGTAACACCAAAGGGCTCAGCAGTAAGATTGCTGACCACACCTGGTACTGTTACAATAGGGCAATGAAGTTGAACTCGTAATTACACATACTACATGTGATTTTTTTCACATGCACAGTCAAGAGAATATAGGATGATGGATACACGTATGCAAGAGCAATTATCGACAATTAATTGTTCCAGTGATAATATATGAATGTAGATTTTTACAAACCTCCAGGTTCTGTTTCACGGGAAAAAAAAGTAAATTCAGCACCAGATTCTGGAATTATACTGTATGTATTCAAGGAAGAAAAGAGCACCCTGTATCTAAAATGTGGTATAAGGTTGTCTATCTTCAGATGAGCTGCAAAAGGGTCCTGAAAAATTAAGACAGGGACTTAATACCAACAAGAGAATTGAATTGTACAAATACTTGCATATGGAAAATTTGTCAGCAAAGAGTGATCCATAAAGCACTCAGGCAATTAAAGTGTAAAACATTTTCAAAATGTTGAGATGGAGCGTTATACAAATGGGATGGTGTGCATGCATAAAACACTCCGCATCACGTATGCGCGTGCACATAATAACTACCAAGTGGCTCTACCCAGCTTGAAGCGCTATAGCTTTTGACTGGAGCAGTACGCATGCTTGTACTCCCTCATGCAGTAACCTCTGGTGCTTCGCTGGAGTTCCCTTCGCTGTACATTGAACTGATTGCAGGTAAGCCAGAGTAGCTAGATCTAATAAGCATATTGGCTCTTTCGCTTGTGTTTCACGCCATAACTCTTGAATGCAGTCGTTTCAGTTTTGACGATCATATGCCACTGAGTATGTATGTTTGTTTATAGTGCGATCACTCATTCGAGAAGTGAGATGCTGAGTAACAGAGACACACACACACACACACACACACACACACACACACATAGACACACAGACGACTACTGTAACCCTCACTGCGCACGTGCCTATCTGCGGAGGGTAAAAATGGCTGACTCGCATACTAGCCTACAATGCTGGAAAGACTCGAATTCTGCAACGGAGCAGTTTCAGAGAAAATCCCACAAAATTTCATCCTTTATTGTGTGTTAGGTATGCTGTGTCGTTTGTAGAATAAATAAACTTACTACAAGCAAGTTTGGGCATGGACAGACAGATGCATGACTGGTCTCTGAGTTTCTATACACAATATGACAGCTATGTACACGTTCAATCATATCCACAAAGTGCGAAAATCCCGTTTTCTCTATCTTCTTTTTGGTCTAGCACAAAAAATGGTTTAAGTATTTACTTTTGTAGTAAACAGCCTCTCTTATTAGCACCTTTTACCAACAGAATCGTCGTAAAACCTTTCCTGGACAAGTAAAGCTATGATACACAAACACTTCACACCATGTCATTGTTATTATTATTATGCACATGTGGTTTTGCATTTGCAAAGGAATGCACGACAAACCAGTGAAACAAGAGCAATGTTAGAGGTTATAGGGATGACAGTGGCAAAACCAAAGAAACACCTTCAGAATATATGCAGCAAGGCAAGGGATGACGGTATGCAACAATCGTAACTCCTCCCTATATTATGCAGTTATGTTTGTTGCATGCCACGATCCCCTGTCATGCTGCATACATATGTATACTGCACTGGTTTTGTACTGTTATCCCTACATCCTTTAAAATTTTTTACTCTTGTATATAGTATTTAGGTTTCTTTGTTCTCTGAATTATCATTTTAACCAGATGCGTAAAACAATCCTCTCATGAAGATATTCCTCCGGCAATAAATACAGTAACACAGAAAAGACTCAATCTTCTCAAATTATTCCCCGAGGAAGATCTTTCATGAGAACATCAATATCTGTAGTCTTTAGTAAAAATGCATACATGTACAATGGAAACACTATGGTACACATGCACTTACATTTTTCAGAGGGTCAGGAGAGCCAGCCAGCCTAAGGGTATATTCAACCAGTGGATAACTAAAAACTTCACTTGTACAGCATCTTTCCAAAGGAGGTGCATCCCACCACACCTCTATTGTTACATTAGTAGCTGTAACATTCTCATTTACAACAGGTCTAGATAGAGCAGATGGAGCTAAGCATGTTATTCCCTCTCCACAGGATTCTGCAGTATCTGCACAAGAGATATATAATTCACCTAGCTGTCTTGTTCACATGCATGATCTCTTACCCATATATATATATATATAGGTATTGTATTAGCACATATATACATATGTACTCTGAAGTGTACATACATGTAAGAGTATTGTGTACATGTATGTAGGGATTGCTGTTGTTATTCACCTCATTCAACATATGGTATACTCACTCCAATTGCACCAAGGGTACATGTATGTAGGCAATTCTGTAACCTTTTTTCTCTTGCTTGCAACTTACAAAACAATATGTATATGTAGGTGTTCGGTTGCAGAATGTGGTGACTCAACAGCTAAAAGTGTCTATATCAGAGAGTCGGTAGACTCTCTATGTAGGGATGGCACCGACACGCCCATTAAGCCTTAACAAAAGTAACGGCTCAGAACTCTCGAACGCGGCAGCTATGAGCCCTGTTAGACACATAACATGGCCTACGAGTGACGATAAGACTCTCAAAGGTGATAAAATACACCGCTACAATGACATACGTGAAATTGCAAAAACCCGATTTCTTCATCATCATCTTCTAATTCTTCAACGGGCTAGCACAAAATATGTACACGTATTTACCTTGATTTTTATACCAAAAGGCTTCTTATTCCCATGTGGAGTGTCTTTTACCAACGGAATCTTTGTAGGACCCCTCTTGGACGAATAAAGCTACGATATACTAGCACTTCTGTGTAGTTGCATGCCATTTCCTCGTTATTACTCACGTGCGTTTCACATGACCACGAGCAGCAAAATGGGTGGGGCTCGCACTCACCCAAAGAGCATTGTATTTGAAAGCGAGTCTACAACAAAAAAGCAGTGAAACAAAAGAACATTTCCATTAAATGTTCTGGCTCAGAACTTCTGAACACGGATGTTTTAAGCCTTTTTAGACAAACAATCTACTCTGAGAATATTCTCTCAAAGTACATTGGTATGCAAAATATAAAGCTACAGTGGTACTCAAAACTGACGCTTGTTCATCACCTTCTTCTTTTTTCAGTTCAAACAGCATATCGCGAAACTGGTGTTAGTAATTGCTCTAATTCTTTCATTTATACTGGAGTGTACATGATCCTTTTTCATACCTTCTCCAAATGCTGTCAAACTCCAGGGCTGCAACCTTACAAGTGTTAGTGTTATATGCCATTGTCTTGTTTGCTAACGTGCTGAACACGTGAAGTTACATTTGTGCAGTTCGTCACACCCTTCTTTCAGTGTCTTTGGCTATGTTGCTACTTACATGTAGTACTTTGTGTCAGCTTCTCTGAATGACTAACTCTTGCAAGCAACTGGAACCACTGTTGTACTTGGTAGGCAATACTGGTACAAGACATGATGGTATATAGCCTGCTTATATATAGGTATGCAAGGGAGGTACGTAGAATTCTGCACAAAAATCTTGCACATGTTGATACATCACAGTATATAAACCAGTGATACAAGAATAAAACACCCTCACTAAAATGTTGAAGACTGTAGGGATGGAAGTGCCAAAAAAACATAGAAACAAGGTGCAGCATGCAGGCTGGCAAAGGCAGGGGTTGATAGCATGCAATAATGATCGAAAAGAGGTTACACATGTCACTATAGTTGGATGTTGTCATCCCCTGACTTTCCATCCTCAACATTTTAGTTATTCTTGTGTGTGTGTATATATATCTTAACTACATATATTATGTATCTTAACGGCATTGCAACTACAGCACATATATATACGTGTATGGAAATACATGTGCATAGCACACTAGTTATATGTATATATGTAAGAAGTAGGAAGGAAAGAAAGGCAACCCAGACAAACAGAACACACAGCACACAGACCAGACAAACAAGACATAGATCTCACCAATCATACAAAAGTAGGACAAACCATACAAATAAACATGTGTATCAATCAAGGGGCACTAGGATGCCCCAACCTTGAGAACTGAGATGGTGGATTAAACAACTCCCCCCGGCCCACACATCCTACATGTAACATGTATACATGTATACATTGCACCTAGCTATATATTGACTACTTACAAAACTGAGGTTGCTGTCCAGGACTCAATGAATGGAGAGAGACAACTTCACTGTCCTCAAATATATCAGAAGAAAATGGCATCCTGCTACTGGCAGTACGATTTATTGAATTGATCACGGAGCCATTTGTCCAGTACACCATATCTTCATCTAGGCCAATACTTATAATTGAACTTCCTACAAAATATTTATGTAGAGTACATTATCAGAGTTGGTAGACTATCCACGTAGGGATATAGTACCATTACCAAACACTACTTTAAGTCACATAAGCCTCTTAAAACTAAAAGTAGTGAATATGCATGGCTGAACCAGACTCAAACTAAACCTTTTCTTCTATATATATGTATGTGTATCTAGGAGGCAGTTACACATCTGATCTAAATGTATGTACGTATATAATTGTATGAAATGAAAAAGCATCTAAAATAATGAAGGATGTAAGGATGGCTGCATCAAAAAAACACGATTATATGCAGGCAAGACAAGGATGATGGAAGGCATCAATTGTAAGCCTGTTACCCCTATATATGTTATGGGGTTATGCATATTATTAATGGTATCATCCCTGCCTTGCCTGCCACTGTTACTGATCCCTATATACTTCAACATTTCGAAAGATTTTTATACTTGTACATAACTAAGCAGATGAGTGAAGCAGATGAAGATAAAAATATATATTGTTACATACCACTACTAGATGCATCCACAACTTCTTGGCATTCGTCTGCACTTTTACAGGAACATGCCAATATTCCACCTGCACTGTAATCAGACACCCACAAGTCTCCCGTGAGAGGGTCAAGAGTTATTGCTGAGACAGTAATGTTACTCAGACAACTATGTTGCATTCCTGAAACATCTGCATCACTCAGGCTCAGATAAACCAAGTGTTTTTCATCATCCACCATTTCCAGCCAGTATGCAGAACTGCATAACAAATTAAAAAGCCCATTTAGCCTCTTCTTCACAAGCTATAATATACATGGAAAAACATGTATATAGCACACTAGCTAAGAAGCAATAGAAAGAAAAGAAATAAACCCAGAAACCTAACTTCAACAAACCAAACAATACACACAAGACATACAACACACAACATACACAGACTGGAGCAGGACACCAGATGGCCAGCCTTGAGAACTGGGGCAGTGGGTTGAAGATCTTTTATGGCATGCCAACTCTCCCCACACACCCAGTATTCAAACTCACATAACATTACAAAATGATGACATAAACCGCCCAAGGCTTGGAAAATATATACTGGACATACATTGTACATGTAACAGCCTCTATAGGGTTCGGAAAAAAGTAACACGTACATGCACAAAAATGTACACATGTTCCTTTATACATGTATATACTTACCCTCCTCGGAATGAATCTACAACCAGATGGCTCACAGATTGTACTGCCTCAGACATTTGATAAATACGTTCAATTCCTTTTGAATACACAACTGGTACACGCCATAATTCATATCTGTCTTCTAAAGAATTAAACCCAGCCATATATAGCCTCTCTCCTTGCCATTCAAAAGCCATAGCAGATATGTTAATTGGTGAGGATTCTAAAAATACCTGCAAGAATAAGATTAACAATATTACAACATACATGTCAACCGTCCCGTATTTTGTGGGACAGTCCTGAGATTTGGCACTCTTTCCTGCAGTCCTGCTTTCACCTACCTTTATCCCGCTTTTGCAGATTCTCACTGGCGTCAAATAGCTAAGCCAGGGTGCAGTTAGCTTAAGTGAAGCCCACTGCACTGCATGAGCTTGAGCACCAAACGTTTATGTTGTAGCACAAAAGTAAAAGGTCAAGCAGACTCTAATTATGTGTAGCTAGGCCTAGCCTGGCCCGCATAAATGCCAAAACACGCACAATAATTGGAACCGAGGCCTAGATCTACTTCAGCTGCTCAGTGCACTATTGTTAATGTCCCTCTTTGAGCTTATAATCCCACAAATTCGTCATTATCTGTCCCTGCTTTCATTAACCATTAGTTGACACCTATGCTACATCTACAGTGTACATCTACATGTACATGCATGTGTACATGTTTCTATTCCAGGTTCAAAGATTCCACCGACAATGCAACACAACACAACACAACGCAACTCAGCCAGGGCAGTCCCCATATGAATCAAAAACAAACTTACTGTTATCTCAGTTCCATCCAATGATTGTACCAGTACTGATTTGGTAGTACTGTTATACCAGTACATGAGTCGTGAGAGAGTATTTATGGCTAGAGGACTAACAGCCATATATGACTGTGGATCGCCAGTCCCTTGCAGCAGTGATTGACTCTTAGTAACAACCAATAGTTGTTGTGGAGGCATCACACCTACGAAACGAGTACACATTTTAAATACATAAATCATGCCCAATAGGTATGTATACTAGATAAAGTGCGAGACCTGACGGCGTGTAACGCCCGAGGGCAAGTGTATATATATATACAAAACACTTCCACCACAGAATAATAGGTTATTCAGTCTCAGTCTGTTTATCAATAATACATTATTTAATAATGATCTGGTATCCGCTGCACTATATTATTGCATATGCATGTACATGTATGTACTTACTATCAGTTGAAAACACTACTGCAGTTGATGCTTCTCCATTTCCTCCACTATTGTTAGCTGATACCTTTGCACAAATAATACATATATGCATGTAATATTATATGATTTTAATCACTACCACCCTCTATCCTTTAATGTTCTAAAATGTCGAAGGATGCAGGAAGCTCTTCTTACATGTGGCATCCAACCATCATATAAGAAGTTTCGTGCTCTAGACTCTCTGTGGGGACTTAATTTGTATGGATACAGCTAGGGATATGGTATGGATATTGTTATTTGGTGTAGATGGTAGCTAACGTTATGTATAAAGATTAAAACATTTTGTACACACATGTGTAACCCCTTTTAGTAAGTTTACAGATGTAGGGATATGGGAAATGAATAGGCTGGGGCTAAAGGGTGAGTCTGCTCTGCAACCACAACATACTCTGTTTTCATCACCGAAAAAAACGGCTCCCACTGTAGGACTTGAACCTACGTTCAACCGTTGACCGGACGGAATGCATTACCACTCTACCAAGGGGGATTTATGGTTCAAATCCTAGGGAGTATGCAGTGGTGATTGAAACAAGTCGATAAGCAGCACGATAGAAATAATTAAATGAATAGGCTGGGCCTAAGGGGTGAGCCTGCTCTGCAACCACAACATACTCTGCTTTCATCGCCAAACAAACGGCTCCCACTGTAGGACTCGAACCTACGTTCAGCCGTTGACCGGACAGAACGCATTACTACTCTGCCAAGGGGGAGGCCTGAGGGATTTACGGTTCAAATTCTATAGCGTATGCTGTGGTGATCAAAACAAGTTGATAACTTATAAGCGGCAGGATAGAAATAATTGGGAAATGAATAGGCTGGGCCTAAAGGGTGAGTCTGCTCTGCAACCACAACATACAAAAACGGCTCCCACTGTAGGACTCAAACCTACGTTCAACCGTTGACCGGACGGAACACATAACCACTCTGCCAAGGGGGAGGCCGCTGAGTACGTGACAGTATTTTCAGGACGAACAGATGCTCCAGAGGTGAAATGTGACTTAACAGACAGAAAGACAGACATACGATAACCCTCCTGCGCATGCACACTGAGGGTTAAGAACTTCCTTGGAACAGATGACTATCTACACTTCTTTTGGTAAGTGGGAGCGAGCCCACCCAATCATGAAAAACAATGAAAAAACGGCTCCCACTGTAGTTTACAGATGTAGGGATAAGGGGTTATGCATGCTGTTACTGTTGCATGCTATCATCGCCTGCATGCTGCACCTTGTCTCTATGCTTTGTGGCATATCAATCACTATGTACATCCTTCCACATTCTACTGAAAATGTTTTTAATCCTGTTTCACTGGTTTTTACTGTGTATAATAACACGTGAATAACCATAAGATTGTCATACAGACTTCTACCTACTATAAGCAGGATATATAGCTAGCATTGAATGGTCTGTGACTCCTACCATCTTGTTTTGTATGAGTATTGCCTACTGAGTACAGCAGCAGGTCCAGGCCAGTTGCCTGTCATTGCAAGGAACAGATATAAAGTAGGCCTACTAAAGTAACAACGTAGCCAAAAAAAGGACGAAACAGCACGATGAACACTGCTGCATCATTAACTGCACAAAACTAACTTTATGTGTTCGGCACATTAGCAAACAAATAAATGGTGTCTAAAACTAACATTTGTAAGGTTGCAGCCCTGGAGTTTGATGACATTGGTAGAAGGTATGAAGATTTCGTGCATCAAAGATCATGTACACTCCAGTATAAATGATTTTCGTGTAAGAATTAGAGCAATTACTAACCCCAGTTGCAATTTGAACTGAATTAGAAGTGCATGTGAACTACTTGATCATTCTAAAAGATGAGCACTGCAAAACTTGCTATGTAAAAGTACTTCAATTGGGGTAGTAGTCTCATAATACTCTGTCACTGGCCTTACTGGTCACTTGGTACTTGGATGTATTTATCAGGTGTTATACATACATATCAGAGCAAGGCCGTAGGACTGAGTGAGTACTGGATCTCTGCAATGGAGTGGTTTCAGACAAAACCCCACAACTTTTTTGACCTCCATTGCCCGTTGAGTACGTGACAGTATTTTCAGGACGAAAGGTGCTCCAGAGGTGAGATGTGACTTAATAGACAGAAAACAGACATATCGTAACCCACCTGCGCATGTGTGCCGAGGGTTAATAACTTCCTTGGAACAGATGACTTATCTACACCTCTTTTGGTGAGTGGGAGTGAGCCCACCCAATAATACAGCTGGAAATTTTTATAATGGAGTAGTGCCTCCAAATACCAAATATCCTTTTGGCCTGTGTAGTTTCAACAGTCTGTGCATGCTCACAATGTTTAATTTTAGGACTAGGTGGGCTCGCTCCTGCTCACCCACAATGCTGAGCATATACTGTAAGAGCTGCATGACATGAAGTTGGTTTAGTAATGTCAAGGGAGTTGTAGTAAATGCAGAGGGCACCACTACTGAGTTCTCTCAGTGAACTGCACATACATGTACACACATACATACCTTCACTTGATATGTCATACTGCTCTGCAGGGGATAGTAGAGGACATTTGTAAAGGGAGGACCAAACTCAGCAGGTGCTTCAATGAAATCCCTTACAATGAAGTACGATTCATTTCCAGAGGTTTGAAACATCTGTAAAATGGAAACAAAACAGTGGCAATTTTCATTTGTTTTATTAGACACAAGCCTACATCATAACTGGTAAAAGATTACACACGTACATGTACCTTTATTTCAGCTACTTATTCTCTCTCTATATCATTTATTACAGGGTTACAGATATTGCACACGTCCTCAGATGAGGGAGGAACAGATGGTAAGGATTTGCCTGCATGTGCATGTACATGTACATGTATGTGTAGCTCCACCCATGATTGTGGGTGCATGGTCAATGGCAGTGGTGCTATGGTAGCCTCTTGAGTATCATTACTGTTGCATTCCCATCCCCTGCCTTTTATACTGCTCCTTATTTCTCATAACATCATCCCTCCCTTTGCCTGGTTACTGCATCTTAAAAGGGTTTCTATGATTTTTGGGACTGTCATCCCTAGAAATTCTTCTACTCTTGTACAAGCAGCAACACAGAGTGTAGGGTTCACACATACACCTACATGTATATATAAGTTTAACTTCCTAGAGTGCATCTGCTTTGCCCTGCAAGCTAAAATAGGTGTTTTACTCAGTGCCATGCACTATTACATGATAGTTTCACCTTCATGTCTCTTGGAACACACAAAAGAAGTACCAGTGCAAAAGACTATTATACTTACATACCGTAACTTCATCAGTCTGCAGATCTTGTATGGATACATCATAGTGATTCACAATGCCACCAGCTTCTGTGGCATTCAGTGCATCCCACACAATAATGGCAGTGATGTTGTCCTTATTCAGAAGTGGATGATACACATAGGCCCTGACATTCACTACCTGGACAGGTTCTGATGAATAAAAATACCATGGGTATAGACAACATTTGTACAGTGTACATGTCCAGTCTAATACTCAGAAAGAAAGGCAAGCAATGAAACACCAGAAACACAACACATCTCCCCTAAGGTAGTCATTTTCAAGAAGAATTAGTAGCCTTCGGTGGGACCCAAACCCATAACACTCCCATTCAAGGTCAACTTAGCTACCAAGGCAGCTCATCTGGGTTGAATCACACACATTGGGTGCATACATGTATACGCTCTTAGGCCAGCTTTATAAAAGCTTAAAACTTCAGCATTCATGGGTTTTGTAGGGTACTAATGGGTATTGTCAGAATCATTCCTACACAGATAATGTACAGACTGTAATGTAATGCAGTAAGCTTCTCAACCCTTCTCTGTGGCGGGGCCAGTATATTCATCACTATTACTTTCATTATAGACAGGAGGCAGGGTTGTAACATAAACGTCGTATGATATGTGCATAATTGTCATGCCGAGGGTTTGCATTTTAGTGCTTTGATTTGTGTATGTGATGCTACATGTACATGTATGTATATGTATAACTTACCCATGGGTGTTGAAGTAAACTGAGACATCTCAGTCAAGCTTACATCAGATGTTAACCACACAGTGTGAGGTGTCACATTAACCTTTACTTCTGTATAGAATGTCTGATCCTCCAGTCGAATAAATGTATCCGTAGTCTGATAGAATTAGACAACAGTAAATACTAACACAGTACATTGCACAGCCTCATTGTGTGATGCCTATACACATTCACGTGTAGGTCTTGTTACATGCATTTCACAAAGTTGAGCAATTCTTGCTCCTTTGAAAAACAGGTTGTGTGGGTCTGTGCTATTTTATAGTAATGGGGTATATCTCAGCTTGTGATATTAGGTTTACAGCTAAGAATAACACTCATGCCCATAGAATGCCTTCAAGGACAAATGTGGACATTACTAACATGTGTTTTGATTTGCATTCAAGTACAAAGTGCTTACAAACATCTTGACAGGGCCCATGGGAGTTCCATCAAAAGGAGTAAGAGTGTAGACAACCTCATAGAGAATGGGCTGGGATATTAAGCATGTTGGAGATTCTCCCCACTCAATAACAATCACTGAAGCATTAGATTCACTCTCCCTTAGACTTGGAGGTTTGGATAATTTTTCTGCAGCTATGCCATAACATCCTAAACCATCTGAAATTAACAATGAAATACAGTTTTAATATTTATGAAATCAAGACATTCTAAACCATCTGAAATTAACAATGAAAGCCATATAGCTAACTGCATATATATGCAGTATATACATACATCTATATATGTCAATGAGATCAAGAGGGAATATTAGTAATGAGTAAGACAAACTTAAAGTTCGTCTTTCTTACTCCCCCCTCTGTGAACTCATTAGTTATCAAGTCAACAAAGAATACTTCATATATATATATATACAGTACTGAAGCCTGTGTAAGTTAACATCTCATCAGTTAGCAAGTCAACAAAATATACATACATGTACATGTAAATACGTACACTACTGAATACTGCTATATACACGTATTTTTACACTCACCAGGCAATGGTTGGAGAATCTCTGATACAACAAATATGTCTCTAACAATATTATCATGTGGAATAACTCCAAATGCCAGTCTAAGATCACCACTAATACTTGCAAAGTCAGCAGGGATCGCATACACAGATTGATTTTTAACAGACTCTGTTGTTAGATAGAGAGTTCCCAAACCGTATGTTAGAACACCCCTGGAACTGGATCTGTTGGCCATATACATGTGCACTTATGTCATAGTAACATATCAATGATGAATATGCTACATATAAAACTGTTTTATATAGATATATCACTTACGCTAGTACTATTCCATGTAATTTAACTGTTGTAGGACTGCAAGGAGGGTAAGGTTTCAAAACATATGACACATTAATGCTAGCGCAATAACCACACTTAAAAAGCACCTTGTTCCACAATGTGTATTGTTATAATTCAGCTGGCTTAGCATTACAGTGTTTTCTTCAGTATCAAAAGTCATCCAATATAAATGTTGCCTCTCCACATCTAATGCAAGAGCCAATGGCTCCGAATCCAGGCTAACACATGTTGTCTGTACCAGGCCATTCAGGAAGTTCATTATTATATCCTTTCCAGATATCCAGAATATTTTGCTGACAAAAAGGAGAAGAAAATGTACTCATCTATTATGTAAACACATGTATTTATATGTGCACATATATAGAAGTATGAAAATACAAAATTCAATGCAAAGAGGTATGTATAGCACTTGCACAATGTGATGTATTGTACATCATATACTTGAACCATTCCATGGGAAGTGCAGCATATACATGTAATCTTCTTATTACAGCTATTATTGACTGACCCATTTAGAGAGTCCACAGCAATGGCAGTTATCCCAGCATCTTCTGTAAAAACATCTTCAGTATCTTCTATGCCATCCATATTTATGGACACTAACTGTCGATCAGCGGCCAACTACATTAACGTGAACCACAGATAAAAAAGAACGATTGCAATAGATGAATGTCATTAGTTTAAAAAACACAATTACCCTCCCAATATTGTTACAGTGAACCCCTCTAATCTGCATCCTTCAAATAAGGACACTCAAGAAACAGGGCACCATTTTCCAGTCACAGATATATATACTTTTAACCCTTGATATCAGGGCACAAGGGTGTCCAGATTAGAGAGGTTCCACTGTACGCATAAATGACTCACATTGATGCCATCTTGTACCCAAAATAATCGTTTTTGTACCCAATCAGCAGCCAAAGACACAGGTCTATCCAGAGGCATGCCCAAGGTAGAGGATTTTTGAGATGTAACATTGTAGCGATAGAGTGGACTCTGTCCCCCTTTAATTATCCAGAAATACAGGTTATTTTGGATATCATAGGCGACACCTACACAGGGACAAAGAGCAAACAACGTGTTGAGATGCATAAAAGATGCATAAAAGTGATATTTTACAAAGGAGCAGTAAACTAACCATTTGATTCCTTAGTTGAAGCTACTACATCTTCACTTGTGCTAATTGGCTGGGAATTAGTACCATCTAGATCCGATTTTGTAACTTTAGCATCAGTTGAAACAAGCAAATTTGCAGACTGGATACCTGTAAAATTATAGGTAATAGGTTTGGACTTCTTGATGGTATAGAACATCTCACCAGCAGGCTTAGTTCGAAATACAAACAAATAAGGCGATGGTCTTTCTCCTCCAAGTCCATTAGCACTGATGTTAAATTGATAAAATGTGTCATTTTCAAGAGAATGAAGTGTAACATTCAGATCATCTGTGCAGTTGCTGTATGTGTCACTAGACCCCTCAAGAGTGGTATAGTTTACACAGTATGTCCAGTTGTCATATGCACTTGTACCTGCAAACCATTAGTTCATGTAGATGAAATCTTCCGACTGAGAGACTCCAAATACATGTATGTGACACACGTACAGTGGAACATATATATACATGTAAACTCTGCACCTATACTAAACATATGCTCTTACCAACTGAACTACCAAGGCAGCTCAGCAAATCAGAAGTAAAACGAAGCATCTCAACCTAATAAAGGCACATGTACATATGTACATGTGGGTGAACTCAAACTTAAACCAGTGCCATAGGAGCATGAAGGCCTTATATAGTAGTGACAGCAGATATAATGTATGCATGTGTGAAAGTGTGGTAAGTACATGTGCATATGCACATAAACCAAACCAGCAAATACATATATGCTATATTACATGAAACTGCAGCTGAGCCATCAAGGCTAAGAGTGTGTCAGTCATATCCCTATATGGAGTCCACTGACCCTCTGATAACTAAGTCAAGAGGCTGAGCTGTTCTCTTTGCTATCTCTGTAATGCTCCACAGTATACCATACACCTGAATTTTCATGTACATGCATATGTATACATATATTCTAGTGGCATTACCAAAGAAAGACTCAACAAAAGTTGGCATATTCCAAGTTATTGAAGCTGTTGAGGATCCAGTAAAGACATGAACATTGGTAGGATGTGATGGAGGAACTGCAGTGGAATGTCATATTAGTTTGCTAGTATAATAACACTCACAGTTAGAGAATATTCTATTACATAGGCCCACTAAGTAAAGAGGGTGTAAGGACGACCAACCCCCATCCATCAATAAAACTCAGGTTGCTTAATTGCTAGTTCACCAACTACTGAGTCATAACTTAGTCCCCCCAATCCCCTTTACATGTACATTGATACCAGGTGGTAGTGGTGCAATTAGTAGATATAACTCAGATCATGTGATACATACATACATATACATGTATTCCAGTTTGGGAGTATATATATATATATATACTATGTTGCTATGGTAACGGCAGGTTTATATATTGCATATACACCTCATCAATATTCAACATAGTATATATCGTATAAACCATGTCCAATCAGTGTATATTTTCAGATATACACCTGCTATGTTCGGAAGTTTATTTGTGATATATCCCTCGGGCTGTTGGCCCTCGGGAAATATCACAAATAAATTCCTCACAGCAGGTGTATATCTGACATATACACCTCTTGGCCATGGTTTATACATTACATATATATATATATGTTGAGGGCCAATTATAAACCTGAACCATTTTAAAGCCATCCTCTAAACGATAAGCCTGACAGTTTTCAAGCCAACCCAACAGGGTCGCAGCTAAATACCATTCCTTTAATTGACCATGTTTTAGGTTAGTTGAAATCGATTTAACCTCGCAGTGGATAATCTACTGGGCTGGGATTGAACTAGAAGCCGACTTAGGGGAATATACAGCACTGTTGTAATTACGAGAGTGCGTGGCATTAGCTTTACATTACAATACTTTAGTGCCATATTGTGAATAGCACATGTAGCTTAGCTCTAGCCTCTAGCCCCTGGCCCTAGCCCAGAGTAGCTACGGGCTGCGCCCACTCATAATTACGATGATGCCATATATGTTCCCAGGTTTGCTGCTTTTCTCAGGGCTGGATTCTAGCCACCTGGGTTACTGCTTTACGGTCTTTAATCAGGCTGGATGGTTTAAATCGGTCCTCAACATATAAAGAACAAGTGAGGAGTTCTTTTGGCTTAGTGGTTAGTGTACTAGCATTACAGTAATCAATACTGACTTCAATTCCTAAACAAAAGTTGGACTCTCACTGCCTATTTTGGCCAGTTCTGAGTGTACATGTATGTAGATCTAAATGCTAACAATGCACAACATGACTGTATGAATGCAAAATTGCAGCGTGCACATGCACATGTACCTGGGAGTGGTTGCTTAGATTTTCTAAACACTAAAATGTCGTCAATAATAGGATAAACTTCATCACTATATAGGGAAGCAACGGAGGAAGGGCAAGTTTGTGTTGTTGCATTACATATCCGAGTGAAATTGTTAAAGATAACCACAGTAGCATCACCAAACGATTCCAAAAACATGGCTTCGCTGCCCTCAATAGTTCCATTGTTTTCCTTATCAAATCCAACAAACTGCACCACTTGATCAGCTGTGAAGTAAATGAAAACATCTGGTTCTAGTACAAAATCAACAACTGGAGAGCTTGAAAAAATAGTTTCCCTTGTAGAAGGAGGAGAGCACTCAGAACTCTGAAACTCATCAAGAGGTCCTCGAAACAATCCATTACCTTGTTCATTCCAGTACATATACCTGTGCGAAATACACAAGTATATCCGGTAATGTATCTCATGGTGGAATGAAAAATTAAAGACAAATATGAAAGAAATGTAACACAGTGGGGGCACTAGCTTTAGCACCTTGAAGATGGCCTTAGACCCAATTTCTTTGTGTATACTCACACTGTACACACATGGAAATTACATGTATATACATTGTACGGCAATAAGGCTCAACCACTTCCAGACTCATATGAGGTGAGGCTATTAGCTAAAATATACATTGTGTGGTCTGCTACATGTAGGTTATTGGGGCGAGCGTGAGCGAGCCCCTACCTTGATGATGTCAATGGGAGTCGTGTCCGTCCGACCATGTACGTCCTCCTGTTTGCGCATGCGCGAAATCACGTGACAATTGTTGGTGTGTAAGATTACGTAACAATTATACAATTTGCTGAGGCAGCAATCTATTCCTGAGAGTGTATGACCATTTTGTGCTGCCTGTTAAAGCGAAGGTTAGTTGCTAGCTATACTAGCCTTAGACTAAATATTCAGAAAGATGCTCCAACCCCTATCATTCCCCTGCTTTTTAGGGAGTTATGGCGTAGTGTATTACAAGCGCTCTAGCTCTCTGTATTTACCAGTTTTCACTTAACTAGTTGGTTTAGAGGAATCTGGTTGGTTTAGAGGAATCTACTCCCTGTTAGATTTTCCAAATGGTAGCTAAGCAAAACCAGGCAGTATAAACAGAGCAGGTCAATGCTGCTTCCAACCTCCTCTGTGAACGAGGAATGAGATAGACGTGCCAGAGAAACACTTGAGAGAGAGACAAGAGACAGACCTACGAAGCTATATCTAAAGCACTTCTGCATTCTGTGCCAGTAGGTGCATATTGAGCAATACTGAAATTCGTATACAAAACTCTATCTGCTCGTGTATTGTTTCCATAATTTCAGTACATTTCAGTAGTGAGTCCATAGCTAACTGACAATTCTCACTCACGTTCACCCCACAATGCCACGCATTATCACTAGTATAAAGAATAGTGCAGTGTCATTACTCACGTTGACCAGTCTACAAATAGTACACACATATGTCCTATGGCACAAAAAAATGTACATACTCATTTATGTAAGACTCACCCATGAACAGGGTCCACAACGATTTTGTTGACAGAATGACTTTCCAAGGTTATTGCACACATTGCTGGATTACTACTACCCCTTGTCATGCGATAGATCTGTGCATATACATCGTAAATATAAATGTAGAGGTACACAATTAAAAGGGGAACATGGGGAAAGCTACATTCGTACGGGGCACTGCAAGCTCTATGTGGGTATAGGGAAAAATCACTGAGAAAAACCCAAAGCAAAAAGCCAGCTCAACAAGCAACACAGAACATGCAGAAATAGGAATTGTCCATGAATATCAAACATGCTGTGCCAGCACAACCACCTCTGGAACATCTGTAGGAGGGTCCCAAGTATGGCACAGCAGTTAAATCGTGTGCCTGCACAGTCTAGTATATTAGATAATGTATGGAACAAAGGAGCGCAAAGGCCACATTAAAGGTACGTGTATTAAAAACCTCAGAAACTGTTTGTCAGCTACTCTATTGACCCGTATATATATATATATATATATATATATATATATATATATGTACAAAAATTGTACAATATTCATGTATATACTGTACATGTACATGTATGTACCTTTGTGTCTGAACCTTCAACTTCTATCCAGTATATGATGTTGTTAAGCCAATCAATTGTGATGCTACCAACTGTGTTTTCACCATCATTGGTATACACAGTCATCGGTGGCTCCAGAAGGGTTAGATTCAGTTCACCTGTGTTTGTCTCAGAAATAGATATTTTATAACGCTGGATAGTGCCATTAGAGAGTGTTAGGTATATTTCTTCTCCATGAAAGTGATAGTCCACACCTGTAAAATATAAAGTTAGTCAATTGGGAGGGGCAAAGTGAGCCCACCTAGTCGTACTGCTGGAATATTCCTGTATATACATGTATACATGTATATGGAGTTGTCACCAAATACTGAATATCCTCTTTTGTGTACGTTTTCGATATTCATCATCATGCACACATGCATGATATATACCAGCTCTACAGGTGTACAGGAAATACATAATAACATTCATTGCATATACACCTGAGATATGAGTGTCACCAACATCCAGAAGAAACTGAATATTTTCAAAATTACTAAACACTTCAGTTAAAGTCCTCTCTGTGATGTGAACATATCGAATTGTTCCTTGAGTCACAATGAAGAGTAATCCTGGATCAGCTGGAAAAAATTATACATGTATAAAATGTATACATGTATGTTGCTATACTAGTCTTTCACATGCACAAGGTTTAAGGCTCATAATTTCAGATGCATATGTACATTTTCATGTTGAGCCTTACCAATAACGTGCACATGTACATCATTATATTTCATGTACATGCACATACAGTATACATTGTATATTATTTGTGCAACATTACACTAGCTCTGTCCATCAGCTTGGTTTGTATATTTTATAACTTGTCTCTTAAATAGATAACAATAAAGTCAATTTAAAACTTTTGAATGCATACCACACATGTACATTTAAGTGTTCCCTATAATATATATATGTACATGTATATAGTGTACAGTATGCACATGTTTACGTCTGCCTTGTGAGTCCTCTTGGTCTGAAAATTTTATGTACATGTACATGCTTACTCTCTCTTGGACGAGTAGTAGCTGATGCTCTGGCAGGAGTACTGTTCCCATATACGCTTCCAGCAGACACTTCACAATCATATATCGTATCAGGTATTAAATTGTGAAATGGAGCACTTCTTACAAAATCCAGTCTTGAAATTGTTCGAGAATTAGAAGGATCATTTTGTATTGCACATTTAATAAAATATTCGTCTACGAATTCTGGATTGATGAGTGGAGCTGACCAACTCACAGTGAGAGTGGAAGGGCCTGATGCAAGCAGCATCACATTGATTGGAGGCCCAGATGGCTCTGTACACACACACAAGGATGATCACGGAGGGTTCGAGATTTTGTTACACACACAGAGCACATTTACAGCATTTTAACCTGGTACATGTATATATATACACCATGTCCAAGAGGTGTATATGTCGGATACACACCTGCTGTGGGAAATTTATTTGTGATACTGGCCCGAGGGATATATCACAAATAAACTTCCGACTGATCAACCAGACTGACCCGATGTGCAACTGATTCTATACACAGCTGTGTACTGTTGTCCTGATGGTTATGCTCAACCAAAGAGGACTGAAAATCAGAACAGTTGAGACTATAAGGACCCATACATGTATCGTTATACATTTTAAAAGACATCTCATAGCACATTCGATTCTATTCTATAAGGCTATCTTATCTCAGCTTCTAACTAATGGCTACATAATGGTAGATCAAGCAACTCCTCTTCACAAAAAAACCTTGTCATTGTTCTCCAGTCTACAATTTTCTGTGCTAGTGAGGTCCTTATGATGGCACTCCTTGTGTGATTGGCATCATGAGGGAATGCTTCTTCCAGGTACGTCTGATATGCAGCTTCAGTGACATTCTCCTTGTTGTTACTGTTCACTGCAGTTTAAAATGCTCAATACATGTATGTGTGTGCTGGTCAATCGGGCTGGCTGGTTAATCGACTGTCTGTTGCGTATGGAACATACACATGTTCATACACTCTAGCCAGTACACACTAGTAGAGCAAATGCTACAACATATACATGTACATATCAGGTCTTTTTTGGGGGGGGGGGGGCAATTCACACCCCATTTGCCTCCCCTGAGATGGGCAATGATCAATTCAAAAAATATTATATGAAAATCACTACTTCCCTGCAATAAAAAAGCATCCTCGGTATGTATACAATGTGTGTGCATGAATCTTGGAAAGAGCGCACACATTGAAATGCATGTAATGAAAGATTTATAAGGAAAAAAGATGGAGTCAAAAGTGAGAGAAGCTCAATCGCAGCCTTACACTATTCGTATTCTAGGAAGCTTTTAGCCTATACATGTAGTTAGCCTTTTAATGAACTTTGGTGTCAGAAGATCGCTGCAAAGACATCAGCTGAGGCCTGGATTAGGCAAATACTGAAGCCTTAGCTTTCACCCATGCTACGAGACATAGGCAACAGCCACTCGCTTGTCATCCTCCGTTTGATGGCTGATACATTGTTAGTGCTAATCAAAACAGGCTAACTTAGCTGCAGTAAGTAACTACCTCATTTGCATATTAGCTTTTATCATGCCATAACTTTTAAACAGAAGAAAATGTACTCAATTAGGTACACAATGTTCCATACGTAACATACACATGTACTTTGAGCGAGAAACAAATGATGTAGCCACAACTTCAGTAAGACACACACACACACACACACACACACACACACACACACACACACACACACACACACACACACACACACACACACACACACACACACACACACACACACACACACACACACACACACACACACACACACACACACACAACAAGTACTGTAACTCTTCTGGGCATGTCAGTGAGGTCAATAAACAATGTACAACAATGTACATTTACATTTAATATGCAATTCATAGTACCACATGTGGTTACCTCTGGCAGCAGGGGTAACAAAATTCACTGTACAACTTCCACAGGGGTCTAATGCAGTCTGGCATACTTGGACTGAGTAATTAGTCTCAGGAGAGAGGTTAGTAATGTTATAGGTGAAAACATCTTCGTCACCACTTATCTGTGGAAATGTACAAATGTACATGTAGAGCAAAACGAATAATATTGTATAAATGTATATACATTGTACATGTACCGATGCTATTTTTCTGCATTACCGATCTGTTCTACACAGTAAATTTCGATGGTGAAATGTAGGGTTTTCAAACAGAAAAATAACATCTTATTCACACAGGACGATCAAGGCTGTTCAAATGGTAAATTAACTTTATTCTGGTGTTGACATACTCATGATCAGGCCCTTTGTAACAAGGAGGGCGAAAGAGCCTGGTACATATACACATGATTGAGTAAAGGCTCATTGCTGTGCAGTATCTAAACATTAATTGTTATTGAGCAGTAACACAGCAAATAGATACAAGGGCAAAACATTTTGGATCGGAAGCCTTCAGTCTGGTCATTTCTGTGTTATATGTGTAACTGAAGAAGGCTTCTCAGCTGAAATGTTCTGCCTCTTGTATCTATTTGCTGTGTTACTGGTCAATAACAATTATTGTTTACACATACATGTACATGTATTACATAGTGATGTATACATGCATATGATAGTCCTTGTTTATGTTCCTAGTTTACTAAATTACTGAAGCGACCAACTTGCTCAGCCTCGACATGATGAGAGGTTAACATGTTCACTGCTAAGCTGTAGGGTATATTCTATTGCCCACTGTACATATACATATCACGTACATATCATCATGTAGTCACAATCTAAGCCCCTTCATCCTAAGTCAGTGTAGCTATTAGCGAATTACAAACAATCGCATACGTTTACAGCAAGAGGATTAGTCTATGAAGAGTGACTGGATCACTGTAATAGTCCCAGTGGCTTTCATGGTAAGCAAATGAGGTGGAGGGGGGGAGGAGGAGGAGGACGAGGGGGAGGGGGAGGGGGAGGGGGAGGGGGAGGGGGAGGGGGAGGGGGAGGGGGAGGGGGAGGAGGAGGAGGAGGAGGAGGAGGAGGAGGAGGAGGAGGAGGAGGAGGGGGAGGAGGAGGAGGAGGAAAAGGAGGACGAGAAGTCAGTGGTTTAGGAATTTTTTGTGTATCATGCTGTAGTGGTGTATTTTACCTACTCTGAGAGTCTTACAGCGTATACAGAAACACAAGCAGAGCAGGTTGTGTGTGTGTATGAAAAGGCTTACAACTGCCTCATTTAGGGGTTCTGAGTCCTTATATAAAGTATAAAAACATTTCCATTCAAATGTTGAAGGATATAGGGATGGTAGTGCCAAAAATCATACAAACAAGGTTTCATGCAAATGTACATATAAGTACTTAGGCATGCGCAGGCAGGCAACAATAATAACATGCGTAACCCCGTAGTATAAGATATAGGGAGGGGGTTACGCGTGTCATTATTGTTGCCTGCCTGCGCATGCAATAAGTACTTATATATATGTACATTTGTATTAAACCTTGTTTCTATGATTTTTGGCACTACCATCCCTATATCCTTCAACATTTGAATGGAAATGTTCTAACACTTGTTTCAAAGCTTTTTTATGCTTTATTCTCCAAGAGCACATGCATCACACAAGCCCTACCCCCTCTCTGCAGCGCATGTATCACGTGATCCTACAGTGAGAAAATGGCGATAACCACATAGGCCCTGTATATAGTACTGTGGCTGAAGTGTATTCGACCAGCTAAGATGATTTTGTTCATCAAGGATCATGCATATTCCTAAATGAAGATATTCTGTGAAAGAACCACAGCAAATACTTGCCCCAATTTTGAGGTAGGTCATTTGAACTGAAGAAGAAGATGAACAAAATATTCCAAAATGGGGGTGTGGCAGTTTCTGTATGTCATTATATCCGGGTATTTTACATACTTTGAGGGTCTTATAGGATAGAGAAACACTCATAGAGCATGTTATATGTCTGAAAAGGTTTATAACTGTAGCGTTTGGGAGTTATGAGCCGTTTCATCTTGGTTAGTGGGCGTGTCATGTCGGTGCCATCCCTATATAGAGAGTCTACCGACTCTCTGATACATACAACTATAAAACATTTTTCATTTAAAATGTTGAAGGATGGGTTGAGATGTTGTTACACACACACAGCACATTTACAGCGTTTTATCCTGATACATGTATACATGACTTAATCATCCATGAGATGCTTAGAAAGAGGGGCAACGCAACACAACATAACAGAAAGACAAAGCAAGTACACAACACAATGGTAGTGCCAAAAGGTGTAGAAACAAGGAAGCATCCATGCAGGGGATATTGGCATGCAACAATAACATGTGTAACCGATGGGGTTACACATGTGATTATTGTTGCATGCCATCATCCACTGTTTTGCTGCATGGATGCTTCCTTGTTTCTACACCTTTTGGCACTACCTCCTACATCCTCAACATTTTAAATGAAAAATATTTTTACACTTGTTTTACTGGTGTTTTTTTGTTATGCAAACCCGCTCACACGAGCATTACCCTCTTCTTCTCCATATCCTGCACGCTTGAGCCTCACCTTTCTATGAAATGTGGAATGCACATGCACAAAGAGAAAATGGCTTCCAACAATAAGGAAGTTATTGATCTAGTGCAAGTGAAGTTACAAAGATTGTCTTGGTCAAGGATCACGCACGCAAGGGAAAGGAGTCGTTTCATGTAAAAACCAAGGACAGTACTTGTGGCACTTTTGCAGTAGGCCAGTTCAACTGAATTAGAAGAAGATGATGATGAACATAAGTGCGGTTTGGCCAATTTCTATAAATCGATCATTGTAGCCATGTATTTCATGTACTTTGAGGGCCTTAGCGGGTACAGGAACACTCACAGAGTTTGTGCATGTGTCTGAAAGGGCTTGTAACTGCCATGTTTGGCAGGTCTGAGCCATTCTACATGGGAAAATGGGCGTGTTGTGTCGGTACCATCCCTACATAGAGAGTCTACCAACTCTCTGATATGTGTAAGAACCAAGTCACCTCTGCTATAAACCAGATTCACCTTACAGCCATTTGATGCCAGGTACACAACAAACTGATTTAGTATATGGGCCATCCCTATACACATGTCCACAGTAACTGTGTGTTCACATTGTACATCATACCAACCTGTATTATGTGTATAGTACATGTACATTTATGCTGTAACACTTACTGGTTCCGAATGTGTTGCACTTCCGATGTCACGATCTAGCACAACTATATAAGAAGCACTTGAGGTGCTAGTGTCCCGACTCCACATCACTGTAGCATCTCTTGATCTAATATTACAGACCATTAACTGAGAGTCCCAGCTGTCAGAAGTTGGACATGGTATACACTGCAATTAATAAGAACAGAGTCACCAACACATCATGATACAGTAGCACTCATGCAGTTAGATGCAATCACATATTAGAAGACATACAGTACTAGTGTGCATGCATATTTAAAATCTGCTTTCTGGACAAAAAAGGCATGGAGTTGAAAGAAAGCCGAGTAAATAAATGACTGTTTGGGCAAGTTGTGTTGAGCCTTTTGATTGTGTTGTTGTGCTGCCTTGCCTTCATTATACATGTATGTATACAGTGTGCATATATATACATGTACATATACATTGTAGCTAAGGAACTCATGAATATCGGTGTACATGTACTATACTGATATTCACATACATGTACATGTACATGTACATACCAAAAGGAAAAGACAAAATAAAATATAATATCGCATAAATACATGCAGTAGCATCAAAACAAAATACTACAAGACACAAACTACATGTATATACACTTCAAATGGTTTCACAACCTCAGTTGCTTAGAAAATAGAAATACAAACAAGTACATATGTATAAGGCAGCCTTGGAATCTGACAACTGTTATTTTTTCAAGATATGGGGGAGAGGAATACCAGCGAGGGGGATGCAAGGGAGTCATTTCCTCCTCACTGCTCAAGTAGCAACCACACTCAACAGTTAACTTACAATGTCTAGTCCCCCAATTTTCCCCTAAAAATCACCATAAGAATGATGGGTTAAGAATTTTAAGGCTAACCAACTCTCTCACTTCTCTAGTAACAGTATCATTTCTCTGGTATTAAGAAAGAAACCATACAGCCTTTTGGTGGATTCATCAAAATTCTGTTGAAGAACATACAATCCACAGAGCTCCACGCCTTGTACCCGCCTCTTTGTAGAAGAGGCACTAAATATAATGAACAATTAAGTAAATGCAGACTGGAATCGGAAAGCTGGTAAACATACCTAGTGCACAATAATCCCTGAATTGTCAGTGTTGCCTAGAAAGCAAATGGTTGTGGGTTCGAGTCCCACCTGAGGCAGCTAATCACACAGTACGGTAGTACTGTGTATATAGGGATTGCTATGGTCTATTCCCATTGAAAACCATATATAAGGTTTTTCATCACTTTCACTTTCAGTTTGCTACCTACGGGACTTCTGTTAACATTAATGTGTAACTATACCCAGAAACTAACTGTGATTATAAAATGGTATAATTTGATGCATGAGAAAGGTATTAAATTAACAAAAGTCTATTTTGTAAATTCTTCATCTTCTTCTTCTTCTTCTTCTTCTTCCGCTTTAACAGGCGTAACTCACTAACGGTAACACATCTAAACATGAAACTTGGTGAAGTTATGTAGTTCCACTGGGGGTAGTGCATCGTCATGTTAAAAATTTTGTAAACAATGTACTTCTTGTAAAATAAACAAAAATAGCCTCAGGCCATGTATTATTAATGGAGGCCACACAGTCCTATATCTGCCTAATGAAAGGTCTGCTAAATATGAAATTTTTTATGATAGTATAGTTCAATACCCCAATGATCAACGTAGTGATAAAATCTCTGTAAACAATGTAAATCTTGTAATATAACAACAAATAGCCTCAGGCAAGGATTACTGTATCTCACTAACAAAAGCTCCAATAAATGTGGAAATTGATATGATGATAAAGTGTAATACACCAATGATCAACATTGTGATAAGATCTCTGTAAACAATGTAAATCTTGTAATACAACAACAAATAGCCTCAGGCAAGCATTACTGTATCTCACTAACAAAAGCTCCAGTAAATGTGGAAATTGGTGTGATGGTAGAGCTTAATACCCCAAAGATCAACGTTGTGATAAAATCTCTGTAAACCATGTAAATCTTGTAAAAAATAGCCTCAGGCTAGCATTACCATATCTCACTAACAAAAGCTTCACAAAATGTGGAAATTGGTGTGATGATAAAGTGTAACACACCAATGATCAACGTTGTGATAAGATCTCTGTAAACAATGTAAATCTTGTAATACAACAACAAATAGCCTCAGGCAAGCATTTCTGTATCTCACTAACAATAGCTCCCTTAAATGTGAAAATTGGTGTGGTGGTAAAGCTTAATACCCCAAAGATCAACAGTGTGATAAAATCTCTGTAAACCATGTAAATCTTGTACGAAATAGCCTCAGGCTAGCATTACCATATCTTACTAACAAAAGCTCTACTCAATGTGAAAATTGGTGTGATGGTAAAGCTTAATACCCCAAAGATCAACATTGTGATAAAATCTCTGTAAACCATGTAAATCTTGTAAAACATAGCCTCAGGCTAGCATTACTGTATCTCACTAACAGAAGCTCTACCAAATGTGAAAATTGGTGTGATGGTAAAGCTTAATACTCCAATGATCAATATTGAGATAAAATCTTGTAATCTTGTAAATAGTAGCCCCAGGCACTGCATTAACGAAAGTTCCACTAAAAGTAAAATTTGGTAGAATATAATACACAAAAATTGATGTTGCAATAAAAATGTTGGATAGCCTCAGGCTACAAGCTCTATTAGCTAATAGGTTAGCTACCAAGCAAGCTACAAAAATAGCAAAATGCATGTACCAAGGTCCAGAAAAAAAATGATGGGAGACAAGTAAATAAAAAATTTAGGAAATTTGGAAGGAAATATAGGGATTGCATAAAAAGGAACGGAGACAAGATTGGGACACAGACATCTTATGATATATCGACGTACCCATAATGTTACGTTGATATATCATAACATGTCTGTGTCCCAATCTTGTCTCCGTTCCTTTTTATGCAATCCCTATATTTCCTTCCAAATTTCCTAAATTTTTTATTTACTTGTTTTTATTAGGAAAAATAACTGCTTTGGGCGAGTTGCGTTGTGTTGCTTGTCTTTCTGTTGTGTTGTGTTGCTTGTCTTTCTGTTGTGTTGTGTTGCTTTGCCTCGTCATCTCATGGATGATTAAAGTCATGTATATGACACCTAAAGCTTTCATCTTACAAACTCAGCTACATGTACATGTACATATACATGTAGGTGTATTCCTTGATTCACAAAGTTCTTATGAAAAGGTTGTGCACTATTCAGTCCTTTTGGCATACTATATACTGTACACCAAAACAGCATGTACATGCACACCAAAACAGTACACCTTTACATGTAATGAGGTAGTGGCTGAAGGATGCTCATAAGGTGTAATTCACTCAACAAAGGCTTTACTCAAATTACAACAGGTCCTGTAAATTATACCATCACATGATCATTCTATGCAATCTTTCTTCTTGAGCTCAGCTATACATACATGTGAAAATCACGTCACGTACACATACGTGTATACGTTTACCAAACTTTAATAGTGTGTGGCAGTAAAAAGGTACCATGGGTAAATAGCAACCATACATGTGTACATTTTAACAGGAACACATCATTATTAGCACACATACATGTAGGCTGCTGCACACCAACAGTGATTCACAAAAGGTATCCACTAACTGACCAAAGGAAGTAGTCACAAGACTGTATCTCTATCACTGTACAGTGGAGTACAGGAACAACTGCATCCTTAACATTGTACACCCAGAGAAAACAGACATGCATGGGAATTCCAGTACATATGAGATACAACACTAATTCATAAACCACAAGCATTTTTTTCAATGAACATACACATTTATGTGTTTGAACAATTCAACAAATGTGGAATCATTACAACTGGAAGACTAAAATCAGACACAGTTGTGAATCTGAACCCAGGATCTTGGGAGATATCAATCTGATTACAGCAGAGTGTAGGAGGGGATGTACATGACTCCTTACGAGTACAATGGATATCCAAATGTATTTGTACATGTAGGTGTATGATATGAGTATATAGAGTGATGACAATCTTCTACAAACATATTCCACTTATTGTTAGGTGCATGACTGCCTACATACCATACACTGCACATACATGTACAATGTAGCCAAGTTGGTACACTCATTTTAGGAGTACTACATGTAAAAGGAAACCTACATTTACAGTACATGTACAGTAATTCCCCTGAGTACAGGCAGACATACATGCATGTATACACATAAGGAATACATGTATGGAATGGAATGTAAATTATATGATGTCATTTATACACAATGTACATGTAGGTATACTGTATTAGAACAAACATGTTCCTACAGGTGCCACACTAGGTATCATGGCCCACACCAGACACACACAAGCACAGAAAGTGTCCATTAACTTAACACATACTGTCAATATCAGACCACTGATTTCCACACATGTTACTAGTGCCATGCTAAGGCATGAAGTGGGCGAGCCTGGCTAACAATTTATGGATGTGCATCTTGTGGCAGAGGTGTACTGCATGATTGTGAGCATAAGCACACATACGCAAGATAACAGTTAGAGAAATGAATCACTCCATGTATGTTGTGCACTGATACTTGTAGGGATGATGGAGATGGTTTGGTATTTAGAACTGAGAAACTTGACCTCACTGTTAGGTACACATACATGTAAGCTGATATTTGCTGATGCTGATAGAATTCTTCCTAACTTTCCACTTCCTCTCCTCTGTTGCTGGGATAGTCTGGCTTGTAGAAGTTGAACCCACCCCCTGTGAGCATGAGTCTTAGATGTTAGAGCTCGCTGATGATTGGTGCGAAGCTAAAGCAAGCACTTTTCTTTGAGAGGTTCATGTCGTGCTGTCACGGTTTAGATAACCTTGCCTCACTCTTCTTGCCAGAGCAGGACGTTCCCTTTCACTGTCTGGCTTACAACACCTATTTTGACTCGTTCCTTGATGATCACGGCCAAGTATTTGCTGATGTCTTCTTTCTCTTTCTAGACACAGTGCCTAAAAGCTCAAACCACACGGCTTGCCTGTAATCACATGATTACGGAAAGTTGACATCGTATATCCTAACGGGGGGGGGGGGCCCTCAGGGGACCAAACAGACGTACGATATATATATACATCAGCCCCGGCTCGCTCAATTAGAGATGCTGCAGGAATGCTCTTACTTTTAGCTATGCATATTACATATACAGCACATACACATATCCGTAGCTCAAAAATTTTATTACCAGAGCTACTTATACATGTATCAGCTAAGCTCAAACTTGACTGTCGGTTATGTGAAGTGATCATACAGGTGTTCATGTGTACATGAAAAAAAACACATCTGGTGGAGCCAGACAAGCTATATAAGCGATCCATGTACATGTACGTGTGTGTCAATGTAAAATCTACGTTTTACGTACATGTATATACGGTATATGTACACAATCACCTACAGGTGGGACTCAAACCCACACCACTCACATTCTAGGCAATCAACTGAGCTCCCCATGTACAGAATCCCACCAGCTCATGAAAGTTACTATAGAGTTTGTTATGTATTGCTTTGATACTTCGTCATTCTTCGAAGAGTCTGCATTTCACGTGTACCCATACAATTTAGCCATTTAACTACCCAATAGACATGGTCCACAGCATCGTGGTTTTGTCAACAGACCACACCTGCCCAAATCACTCATGAGAATAGGACCGGATACATATGTATTGCAATTCCTTTGGGCACAAAAGCAGTAGACACATGTTCCATGAACAGTAAATATTATCTAGCCCATTCCTACTGCATCTCCTGGCTGTGAATATTATACTGTGTACAGAAACAGCTACAAATACTAGGTTACTCAATGCACACCTACACGCTGTAAATTCCACACAGTCCATCTACATGTACATGTCATGTAGATACTGTTACAATGTACATCCACTGGGTGTGTACCAGTACACTGATACCTCACACACATACCAAATAAACTTAGCAACATTATACAAAATCGAAAGCGCTACAAAATGAAGTGTTACAACAGATATTTTGTTGTAGACTATACTCACTGTATCGCAGGAAACGGCGACGAAGAGCTGCAACAGCAGCATAAGTCGCCAACACACTCTGCACTTCAACTCTGACATGGTGTCCAGATCCAGGTAAAACGCAAGCCTATTTTCTACGAAGGGAAAAATGTACAATTCTATGCTAACTTTCAACAATCCGGCGAAAAGCTCTCAGTTTACCATTACCCTTCAGTACACAAAGAGGTTCCCATAAATAACAAACACAGCAAGAGCCAACGCCCTCTTCTGTACACTGCAGCACTTACCGCCGTGCGTCGATGTCTGCTAAGCCTTCCTTGAAAGAAACGGAAAGCCGAAAGTCAGGTTGCTACAGCTGCAGGTTTGAAACGAACGAACTCAAAGACAAGTACCGGATTCAGGGGTAAGCCAACACCGGTTCAGACCCCACCCACAGATGCCGATACGATCGGATATGACCCTCCCGCACACGTCATGCTTAATTGTTTGTATACTTCCTGTAGAGCAGTCCACTGCATCATACATAGAGCTCTCTCTTCATACTTGCTTCTACATGCATGGTTATCACTGTACTAGATTCTAGTGTTCTTCATGTTTGATAATAATTCAACATGTAGTATAGTACTGTGGGGAGTTTGCCTTGAAATTTGACTTGAAATTCATTTGCCTCCCTTGGAGATTATTGTAGAAATACAACACATATGCACCCAAAAATAATATGCAACAACTGACAAAGGAGGAAACCGCGCATGCGTATTTACTACGCGCGCACGTGCCTGTGTGGAAGTTAGTCGTCGTGAGTTGAGTTTCGTGAGTTGTTGTTGGTCATGCCTCCAAGCAAGGTCTGTTCACAATGGCATGAACTCATGGCGCGGAGGGTTTTGCACTTTAGTGCATTCATTCTCTATCAGTGCGCGCTCAGTAGATCTACATGCACTGTGCCCTTCAACTGTCATTACACATCAGCACTAAGATACAGGCAGTTCTTTTCTACACTGATGTATAAAACACTTCACAGCGGCTAAAAGCGCATACTGCGGCGTGTGAGTTGCGTGAATTCAAAATGGGTGGGTTTTAGTGCGAAGTTTGTTGCCAGAGGACATTTATGAGCAATCAATTCGCGAGGTGGAGCATTCATCATTCACAGTTTCATTAAAGGGGGTGGCTGCTGCGTGAGCGGCCTAAAGTAGGGGTGTCTGGGGGCATGCTTCCCAGAAAATATTTTTTTATTAATGCTCCGAGGTGCATTTTCATGCGCGTTCTTCTGCAAAATAACACTAGTGTCCGTTCAACACACACACGCTATATAAAGTTGGCTAGAGTAGTTCGCTCCAATGAGTGGGTAAGTGGATCAGCTGCTTGGATATATCTTTATTCTGTACGCAAAAAGGTGTTCCATGGAACCCATGGAACCATGGGTAAATCCGCCACTGATTCACTCCTCTCGTCTTCTCCCTTACTGGTAGCCTATAGGCCCAGCGGCAAGAGCTTTCTACAAGCCTGTGTGGCTATGGTCCCTGAAAAGAGTTGGGGATTACGATAATGGCTATACCCATTCCGAAATATGCTTGTCGCTTACGAGCGGAGCAAAGTGCAAAAATAGAATACAGCATAATATATTACTCAAGTACAGCATCATATATTAGTCAGTGATATATACAAGTAAATAAACTTCCTCTGTATATAATTATTCTCCTCTATAAGCTTTAAAATAGAATTTGTGATGGCAGCAAATATAATAATTTGGTAGAGTGATGTAGTCACTTGCAACCACAGCTTTTTACAGCACCACTGGTAAATGTGTGCATGGCAAATGATCCTGGAAGGTCTTCATAAAGAATCTCCAGATCAGAATATTCATGAGGTACACAACAGGGAGTAGGAACATAGTCAGGATTAAAATGAGCAGCAATGCTCTGTATGTGTGAGTGTTTTGTTGTATTGTATTTGGGGCTGGAAATCTGCGGAAAGTTACAGGTTCCGAGGCAGTAGTTGATGTTAAAACCACTTGGACTGATAATATTTTCTCCCCACTCCAGCTCAGAAAAAGACACCTGCAGAATATGCAAAGGGACATATTCTATCTGCAGCACTTTTGTGCTAATGAATGCTGCACTGGCACAACGTTACACATAATTCTATTACACTTCACATGTACACTACAAGCAAGACAAAACTGCATATGTTACTTACCCACTGTGTGTACATTCTACAGGGACCTTCACTGATGGCAACATTGGTTTCATTGGTTTCATTCTCTCTGTGTGCTGCATCATCATCCTCTGCTTGTCTTTTACTGTAGTGTGTGCTTCTGGCATGCTGGATTAATTCACTTAGATTCAATGACATAGGCCTAGCCGCAATGAAATCTTTAAAAAAGGCAACAATCCAGGGCTGACCCTTTGCACTTGATGTAAATCCCAAGTCAGCTGGCTTCAACAGATTTCGACAAGAACCGCTAACTGCCAAACTGAACGTAACTCTGGTTTTCACTACCTCATCTTTCACTGATTCATGAAAGGCTTGTGTGAAGCCAGTGAAGTTTACAATTACTTTCTCTTTCATTTGATTACTTGTCAGGAAAACAGTACTTTCAAATGTGGAAGAAATTGCAGCATCTAATTGCATTGTTAGTGTTATAGGAACACCATAATAAATATTACATTTCTTTTGTACAGATGCTACTTCTTCCATACTTAAGGCACCCTTTACAAGTCGGATGTACATGTATTGTAATTTCTCTTTGGTTGTCTGCACAAAATTGATGTTGAAACCGTAATTCATGACAGCTGCTGCTTCTTTCACTGCAAAAATAAAATTACCATTATCTTTACAGCACAGAATAAGTGTTTAGGTATATACCTGTTCCTTTGATAGCCTGTATATGATTCATATCATTCATTACAAATCTTGGCAGTGCAGTCGGAAAGGGTATGCAGTCATGGGGCGAAGAGGGTCTGGAAAACCTGTTCCAACAGTCAAGCATAGCGTGAAGAAATTCTGGGGAGGGAATCGTGGTTCTGTGGATCAGTGCAGTAGCACTCGCCAAACGCTCCCTTCCGTAGCTACAGGCGGCCAATGCGAAGACAACAGTCAGTACTTTGAGCATTTCGACAGTTTTCTGCGAAGTCTGGGTGCAATCAGTTATCACGTCGCGATATTTATAGGGCACGCGCGAACTGTCACGTGGTGCATTTCCGCGCATGCGTAATAATAGCGTAGAGTATGAAGTTGAACATAGTGCAACAGATGGCATATATTTCTCCGTGTTAATAGGGGCATCTTTTGACCTAATTACTCTTGTTAACATTCACGCGCGCACGCGCACACACACGCACACACACACACAGAGAGAGAGAGAGAGAGAGAGAGAGAGAGAGAGAGAGGGAGAGAGAGAGAGAGGGGGAGAGAGAGAGAGAGAGAGAGAGAGAGAGAGAGAGAGAGAGAGAGGTAGCTGAGTGGCTATGTTCAGTGGCTGTGGACTGGGAGGTCAGTGGGTCGATGCTCATACTGGGCATTACTGACCTTCACCCCTGGGTCTTAAAATAACTCGTGCCTTTGTGTTTTGCGCCTTGATGCCTTTAAATTAGGAATTTTCCTTAGACAATTGCAACTGCATGTGGCCTTGCTCTGATCAATGACATATTGCCAGCACCCAAGAGGTACATGGCCACCATTGCACTACGTGTTGCACTATGGGTTAGTAGCTAAGCACATACATCCATAATAACCTATGTTTGGTGAGACATCAGTTATTGACAATAACATTAGGAATCAGTGATGTAATTTTGCTTCAGAATGTATCATGCTAAGTCAACATACATGTTACAATGAAGTATATAATCAAAAACAAGCAAAACCCTGCACCTTAACGATAAAGAGTATGCTATAGTGTTTACAATGGTACATATTCATGTAGAATGAACTTTCTCTATATAATAGCTCCCAACTTTCAACCATGAAGCATGCAAAGTGATACTGACAAACTACTTGTGTGAATAGTTCTTATCTTTCAACCACGAAGCATGCAAAGTGGTACTGACACACTTATTGTGTCAAGAATAAGCTACCCATTGTTTGATGTTCTTAGGTATAGAAAAATAAACAGTATTTGGTAGGAGGTGAGCTTTCAGAGAGTGATTTCAACCCTTCACTTAGTTAGTTTAGGGTAAACCTTGACTGTAGTCTGCAGAGTATTCCTTGACTGTGGAAATGTGGCTATAGAAATACTGCATATCTCAACACAGATCTTAAAAGATTACAGAACTTAGAAACCTGTGGGATAGTTTGAACAGTTCTGAATTATGAGATAGACAGCAGGTATATATGGAGGAAAAAGGAAGTGTACACGCAGTGCGCATCAGCACCTACAGACCTGCAATATTGCGGAATTTAGACGTTACTTTAATTTTCGTGCTTCTCTTTTTTTTATTGTCATCTGGCTTTACAACATAGCAGGAAATATGAGTATAAAAAGACAGGTGATATGCAGGCTATGTTGAAGGAATGTTGACAAGATAGTCAATATTCCTTAAAAGGTTACGGAACTTAGAAACATGTGGGATAGTTTGAACAGTTCTGAATTATGAGATAGACAGCAGGTATATATGGAGGAAAATAGAAGTGTACACGCAGTGCGTATCAGCACCTACAGACCTTCTGCAATATTGTGGAACCTAGACATTACTTTAATTTTCATGCTTCTCTTTTTATTATCATCTGGCTTTACAACATAGCAGGAAGTATGAGCATAAAAAGACAGGTGATATGCAGGCTATGTTGTTGACAAGATAGTCAACATCCTGAAGTATAATAAGACAACACACAACAAATTTGTAGCGAAAGTCTGCATGTTTTCAAGGAATACTGAACATTTGTGACAAAGACACAAGAGATGATATGAGCAGATCAAGTCTGTTACTAGAAAGAGAAGGCTGTTTGAGCATGACTGCGTTGATGAATACTAAATTCTACAAAATCTAAGTTATTAAAGGCTCAGTAGGATCTTTGATAGATTTGAAAAAAAAGAGTATGTCAGCAATTTCAAGCTCCATATAGTAGTTTTAGGTAGTTGGTAGTCTATAGTGGAATTAAATCTAGTAGCTCTTCTCCGGACATGCTCCAAGCACTTAACATCAGCCAGTAGGTATGGGTGCCAAATAGGGAAACAGTAAAGAAGCTGAGAGCGTAGCATCGAGATGTAAAGAGAACACTTTAGCAGGCTCAGCTACTGAAATAGAAAAGACTCTGCATAACAGATCGAGCATTTTATAGGCTCTAGATGTTATAAACTGGTAGTGAGATGATCACCAGCTCAAGTTTGCAGGGACAATCAGACCAAGATCCTTATGAAGTGATTTAGCGGGACTGTTTTCTATTCAAAGTTATGTGTGTATAGTTCAAAATGGTAGGAGGGCATCTTGTAGGTCTATAGTAATGCATGGCAGAGCACTTTTCCTCATTCAAGGTCAAATTCCACCTGGTACACCACTCAAAAAGCCTTGAAGATAAAGGCAGTCACTTTGTGAGGAGATAGGCAGTCACACTTGGCATCATCTGCATTGAAGAAACCCATAGAGGTTGCGACTGATGTTGGTAGGTCATTTATAAAACAAGAAAGAGAAGTGGACCGAGTATACTACCTTGTGGAACACATGAAACAACAGGGAGGCAACTTGACACAGACTGACCAACCGAGATGCTTTGTTTTTCTAATATGCTTTGTTGCTCTAACACCATCAATCACGAATGAATTAAACTATTTGTGAGCTACGCATGAAAACCAGAATCGAAAGCAAAATAAAACTACAGAAGCGGCAAAAGGCAGCAAGGCTGAAAAAGGTGGACTGAGCAAACTAAAAGCAAAACACTTTCCAAGTGGTTTTCATTGGCTCTTGTGATGATGATGATGACTTTGCAGCCAGGCCAGCAGTCCTCACACTTGGGAGAGTTGGTGGACCTATCAGCTCCACATGGGCTTCATGAAAATTGGCATCCCTGCATTATAAAGGATTCTGGCTTGGAAGAAAATCATTTCTGGCTGTAAACCCTAATGCAATCATGATTTGACTGCCACTCTAAAAAGTTATAATCACAAATGCACGTGCAAAAAGACATGATGTGTGTCCTATATGCTAAGAGATAATCAAAGAGCCCAAAACCAAAGTCCTCATCCCTTCTTCCTCTTCTTCTGTCTCCTCCACCTCATCTTGACCCTAGCTTGCTTTCTCCCCTGACTGGGTCACTCATGGTGGTAAAGGAGAGAAGGAAAGTGAGAAGGGGTAGCACAAGGGAGGGAGGATGAATGGAAGTTCTATGAATATGTGAAAGAGGGAGGGAGAAAAAGGGGCGGTAAGAAGCTAGAGAGGGAGTAACCCACTCCCAAATAAGGGAGTTCGAAGAGAAAAGTGGTGAGGAGAGGTCCACCTGCTCTGCTTCAGGGAAGCTGATGTCAGGGGCTCCCCAGACACAGACAGGAGGTTCTTGAAGCCATTCACAATAAAGTGCATATTTCCATCTTCCACCCGCCCACCCACCCCACTACCAAACCTCTTACCACATACTAGTGGAATGCTACACATTGTGGGCAAGTAGAAGAGGCAACGTTTGTGCGTAGCTTAGGGGCTCCCTGAAGGTCCATATGAAGTACACATTTTATACGTTGGTCTGTTGGTTGGTGAATATATATATATCGCCACCTGAACAACTAGGTGGGCTTGCTCTGCTCGCCCAATTACACATTGAACAAAGATACATTTTTAGTACACTCAGTATCAGTCTGCAATGTATGTACAAAATATATAATATTATTCAGTTCAGATTACAGAAACAATGTACGCATGTGTGTACAGTTTCCAGGAAACTTTTGAATCTATATACAATCGTAATTGTATTTGGCCTGAGTCGTATGGACAGGATTAAATAAAATTAATGAGTTTCCCTTCTGTTGCAGCTGTGAACTGACAGCTGGTTGATTCCACTATACAGGTTTATCTACACCTCTAATGTAGCATTACAAACTGGTGTACATGTAGTTCATGCATCATCACTGAGGCATGGACATGTATACACAAAAGCAAAATGGGATATTATTAACAGTAAAAATGCAAAAAGCCTTTGTTCTAGACATTCTCTACATACATGTACTAGCAACACAAGTAGGGAAGCTACAGATCTATATTACTGGTTAGTTCTCTTGTTTAACTTTGCTGAAAAGTTCCTCCACAGACTCCTGTATGAAAAGGTATGGACATGAGCAGGTACCAGTTGTAAGGTACATGCTAAAGATGTTAAGGCAACATAGCCAACATAGCAATGCTTTCCCTTACAAAAGTTACAAGCTGAGAAGAGAGTAGAAATTACACATCAGATTAACTTCACTCACAGTATGTCAACCACAAATAGCTTGGACAGCAAGAGGGCACTTCCAGCCAGCTATAGATTAACAAAAAGTGTATGTGTTTGATGCATACAAAATGAAACGTAATGTAGTATTACAACTTCCTTGAGGTTGAAGGTCAAATTAAGAGTCAGGAAATTGAGAAGAGGAGTTGAAATTCCAAAGCATTTGCAATTGAGTGTGATTAGTGTCCTATTACACATTCTTGTATGTACACAATATCAACTGCTAAGGACAAACACATATTTAGGCAAACTCGGTCTTGCTGCTCTCCTGGAATTATACGACATCCGTAACATACCAGAGATGTAAAGACAATGAAACGCAATACAGCAGAAAGGCCAAATCCACACAACAAAGTTTACTTAAAAGGTTATAATTCTAATGATGTTCTTACCAAGTGAAGTACTAAGCATCTAAAACATGTGAACTTCAACTAACATGAATTTCTATGTAGTATTAGGCTGGGTGTCATGCATACAACCCTGTCATATACATGTACAATGTCATACATTGCCATAGAGCTTTGAGTAGGTCCTTCATTGTAACAACACGGAATTCCCCTACGACAGGGCTAGAGCTAGGGACATACATTTGTAGTTAGGGTTCTCAAAACTGGAAATTCTCCATGTGGCAAAGTGTGACATTCCCCATGAAATGAGCTCACCATAACCATAAGGAAGTAGAAGACCCATGTCCAGCTGTTAGTCTTTTGCTCTATCACAGCAATAAGTATCTGCAAAAATACAAAGTCACTGGGTATTTTTTTAAAGAAAGCACAGCAACACATGCATTAACAAAGGCGGTAGGTGTTTTCGAAGTAGGTGGTAAACATATGTAGCCAAAAGGAAAAGCTGAGAACCACATGAGCTACTTACAATGTAGATATGAAGCTGTGCTGCAAAGCAAGATAGTGCAAGGTATGTAAAGCAGCTGAATTCAAACTTTGTATGCTAAGGAAAACAAACAAACAAACAACAATACTAAAACCCAATTAAAGTGAATATTCGGGCCAGACTCTAGACAGTGTAGCAGCCATTTTGAATAAATGTATACCCCAGGCAGGTCTCCCACAACAATGCAGCTACAAACAGCGTAGTTGGATGGGCTAAATTACACAACTACATGTACACAAACCAAGGCAAAGCATCTGAACCAATGACAAGCAGGCAAATTAGTATGAACATGGTAACTAACCTGCCCTATAGCAGCTCCAAAACTGCCTGTGCCATCCACAATACCTGTAACAGTTGCTAGAGCATCCATATCACCTTTGATGGCAGGCTGTTACTCACATGCATTGAAAATGTTAAGTAATATAATGAGCAACATTACAGTCAGTAAGAGGTCACTTACATGTTTCCCTAAGTCAGCAGAAATAGCTGAACTCTCCAGCTGAGCTGGGCCACCAATAAATATACCTAAAATGCAGAATATTAGAAACAATCACCCACAACATTGTTAATGTATCATTATGTAAATACATGTATCACAGAGTTGGTAGACTCTCTATGTAAGAACGACGCTGACACACCCATTAACCTCAACATAAATAAGGGCTCATTACTCCCAAACACGGCAGTTATCAGCTTTTTTATATACATATATGTACCCTACAGGTGTTTCTGTACCCACTAAGATCATCAAAGTATGTAAAATACACTGCTAGGGAAATTGACCAAACTGTCGCTTTGTTCATCTTCTTATTCTTTTTCTTATTCTTCAAAATTAGCACAAGCACTCTCCTTAGTGTTTATGTGAAATGGCTCCTTTCCCTTGCATGGGTGATCATTGACCAAGAGAATCTTTGTATCTTCACACACAACTGTATAATCAAGAACTGTCCTTATTCGTCTATTTGTGCATGTGGATTCCACATTTCATATAATTTAGGTGGGGCTCAAGCATGTCGGAGTGGAAGGGGTGTGCACAAAAATAAGGGTTTGCACAATGAACCATTGTAAAAACATACGATATTGAGGGATGAAAGTGCCTAAAACTATGGAAACAAGGAAGCTTCCATGCAGCAGAGCAGGGGATGATGGCATTGTAAACCCCTCCTCATCTTTTATTTTATGGGTACTTTTTGTTGCATGTAATTATCCCTTACTCTGCTGCATGGATGCTTTCTTGTTTCTACACTTGTGGCCCTTCCATCCCTACATTTTCAATAAGCACTTGTATACATTGTTACATGTACAATGTATGTATGTAACAGTTACATGCATATGTAAGTCTAGTTTGTGTGTGTGTGTGTGTGTGTGTGTGTGTGTGTGTGTGTGTGTGTGTGTGTGTGTGTGTGTGTGTGTGTGTGTGTGTGTGTGTGTGTGTGTGTGTGTGTGTGTGTGTGTGTGTGTGTGTGTGTGTGTGTGTGTGTGTGTGTGAAAAGTATAGAACACAACACATACATGTAGTAATACTGATTGCTTGCCTGCAACACACATAAATAATCCATTCAAGAGTGGAGTTGTCCCAAAGCCTATCATGAACATGAGAAAAAAACATTAAATGCTGAAGGATGTAGGGATGATAGTGCAAAAAATCAGAGAACATTTGTAGCATATCACACAATATGGTGGTACTTGAATCTGAACAGAATGTATCTTATAAGCAACAAGGGCAGTGAGATATCGACAAAACTAACACATGCAAAAGTAAGTAACATGTAACTGTAACTATGTCATCTTTACCAATTGTTTAACCCAGCCATGCATGTGTATCGTGGTGGTTACGCTACTGTAGTGTGGCTGTGTATGGCACTGTGTATGTGGTGTCTCAGTAATGTCATTATTGGGGTCACACTCTACATGAGAAGCATTTTGAAAACTGAATGCACCCAGCCCATATGTTAGTCTGACTTTTGTTTTGAGAGTTGAGACTCAAGCTAATATCACACTAAATATGGCAGTGCAAGAAGTATAGTGCTTACATTTTAGCGATAGGCTCTGTAATGGTTTAAGAATTTATTGAAAATATAGTACCCACGGGACATCCTATCCTATCCTATGTGTACATGTATATGATCACTACTTCATAATCATGCATTACACCTCTGTGTCCAGTTTGAGGTGCACAGAGAAGCTGAGAAAGTAGTAGCTGTGGTTCAATATACTTCTTGAAAGTGACTGTCTTGAATGAGTTGCATTGTGTTGTATTGTATTGCCTTGGGAGTCACATGGTTTGAATATTTGACACAAACACTATTGTACATGTACGTGCATAGAGCACTACTTAGTAAATTCACAGACACACATGCATACATTAACACACGCCAGCTTCAACAGCTTAGAAAAAAATATATTTTTATCTGTTTAAAAATTTCAGCTTCAACAGCTTAGAAATAATAACAGCTTCACAGCTTAGAAAAATAGCAGTTTCAACAGCTTAGAAAAAACTTCCACAGCTTAGGAATAATAACAGCCTCAACAGCTTTTAAAAAATAGCTTCAACAGCTCATAAAAAGAGGTAAAGATGGTCCACATGCCCAGTCTTGAGACCTGGGAATGGGGCTTAAAGATCATTGTGATGATCCACCAATTCCCTCATCACCCACGTGGACCATCTATCCTCTCATGTACACTAGTTCTGCCGGCATTGCTTACAGACAAACAAAACTATGTATGAGACAGAAAAACTATTTGAGCTTTGATTTTACACACTACTTACTTAAATACATGTAAAAAGGGCACCTCAATAATTATTACCTTCATAAACAAATAGAGCTGCAATACCTAGCACTAGCATGACAACTACAACAGGTGATCTTCCCCCAGCCAGTCGATCCTGTGTAATGCAAATGGAACACATGCACACCTACAGATGAACAATTCTAACTTACAGATACAACCCCCCCAATAGCTCCACCAATTATTCCTCCCACATCATAGAGTATAGACAGACGACTAGCCTGACTAGGTGACGACCAGCTATAACCTGCAACAGGAGATTTTCAGGACATACAAGTAAAATCTATTTCTGCTCCACTCCACAGATCTATACAGCAAAGCAGAGGATGATGGCATGCAATAATAACATGAAGGCATCACCTATACAATCACAACAGACCATCACACCAACCAGTAGCACACAGAGTCAGAGACAGACATACTTTATCCACTTTATGAGTAGAAACAGAACCATCTGAATTGATGGTGAAAGTCGAGAAGGCCTCCACTACCACTCTGCATGGTTCCACTATACTCATGTATTAAAGGGGCAAGCTGCTAGTTCTGCTATAGCCTATATAATGAAAGCACTGAAGTGCAGGACCCTTGGTGCATGCATTGCAGAATGCGCATGCCCTTATCAGTATGTATAATGTGTAGTAGCCACACAATGCTGGAAGGACTCTGGTTCTGCAACGGAGCAGTTTCAGAGAAAATCCCACAAAATTTCACCCGTTAGATAAGTTGTGTCGTTTGTAGAATGAATATACTTACTACATGTACAAGTGAGTTATTAGTGGAGACAGACAGACAGACAAACCAACTACAATAAGGTAGGCTGTACGATGCCAGTGTGTGGATGTTGCGTTTGTTGTATCTTAAGTAATTATGATGTTAGAAAAATGAAGATGCAAGGTTCAATGCTCTTAGGTGATTCCATTCTGAATTTCAAATGAGGGACCTCAAACTTAACGATCATGCATGGCAAATGGAAGCAGAGATATCCAACGTTCATACAATACAACTAACGTTGATTTAGGTAGTACGGAAGCCAAAAGAACAGACCATAGTTGACCAGCTTCACACAAGCGTAAGAGAGAGAATACTGAGAGGAGAGACATTGGGAGGGAGGGAGAGAGAGAGGTATGATTACATACATGTAGATAGTCTTCCAACAGTCTTTTGTGACTGTAGTGGCCTTTTTTGAGAGTATGTTGTGGCTAATGGCAGAACACTTTGAGCCACCCTGACATAAAGAGTCTACCGACTTTGATATCCTTTAGCAGCTTAACAGCAAGAGGATATTTTTACACCACTGCTATATACATTTTACTTGAAATTGTACAATATACACAGAAACTTAAGCATGTAATCTTACGTACTACAATTACTCCTGGCAGTAAAAAGGCTCGAAAGAAGTTGATTGGCTTTCTCTTTTGTTTGTCATTGCTGTCAATCTTCCCCACTTCATCATGTGAAGAGTCTTCATTGATAGCCTTAGCCACTCCATCAGCACCACTCTGTAAAACATCACCTTCTTCAGTAGCTAGGATATAGCTGCCACGCTTTGTAAGAGAAACACTTGCTTCCACAACATTGCTCATCTCCACAAAGATGGGGTTGGTGGCTTTTGTTGTCTTGGAGTCAGAGACTACCACAGAGAGATGTGCATGAAGATCAATTGCGTGCAACAACAAAGCAGTTATATAACTGACACACAAATGATTACACACAGATGGGCATGTACATAATCTGGAGAAGTGCACTTCAACAGCACCTTATATACATGTATGTATAATGAACTACATGTATACGTACTGCATTAGGATGCTTAACCAGCATGTTTGAAAACACATTGACAAGCATTGTTTTGCTGCAGCACAAAATACCTGGATCATGTGATGATTGTTGGTGTTTGGACATATACATGTTGTCATCAAGTACCTGAACACCTATATAGAGAAATCAGCAGTATCATAGGTGGCTTATGCACATTGCATCACAACCTCATGCTGTCACAGTATTATAACTGTAGTCTCATTACCTTCATGGGGGATTATATGTATCGTTCTAAAATGCTATGTGCATGTATATACTCACGACAAGAATGCTGTGTACATATACTTTCTCACCAACTTTTTCTGGGTGTTCAGGGAGGCAGAAAAATACGATAATGGCTCCAAGGAACATAAAAAAACTGCTTGCCATCATAGCCAGTTCAAATCCGTAAGGAAGAAGAGATGACACCAGAACAGCACTAAGTATGTTACCTAGTATATGCATATACCAAATGATCCCCATGTACATATATATTGGAGATTTATACATGTACATGGAAATGCTCTCACACAGCAGTGTTTGGGAGTTTTGAGTAATTTGTTAAAGCTACTCTATATAGCAGTTGTGTCAGCAATTGTTATTCTAGCTTTCAAGCAAGATCCCTTACAAACACTTAGTGCAAATAAGGGGTGTACACTACGCCTATATGTAGTTGGAAAAAAGATATTTACCTACAGACGGATTTGCACTCCACACACCAAAAATAAAACCACGGCTAATATGAGAAGGGACAGCATAAGGAAAAGACATGTAGTAGCATACATACAGTCACGTATACTAAGTATGTGATAAGTGTATACTGGGGTGAGTATGAATGTCAGACCTTTGTTTCTATGTACTACACATGGCATGTAAATGTGCTATATATGTATGTAAATGTGCCACACATGGCAGGTTCATTAGTACATCAATACATGTACAATGGAAGTCCTCTAATCAGGACCACCAAAAGGAAATGTAGATGCATATACAATAGCCTCATCCCCAGGCTCTCCCTGTGAGTGTACAACAAACGACCTTTGAACCCACAGTAAACCTTTGCTCGGTTGGAAACATGTATTTGCGCACGTATATATCGTATAAATGTTTTGCATATACATGTATATGTGCACGAGGGGAGAACCTGGGGATGAGGCTATGTATAGGACACATGGCGGCTTCAAATCAATGCTTGAATTGGAAAATACATTGTTCAAGCACAATTACATGTCACAATACCTGGTTTTTCCAAACCAATTCTCCATGACTGCAATGACTACAGGCCACCCTGAAGACTGGGCAAAACCTATTGAGCAAAGAAAGAATTTCCATAGCTTCCTAAACTTAGAGGTACATGAACCTTCTCACGTGTCTTGAAGTCTTAAACATATGTATAGGATAACAAGGCCACAATCTATGTGCATGAACAATGGTAATATAACTGCATGATTTAAGAATGCATGTATACATGCATGTACCCAACGAAGAACACAAACATGCTAAGCAACACATGCAAATGCTGGAGCACAATACCTGTAGGGTAAGTATTACGTGAATAGACAATTATGCATGTACCACATTACTAGAACGTATTAGTCTACAGGTTATTGTACCATTAAGTCCCCATATCACAGCATAGTAGTAAATGTTGTATATCTCTAGCCATGGTCCTACACTGCCAAATAGAAAGGTGAGAAGAGCAGATAAGACCATGCCCCCAGTTAGCAGATAGCGATGGTTCACTCTGGATCAAAGAGGATGAAATATTGGGTGGTGGAGGTAGAAGACAAGAGACATCAATTGTAACATGCACAAAGTCTATCTTGTACATATACATTGTATTTGTCATGTACAGAGAGTGCATGTGGATTCTTCATGCCAGAAAAATACATGCAGACAGCTCTATGTAATACATGCATGTCAACATGTTAAATCTGCATGCTCTTAAGAGAGTGCAGTAAAGAGACAACTCCACATGGACGGATGATAGTTTTTACCTGTCTGCAATCCAGCCACTCAAGAAGAGCCCAATTGAATAGCACAATAATAAAGTGGTGTCAATGTAGCCAAATGTTAGCCCTGCATTATCCTGCATTGATAGATAGTCACCATAATCAGTACAGCCACATGTATACATGTACAGTTGTTGGCTTTATCACTACAAAACCTAAAAGCACTTCTAGTATAATAGGACAGTCAATGCAAATTGCAGGACATCAAATGCATAAGAAAACGCTAACAGGAGAGGTGAAGAATTGTCTGGAATCCCAGATGTGGAATGGGTGAAGATTGGGGTACTTGGAGTGGTTACTGGGAGACAGTGCTACCTCCATGGTTGATTTGACATTGCTGAATGACTTGCGGATGACATGATAGAGAGCATAACTGCATCACGTGTACGCACACAATAAATGGAAGAAAACGAAAAGTGTAGTCTATATTTTAGGCTCATGTATATAGATGATAATGACACTCAAGTCAAGCAAGCGTATAGACTCAGCAAGAATGTGCAGGCTCACTGTACTTAGGCTATATAGTATCTTGCAATGTTATACGCACCTGTAGAATGTCAGAAGAAATACCCATACGTGATACCAGCTGTACCGACACCTGGACATACTAATAGTCTCGTGCCACACCCACCGCATTGATTGTGCTGACTCAGCATCGTGCCATTGCACATGCGTCGGTAAATGTAGGGTGGGGTAATTCGGAACGCGGAGCAAATAGAAATCAGTAGCCAGTTAAACAAATGATTTACCTCCTTCCACTTTGCACGCAGTAAGCACTAACACTAACCCTTACGATGTACGTTTTCTAGACGTTTTCCCTTATCCTTCAGGATCGTTTATATTCTTAGCCATTTCCGGTATTACATAGTCCTTTCACCACTGAACTTTACAGAAGCTCCTTGTACGCCTCTAAACAAAGAGCGGATCCAAAGCTAACGGTATCACAGGTACCCAAACCACCGTTGGTTACATTGCACCGCTAGCACTAGCTCACTCTGTCTTGCTTCGTTTGCAACGAGTACAGGGAATTTCTGGTTGGTTGTAGTTTAAAAATATCACGCATGCGCACACACCGACTGGCCTAAGAACGAGCCATGTAGCTGCAAATAGTAAGTACACCACTCTTTACGTTCAATTTTGACCGAGACTCTTTGAAATATGAACGTCGTATAAGAGTGGCACACTTGCTATTGGCTGCTACATGGCTCGTTCGTAGGCCAGTCGGTGTGCGCATGCGCGATATGTGAACTCTGAATTGGACAACCAACCCTCTGTAACTTAGTCAAGTACGGTAATGGCCCAAAACGTGCGCATGCGCAGAGTTTAAATAGTAAACAAATTCAAGTTGCATTATTGCAAGAGAGAAATGCCTCGAAGGTATCAAAAGAAGAGAGATGGTTCCAAATGGATAGAAGATGATTTGAATGCTGCACTTGAACTTGTAGCAAGGAAAGAAATACTCTCTGCTGCAGCATTCAGGTTTGGAATTCCAAAGACAACACTGCATGCACATATCCATGGTACACGCACAAAATCAGGTGCAGAAAGGGCAACTGTCCTTACACCCACTGAGGAAAAAGAGATAGCAGTGACTCTGCAAGTACTGCAAGATATTGGCCTTCCCCTTACTCTGGGAATTGGTAGCATCTGTCATTCAGGATCATCGTAAACATGAAGCAATTGCAAATCCATTTAATAATGATTGTGAAGGTAGCTAAAGATTGGTGGAGTGGTTTCATTAAAAGGTGGAAGTTAAGTGAAAGGAAACCACAGCATCTCTCAGCAAAGTGAGCTGAGGGTGTTTTACCAGAGGTGGTGGATGCATGGCTCAAGAAAGTATTTCAGGAGGTGGGGCTGATCAAGAGAGGTCGAGCAGTCGAGGACCTTAGCAACGAAATGTGGAATTGCGATGAGTCTGCATTCTGCACCTCTGCAACATCCAAGACTCTCATTGCTAAGAGAGGGTGCAGAGATGTGCATGAGAGAGGGGGAGGATCAGGCAGAGAGTATGTGACGGTTCTTGGTGCAGGCTCAGCATCTGGTGTTAGACTTCCACCTTATATACTCTACAAGGCCAAGCACCTCTACGATACGTGGTGTAGAGCAGGTCCTGCAGGAGCACTATATGGAGTTAGCCCCAGTGGCTGGATGGAACAAGCAAACTTTTTATCATGGTTTGAGAAAATGCTTGTTCCAGCTGTCCATCATCTGCTTTCCAAGGGACCTGTGGTCCTTTTTGTGGATGGCAACTACTCCCATGTGAGTATTGATCTAATTAAGAGTGCTAGGTCACATGGGATACATTTGCTCTGCTAACAGCCTCTTGAAGTGGGTGTGTATGGCCCAGTTTAGCAGGCATGGAAGAAGATACTAAAGGAGTACAAATTGGAGAGCATCCAAAATAGATCGGACTGCACTACCAATATTGATAGCTAAACTGTGGTCACAATCCTTCACAAAGCTACACTTACAGAGTGGGTTTCGAGCAATGGGGCTTTATCCACTGAATCGAGAAGCAATTTCAGAGTCACGTCTCGCAGTGTCAGCTGTTTACAGATCAGAATGCTCCAAAGAGCAAGAAAAAGTAACCACTTCAAAAATCCACCTTCAACTCCAACACGGCAACATAGAGAACGTCCACCCCCTACTCCTCAGCTCCACCTTCACCTTAAGGGGCATTTTACTATGCTTCTGCAAGTAAAACAGCAAAAGGACACATCAAAAAAGCGTAGATGTGAATCCAGAATATATGGTGAAGCACTGACATCAGATGGAGTTTTGGAAAGAATTGAAGAGAAGGAGGCTCAAAAGAAAGAGAAAAAGGGAAAAAAGAAGGGGAGAAAGAAGGGAGCAGTGGTTGACAAGAGTGATCTGATGATTTAGATCCAGGTATAGTATAATTTGTGTGTTCATGCTAAATAGTGTATCACACAGTACAGTAGTACTGGATTGCTATATATGGTCTATCCATGTGATGTTGGCTTGTGGTATCTACCAGTTTCAATTGCTAAACAGTGGCTGCTGACTCTCAATTTGGTAAGGGCTATACGATGCTTCATTATATTAATGCAAAGTAAGTATTTTTCTAGTTGAAGTTGGTGCTTGAATAGTTTGTACGTTCTGAGTTTGTTCAATGCGTTTCCTCGTATACTCAGTGGTCTCTGTATTTGGGCAAACCACTCTTGAACATATTGATCTCTATACCTTGTCATGATTGCATTAACATGATCTTTTATATTGTCCATGTTAGCACATACATGAAGAGTAGATAATCCTGCTTTGTCATATATATCTTTGGTCTTAGAGAGCCAACATTCTTTGCCACCTTTATCCAATGCCAATTGCTCAGATAGTGCATGTTGAAGAAGGGAAGGAATAAATCCAGAGCTAAGGCGATGCCAGTATTTTATTATTCTCTCTTTCCAAAACAAGTGAAGTGGAAGTTGACCTAGTTCACTACGTACTGCTGCATTGGTTGTACTGAGTGGGAGGCAAAGAATGTACTTTAGATATTTCAATTCAATTAACTGTAACTCTCGGTCATTATTGAAGCCCCAAATTTCACAACCATAACAAAGAATTGGTTTCACAAGTGTGTCATATAACTTCAATGAAATGACAGGAGGAGGGAACTGTAAATACAAAATGCTCTTTTTAGCAGAATATACTGCCTTTCTTGCCTGATTGCCAAGAAACTTTTTCGCTGTATTATAATTGCCATTTAAGTTTATCCACACACCTAGATACTTATAGGTGTTAACAATTTCCAAATCTGTGTCCTTCCATTTGTAGTGTTGGTTATACTTCTTCCCAAAAACACATATTTTTGTTTTTGATGTATTTATATGCTTGTTGCAGAAAGATTCCAGAGTCAGTAAGTGTTTCTTTAATCCCTCTGAAGTACAAGAAAATGGAACGATATCATCAGCAAACATCATAACATCTAGAACAGCTCCATTTAATACAACTCCGGCTCTATTCTTCTTTAGTTCAACCTCCAATCCAGTCAAAAAAAGGCTAAAGAGTAGTGGGCTAAGATTACAGCCTTGTCTAACTCCTTTCTTGCATGGGAATGAATCTGTTGCTTCAGATGCTGATATTCTTACACGCGATGTGGCTTTCGAATACATTGATTGTAGAACTTTTAGCATTTGGTAGCTGAAACCATGAGATTTCAACTTCTCCCACAAAAGATTGTGATTTACACTATCAAATGCCTTCTTGAGGTCAACAAAGCACACAAATAGCGATGTATTTTCTGCTTTAGACATTTCTATCAGTGTGTTAAAAATGAAAATACAGTCTGTTGTCCTTCTATACTTTCTAAAACCAAACTGTTCTTCAGGAAAAGGTTTCTGACTTCCTCCCAATCACTGATTCTTTTATAAAGGATAGAAGTAAATATTTTCCCAATGCAGTTAAGCAAAGTGATACCCCTGTAATTGTTGGGGTCATCACTTGATCCAGATTTATATATTGGGCAAATTAGACCCTGTGCCCATGTAGTTGGATATTCACCTGTTTTTAGTACATTGTTAAATAGTTTTGTTAGGAGGTTGATGAGTTGGTTGTTGAATGATTTGTAAACCTCTACAGTCAGTCCATCCTGTCCTGGTGCTTTTTTGGTCTTCATATTGCCACTCTAACTTCTTCATTAATAATATCAGTATTCAGTTCTTCCACATACATATTGGATCTGATTGCTAATGATGTTAGTAGGGATTGAGGTAAGAACAGCCTCCTGTTCATTTAAAGACTTAAAATGTAGAAATAACAATGTGGGACTAACTGATGTTATCTTCTTTAGTACAGGATTCAATTTGTTGATGAGATTGCAGAGTTCATGTGGTCTTTTAGAGTTGGTAACAAGTAATTTGCTGTGCAATTGTGACTGGTAATACTACTTTTTCCTCTTATTTAATTTTTTATACAGCTTTTTCTGAATAAAAATTCTTCTCTTACAGCAACCACTGAAGGCTGGATAAGCCAGAGTTGTTTGCAATTATTCACTATTCGTTTTTGACATTTACAATGATTGTCAAACCATGCATTTTTCGGGAAAGACCTGGCAGTACCTGTTAGCTTTGCTGGTGAGAGTGATTTTTTCTGTAATTGTTTGGTATTAGCATTACTCCGTTCAATCATTGAAATAAGTAGGGTTTCTAACTTCTTTGCACTAATATCTGGTGAATCAACTTCAATACTATTGCATAAGAACTGGAGTTGGTCATTAGCCTGCAGGAGTCTATGAAACCTCATTCTATTCTGTTCATTCCATTGTATGGGTGAGGCTAGACTATACAAAGGTATGTGTGATACGTCTTCTGAGGTTGAAAAGGTCTAGTTTGTTTCAGCTCAAATATTATAGGACAATGGTCGGAATATGTTGTCAATTCGGCAACCTGAAAGTTTTTTAATATAGATGTTAGTACCTGCCAATTTTTTTCGATTTTTCATGACAGAGTGCTTACTTTCGATTGAGTCAAAAACAACTAGAATCGGCCTTGGGTGTGAAGAACCGTGTTTCGCTTTCCCCAAACGTCTGCAGTGGGAAACACAAGAACTTGGTATATCCATCTTGTTTTCGAGAAACTGGTGTACGACATTTCTCACATTTCCCTCATTTTCCGTTAGACCTATGATAATTACATTTTTCTCTCTTTTCTCTCTTTCATTTCTTTCAAGTTGCTTTTGTTGATTGGCAATTGTTTCTGTTATAGCTGTGCCATTTTTGTTTCCATAGCCTTTGGGGAAGCTGTAGACATCCTAACATTAGGTATCCTGGTGCCCTCTGACCCCTGCAATGGTACTGATGGAAGTGGCTCCAAGGAAGGCTTCTTTGATTCCAATTCTGCAACTCTACTTTGAAGCATATCAACTTGAAGTTTTATAGCCAACAATTCACTCTCAAAACAAGACTTCAGTGCTTGCACAGCCTCACTAATTATTCCCTTTAGTGATATCAATAGCTTTTTCTCCAGCCCTGAGAGCAAACTGTCAAAGTCAAGACATGACAATGAATCTTGTGTGTTGCTAGATTTGTAGAAGCACTTGTGTCAAGTTCAACCTGACAACCTTGTCCATTGTCAGTAACTAGGTCATTGTCAGAGTAAGTATGATTTGCATTACCTTGTAACTGCTGATTTTCTAACTGTGTCTCCAACTGGCAAGACACTTGTGTCTGACTAGATGTTTGTGAGGATTCCACTAGCATATTTTGTGCTAGCCACTCACCCAAGGGTTTACCATCATGCTTAATACTATTCTTCCACTTTCTTGCGGGAACACCCGCGATGTTCTCGAATTCATTGGGAGTTATCCACCTTCCCTGATATTTTACACATTTTCCCACTGTTTTCCCTGATGCTGTGTATATTTACTCTGCAGCTTGTCTGAGAGGTTTTCTGTTTTTTCTACTGTTACATCAATTTCTATTTTCATTTGTCAGTTTGTAGACTACAATGCAACATAGTGATATAAAACACACAGCCAGCTAGCCTGTCTAAGGTCTGTGTAAGTATAATGTGATAGGTGTAAGTGCTTGCTAGATCTATACATCCGGAGATCCAGAGCACCCTGGCATGGACCATCTACATTCATATGTAGCTTCTTTATTACATGCATGTATACAACAAATAGCTACTCAGAGGCAGGGCAGAGTACATGTAGCCTCTTCTTACTTTGTCTTGCTTTAAAGCGACCCCATACATTTATTGCGAATCCTCCACCTCCCATTGTGATCAAGACATGACCTCGAGAAAGAAATTCTTGTTCGACAGCAGCAACAAATGCCCTATGTTGTGGGAGGTCCTTGTTCTCATTAGGGTCATAGTGTACAATGCTTATATTAAACAATGGAAATCTTTTCAAAAATGTACTTGATCTTTTCCTTGCTCCTTTTTGGTAGTTAAAAGTATTGCTTCCATACTTTCCAGCATCATGGACTAGAACTACTCTTGACTGTGGTATTCCATACATTGCCTTAGAGTTATTGAGCACAACTAGTAAGTTTTGAAAGCAACCTTCCATCGTACCTCCTTTTTTGAGGTCTTCCCGAGCAAGTCTTTCTGTTCTTGCATAAATAGCAATGAATGGAGCACTTAGATTGAGAGCCTTTTGCATTCTGTCAACTGCTGAAAAGACAATTGTGTTGTGTGGCAGGTTGCGGTATGGACAGTGGTATGTATCAAAGGTAAATGTTGGGTCAACATAATAGGAAGCTGTACGCACTTGTGCTACACTTCTCCAAGACTCAATAACAACAGATACATCTGGATTGCTCTGGTTTTGTTTTTCTTCAAGGTGCTTTTTAATAAAGATTGTTGCATTCTTAATAGAAAAGGGATATCCAGGGATAGCACTAATGCACAATGTTTTCCAAATTCGAAAGTCGGCGGTTTGACTGTGTCTTTCTATATTTTTTGTTTCAAATTCCTGAACATGTGTACTTAGAGCTTTCAGAGCTCTTTTGCTTACACTCCCAGATATATTATCACAAATGCAACAGCGCATATGCTTCCCTTTTGTCCATTTCGCTGATTTATCTGCAATAAATCTAACAAGTAGTATTTCTCGAGGTGAATACATCATTGCTTCACTCATTGTGTGAAACACAAACTCTGTCTGTCTGTATTGTGGTAGGTTTGAGTTATAGCATTTAGTTAGCATATTTTGTATAGCTGTTTTATTATAAAGATCAAAAAAGAGCAATGAATGTGGCTGGCCTGCTGATGGCAAGCTGGACAAATGCTCACTGTTGTTATAAATCCATGGTTCAACCATATTGAAGTTCCAGAGGGTACTAAAGTAGGCCAGCTGAAAGAATTTCATCGTGTTAGCTGACAACTGTTCAGTGATTTCCATAAAGAAGATATAGGGCCTTCTGCGTAGAGATATATTGTAAGCCCATTGTAATGTTGCTGTAGATGGTTCACGTATGTTACAGTTGACACAACAGGCCGGTGGCTCTTCTCCGGTGAAGGGGTTGAAGAGAAGAAAGGTCCATGAAGCTTCTGTGCAACTATCCATCTCGGTGGGATGGACGACATAAAGACATGGATTTAGAAGCATTACAGCTACAAATAGTAGAGTGAATGCACAAAGAAATATAAACACGCGACGAAACCATAACAGACCCTTCATGGTGTACAACGTATGATCTGTCACTCGCTCCTGAGGGGACTAATCACGAACGAAAACACGTTTTTGCGTTGGGGGACAAAGGTCATTCCATTACGCGCTGATTGTGCGTGGGAGGAGAACATTGGGCCCAAAGGTCACGTGAGGTTGAGGTGGCGCTTCTGAACCTGGCTCTATTCAATAATAAGTACATGACGGCACAGCCCAGCAGTATGCACAACAATATACTGTAGTAATGATAGCGCTGAGGGGACTAATCATGAACGAAAACACGTTTTTGCGTTGGGGGACAAAAGTCATTCCATTACGCGCTGATTGTGCGTAAGAGGAGGCGCAAAGGTCACAGGCCCAGCAGTATGCACAACAATATACTGTAAAAGAAGGTAGTAATGATAGCTCTTATTTATAGTGCCTCTGTCATTCTACTTGGCTAGAGCGATGCATAACTCTCTATGTATCAAGTGCAGCTATTCCAAATCTGGGTTCTGTCTAGTGATCATGAGTTAGCCAAGGATAAGGTACTATATTTTTGTGGAACTACTATTAACGACAGGAAACTTATGGTTAAGTGTACTAGTTGTGGTGCGTAGTCTCATCTTTTTAAGTAGGGGAGTGCTTTCGAATAAGCCACCTGTACCAGGGAAGTCAACAGTAAATCTGGGTTGTGGGAGTGCCTTACATGGGAAGCTTGGTTCTAACCCACCACCAAAAGCTAAAAAATCAGGCCCTTCCCAGGTTCACTCTCACTCCCATTTTATCTCTGCTCCTTCTACCTCTACTGCCCAATCTTCTACCATATACTCACAACCATCCCATCCTCTCATTCCCTCTCACTGCTATTCTGTCTCCCTTTCCCAACCACTACCATTATTGCAATCTGACAACCAATGCCTTCCATCGGAATGCTCTTTTTCACTTCCGTCATCTGCCCAAAATATAGACAAATGCATTTCTGAACATAGGTGGTGTGTTGTCTAATTCTGGCTCCCAATCTATCTCTGTTTGCTCGGACTGCATCTCTAAAGCTGAGGTCAATGCCATGTTTACTAAGTTGGAATCAACTATTAGGGCTTCCTTTAATGCACAAACTACCATCATCGCCCCTGTCTCTCAACCCTAATCTCATTGACAACCTATGACTCATAATACCAACCTGATCTGTTATTATGGCTCTTAGTGGTGAAATAATCGCAACTATTGAACCTCGAGAACTGTACAGACGGTCGAAAACCCCTAGAAGACAAGCATACCACAAACTCTTACCAAACCCCGTTGGAAGAACAGCAAACATGTCTTCTCTACAAAGCTTGCTATCACATCCAGCTGTTCTTCCTTCAGGGTTTGGTAGGCTCCAGGGGCAGAGAACCTGGGGGGGGGGCAGGGGGGGCTTGAGCCCCCCCACTTTTTGATAAGGGGAGGTTTTCATGAAGAGCACTAATACCCTATGCCAGATGTATTCAGAATGAATCAAAGTAATAACCCCCCACTTCATGAACGCCGAGCCCCCCCACTTTTGACATGCTGTCTCTGCCTCTGGTAGCCTAGAGAGCTCTACAGGCCATCAGAACGTCCTTCTCACATTTGTTCTGACGGAAGTCAGCCATCTTGATTAGCCGGCTCTACGTGACGTCACGTCATGCTGGAATGCTATAATTAGCGAGAGGGTGTGACTACGCCAGACTAGTTCGCAGGTATACTCATGTAATGGTGTTTGGCACAGGCCAAGGCACAGTGGCTGTGCGGGCAGGGCAAGGTTCCTGAGCAGAATGAACGAGCAGGCCCAGAAGCAGCTAGCTACAGAGCTAGGGGCAGGGTGTGTAGCAGAGCAGAACATGCACAGTCGCTGCTAGGGCTGTGTGTGTCAGCAGGGCACGTAACAGTGTGCAGCACGGGCTGATGTCCAGCGGCCAGGCGGGCCAGGCAAGGTTCCTGAGCAAAATGAAGGAGCAGGCCCCAAAGCAGCTATATATAGAGGCAGGGCATGTAACAGTGCACAACACGCCAGGTAGATACGAGTGGCCAGATGGGCAAGGCCCAAAGCAGAATGAGGGAGCAACAGAAACGAGTTAGGGCATGCAGCTGTGCACAGATACCAGTGGGCACATGATGGCATGTGGGCTTGGCACTGCATAACTGATGCAGGAAAGGGCAGCAACTCTTCCCCTCCCCGCCCCATTTTTTCTCTTCCTCTCCCCATTTTTCTTTTTCTCTCCCCCCTTCTCTTCCTGACTATCTTCACCCTTTCCTGTATGCATACAGCGAGGTTGGCAGCAGGCTTGCAGAAGGCATGATTACCATAATATAAACACACTAACCTACACTGCTGTTATTACTCGACAGGTGAACTGGGCAGAATCCCAAGGGCACAGCAACCGGCAGCAAGTGGGGTGCAGTCCTTTCAGGCTGATGGTATAGAGGGGCAGAATCAGAGGCAGAGTGAGGGATCTCTGGGAGTAGCAATCAACCAGGAAGAGAATTGCCAGTCCCTAGTTAGCATAGGTACCGGTCTTCCAGCACTGCAAAAACTGGTGGAAAAGATCAGAGCTAATGAATACATTGACTTTGCAGAGTTACGGGCAAGGACATGCGAATACCTCAATCTGTGAAGGGACAGATTATCATTGTTCAAGCAGCCGACCTTATGCATAGTCGAAGAATTATTCCTGACCTGGCGACTTAATGTCAATGCTTTGCGGTATATGTGGCAGCACTAATCCTCCACCAGCCATCCAGACTAGTAGAGCTCATGGCCTATCAGTCATTGATAGCCAAAGCCAGCCAAAAGTACAAATGGCCTTCCTGCGTGGTCTATGACCATAATTTCCGCCAGGAGGCAGCAGACAACCCCTCCCAGGCATGGGTGAAAATTGACCCAAACATCTATGCCCAATGCTTCACGGGGCAGGCCTTGAGTGGTGAGAACTGGTGTAGCAAGTGCCATTGCTTGGAGCATACATCGGCCAACTGCCCACTCCGTCCTGAATAGTAGCTATCTGATACATTAACGATGTGTCAATTAAAGATGTTTCTTTTTGGTTTGCGGGTCGAAGGAGTGTAAGCTTTGGCGGTGTGGGCGATATTATTGCCCTAATTGGGGCAAAAATAAGTGTGCCACACCTTCTCCTAAGGGAGCAGGGGTGGCTGTTTTGGTGTACGTCACAGGTTAATAACGCTGGCAGTTTGATGCGCATGCGCAGTATAATTTGGGACAACGGGCCTGAAATCCTGGTAGATTCAATTTTCTTTGGGTACAATTTTTGCGTATTGGCGCATGCGTAAACGAAAGGGACCAAGTGCGAAAATACGGATATGCAGGAGAACGCCCAGTATATCTTAACAGAGGAACGCGTTTATCAGCTATAGTAAATAGTAGCAATGACATGTGAGGGCGTGATAGGTGTGTATATGCACACCGTTTTGCGCATGCGCCAATACGCAAAAAATTGTGTCAAACGTACAGAGGTTTCTGGTTGTCCAATTCCTAGTTCACATATCGCACATGCGCACATCGACTGGCCTACGAACGAGCCAGGTAGCAGCCAATAGCAAGTGTGTCACTCTTTACGACATTCATATAAGAGTCTCGATCACGTAAAGAGTGGTGCATTTACTATTTGCAGCTACATGGCTCGTTCGTAGGCCATTCGGTGTGCGCATGCGTGATATTTTAAAACTCGGAATCGGACAACCAACCTGAAAGCCTCTGTAAACGAAATAGACTGTATGCGGCAATGTGGCGGAACTGCCGGACAAGGACGCGCGCATGCGTGCGCACACGCGTTTACTTGGCTCCGCCCTCTTTGTATAACCCACGTCCTGTATACGCGCTACGGTTTTACAATCGAAATTTGCTCCCGCCACCCCTGTGCGGTGGTGACTACCCCTTGTGTCGGAGGCGAAGGTAGGCTTTGTGTCTTTCTGAATTCTGTGTCAATGCAATTAGATCTATGTGCTAGACTCTATTAGTTGAAGACAGCGAGGTGTCATCGTAATCCGAAATATTTCATAGACTTGTCACGCACGTGAAGTACAACGTACCATCTTTCCGTGAATATGTTCTAGTAAGTTGTGTAACTGTTTATACTCACCTACAGTTGGAAATCGGTTGGAATTGACATGGCTTCCTCTAAACTATCAGAAAAGGATGTTGTAAATGCTCTTCAAGGACTAAGTGATGATGAAGTATCACGACTCTTTTACCATCTCGACTTACCTGTCCATACGCTGAGCAATATCGAGGCAAACTACAGTGGTGAGATGTTTATCATTCATTGTGTGCATGAATGGTATAAAGGTGACCTGGAAGCCAGCTGGGAAAAGATAATTGCAGGCCTCAGGCACATTGGGATGAGGGTGTTGGCTGAAGATTTAACCATCCAACATCACATAGAGACTCAGACTTCTGTTGCCGACAACCTCACATCTGACCTCACAACCCCCCCAGTATCAGTTCAAAACTCAGATGTTATGCAATCCCCAGTCACCACCAAATCCAATCCTGCACATAATCCCTCCTCTGTGGCCTCTGTTGATTACACAGCAGTTGTCACCACCAACTCGGCTCCCAATGATCCTGCGCACCGTCCCACCTCCATTAGTCACACAGCGACAGTCACCAATGACCCATTCCAGCAAGTAAAGGAAGAAATAAAGCAGCTTGAAGACAGCTTTATAAGTATGATGTCCATGACACGCTCAGCATTGTGCAAGAAGGAGTCAGAAAATTCTGAGTTCATTGAAGATTTTCGTGATTATCTTTTGTTTCTTCCTCTTTCAAGGAGATTCCCTCATGCCAAATTTTTCCACGGAAGCAAAGATGCTATTCGCAATGCAAAAACTATTCGAGAGCTGTTAGAAGTCCTCAGTGACTACTGCAACTACTCCAACTACGACCTACTGCTCCGTATCATCAGGAGGTTCTGTAACACAAAAGAGAAGAAGAAAATGACGGACTACTGCGAGTCACTTGAGAGGTTTGAAAAGGCCACACCTGTTAATGTCTATCTTGTTGCTATTTCAGCTGGAAGAGGTATTTTGCTAGAGTTTTCAAAAATTGTGATGAAGATGAAAAGGCGGACTTTCCAGTGCACACTACATGATGTGCGAAAGTTTAAGGAACACCTCTGTGAGACTGCATTCCTTCCCTCATACAGTGTTTCCATCGGAGGTGTGGATGAGGGCTGTGTGCAGGTAGTATTCTGCTTCCCTCCTGACTGCATTGGATGGATACTGGCTGCGCTCACACCTGCCTTCCTGCATGCACATGATGTGATGAAAGTGTCTGTGGATGGACAACGCCTCAAAATTAATGACAAAGATGATTTGGTGGTGTGTGTGTGTGTGTGTGTGTGTGTGTGTGTGTGTGTGTGTGTGTGTGTGTGTGTGTGTGTGTGTGTGTGTGTGTGTGTGTGTGTGTGTATTTCTAGAAAAACATTACAGGGGGGAAGTCAGGACTTTCTAAAATTGAGGGGGGCTAGCCTTGTATCGAGACTGTCCTGTGTTTTGTGTATGTAAGGAGATCATAGCCCATCTTGGGGGGGGGGGGGCAAATCCACTTTCAGGGCCACCCTTGACTCCCCCCCCTAGAAATATACCTGTGTGTGTGAATGTAAGCTGTCAATTGCATGTACTGTGCTCACTCTACAATGTATATACATGTACATTTAGATCGGCGAGGATGAAGAACAAGCTAACCATGTCATGGAGGGTCCTACTCCCTCCACCGACCCTGATAAGATGAGTGGTGATGTAGGTCCAACTCACCATATCTCAGAGAGTGATCCTCCCCCGCAGATCACTGACCAGATCTCTGCTGTAAGTCACACCTCTTTTATATATGTCTGATTCAGGCCATTGTTCACCTAAGTTCACCTGTATAAATATTTTGAGGGAGAGGGTGGCAATGACTGATCTTCCCACCATGCCTCTCTTTTCACAGGATGAGGAATATGCTCGTCAGCTACAGGATGAACTGGATGCTATGTCAGATGTGCATGACAGAGGTGAAGTGACTGTCCTACTCCATGGAGAACCAGTCACTGAGAGAGTGCGTGATTATGGAATGTTGGTATTTGTACATGTATGCATTTTGTCACTCTACATTTAGATCAGTGAGGATGAAGACACAGCTAGCCATGTCATGAAGGATTATTTTCTCTCCACTGTCACTGATAAGATGAGTAGAGATGTAGATCCAGCTGACCATGTTCCAGAGAGTGGTCCTCCCCTAAAGATCATTGACCAGATCTTTGCTGTAAGTTACAGCTCTAATTTAGGCTCTTAGACCTCTCACAGTCTAACACTATGGTATGTGTCCCTGAAAATTGTCATGCTACTAGTGGAATACCATGCATTGTGGGTGAGCGGAAGCGAACCCACTATACATGTACATACACATGCAAAATCAGAACTCATGTACAACATTACAGTATGTACAGTGCCCGTCACAAACATAGAAAATTGGCCTGTTGACATGACTAGGTTGGCTCACTTCCGCTCCCCCAACTATGAAACTTACATGTATAGTGGCTTTACAGGCAGTACTGATGTCTGAACAGCAGCCAACCATTCACGACTACAGCAGTGGATCTTTCTGTCATCCCTGTACAGGATGAGAAGTATGCTCATAAGTTACAGCATGAGCTGGATGCTATGTCAGACGTGCATGACAGAGGTGAAGTAACTGTTCCACTCCATGGAGAACCAGTCACTGAGAGAGTGAGTGATTATGGAATGTTGGTATATATTTATGTTGTATGCACACATACAGTATGATGTTGTGTATGCATGTATGGTGTTGAATTAGTTTGTAACTTCTATCTGCCAGTAGTAACAAAGATGATGCTACAATTTATTCGCTGTACATGCATTTTTACTAGGTTAGTGGAGATGTAGATCCACCTGACCATAGTGGTCCTCTCACACAGATCACTGACCAGATCTCTGCTGTAAGTCACATCTTCTTTATGTCTGTTTTGCTGTTATACAGACAGATACAAGTATGTGTCCACCAGATTTGTTCTCAGTTTATCCACCAAACTATATGTATGTTTGACTCCCTCTTCCATAGGATGAAGAGTTAGCCCATCAATTACAGTTTGAGTTGAACGCAATGTCAGATGTACAGGATGGAGGTAGAGGAAACTTGCAATTCAGTACAACTGTAAGTCTCGATCCCCTGGAAGTACATGTACATGTAACAGTTAGACCACTATTCACATGGACCTCATTCATGTGTATATAGGCCATCGATCATATCATTTCTCTACTTCAGGATGATGGCCAGCAACTGAAGCAGGAAACTCCACAGGATGAAATGGACAATTCTGCTGTGAGTACTACAATATATACCAGTCCCAAAAATGCACCATACTACAACTACAACATTGTTATTGTACTGTAGTCAGTTCTTTGATCCTTTTATAACCCGTACAATTGGGCAGTGGTTTCACTGTAGTAATGCGGAAATACTTCATTTGTGCCTACATACATACATACATGTACATGTATGTACTGTACCTATCATGTGTCTGTGCGTATCTACACTACATATGTACATGTACATGTATGTGATTTACAAATATAAACTACGCTATGGCTCTTTGATATATGGTCAAAAATGATTTTTTTGCTGTAGATGACTATATACTACACTACACACATACTGTATGTGATTTGATAGCTATGGCTCTTTGATGTGGGCAAAAATGAATTTTTTACCGTATGTAAGTAGGCAGTTTTGTATGATCACCTCAGTTTGTTTACTGGGCAGTTGTCAATTTTGCTTTGTTTGCCGAACAGTCAGTTTTGTATTATCACTTCAGTTTACAGTGTATTTGTTTGACTGGTGCTGTAGTTACAATGTGTAGGATTTGTTTGTTTGGTGTGTTTTGCACTCTGTGGCATCATCATGAAGCTACACTGAACTGAATCAACTCTTAATAGTTCTCTATACACATTCATGTACATACTCATTCTGCTTTGACTGATCACCGTTTTTATACCTACTGCAGGAGAGAGCTCATCAAGTGCTGCTTCAACTGGAACAGGCCACTCTAAATGTAGACGATGTGCCTGATAATATTATTGTGAGTGGGTGTCAAATATGTGGAGTACTGTACATCCTGATGTGTAGGGAGAAAGTTTTGAAACACAGTCTAAAATTTGTAGTTTGATAATTGCACACATGCAAGTTGGTAAGAGCATTGCCTAGAATGCAAACCTCATAGATTGAATACATTGGGTGAGCTATGTTGTGTTACTCACTTGGTGTAATGTTGTGTGTTTGAGTTATCATGTGTGATATACCAAGGCAACAGTGCACTGCCAGTTAAACTCTCAGTGTTCATGAACAGTGAGGGTTGCAGTACTTGATCTCTGTGGTCTGTGTGTGTGTTTTTTGTCTGATGCCCTGTTTCTCAAGCTTAAACGTTGAATCAATGGCTTTGGCCAGACATGATACTAGCCTCAATCCCAGGCAACAGCACTGCGTGTACTCATGGCATATGTGCCTTAATGTACACGGCATGTGTGCCTTAATGTGCACATAATATGTGCCTTAATGTGCACAGCATATGTGCCTTAATGTGCACGGCATATGTGCCTTAATGTGCATGGCATATGTGCCTTAATGTGCCTTAATGTGCATGCACACCATTCCCCAAAATCATGAAATCCATAAATTATCCATAAACTTATCTTTGTAAATTACTTGGTGCCTGACAACAACTGAGTGCTATTAATTATATTATTGCAGCAAAGCCTTGCATTTGCAGTGATACTTTGCCCATAAACAAAGCCACGAACCATATAGTGTATTTTCACTGCGTTTCATCCATACACTGATTGTTGTTTTTATGGTATGTTACAAACGGATTACTTGATGCATGTGCAACAATATATGTACAGTTATTAAGCACCAGCCTCATCTTTTCGAGGCTAGATATGGTACAGACTTTTAAATTTTGCTATATACCGATGCTTCAATCTCAAGTTATGGAATTATTTAATTACCGTAAAATCCACCAAGCCTATTACAGTGATCCAGAGCATGTTTTTTCGACAGTACAGGTTTAATAAAGTCTGATGGGGCACGAAACAGTATACATTGTACAAGTCAATAGGCATACACAGTGCTGATGAGGGCCAACCAGTCTGAAATGCAGCCATTTGCCTGCATACCTCAGTTTTGATCATGTATGCGTATGTCTTTATGTTTTGTAGAAACTTCAGCTACTTCTTTCCAGTATGGTAGGAGATGTTGTGAGAGTTACCTCCCTGCTGAATTCTGGAGCTGATATAGAGACCAGGGATGAAGTATGTTATCCCACAACAATTATCCCTCAGCATGCTGTTCATTTTGTGACTGTATGCATTGTAGCAATGCCACATAACTATAATTCCAATATACTACAGTTTGATTGAGCCTTAATTAGTTCGCAGTTGATATACATGTACATGTAGTGTGCAGCGGGTCATATAGAGTCGGTAGACTCTATATATATGGATGGTGCACCCGCCAGCTGAATAGAGTACCACACCAAAATCATTCAACTCTACACACCTGATTATTCACATGCATGTGCAATCTCCAACTAGGCGAATACAAAACTGAACATAAGTATGCATGCATTAAATAACTAATACCACAAAGATGATGTCCAGACTATTTCGAAGTCAATCATATCCTGATCAACATTACAATGTGAATCATATGCTGGGAATAGCGGCCCTTACACACTATTGTATTGTTATCTTCAGTGTGATAGGACTCCCCTGGGTATTGCCAGTGCCTGTGGCCACATCCAGACTGTACGCCTACTCATGCAACGAGGGGCAAGAGTGGACAATCTGGATGAGGTAAAAAAGACTGGTATGAAGACCATGGCATACAACAATATGCATAACCTCGATGTAGGGTGTAGTTACTCATGTAACAAATCATATACATGTATGATTATTATATTTGTTGGAAGTAACCTTGAGCTTGCATGAGAGAACTTACGTACTTCTAGAGGTGTACATAGTAGTTACATGTGTATCCTGTCTGACCAATGTAACTTATTTTTGGATATTTCTAAGCAGTAAACATGTCTGACAATAACTCAGAAAGCAATGTGCAGGAAAGCAATGATAGTGGGATAACTGCAGGGTTAAACCATGAACCCGTCAATCTACTACATTTCAGCCCACATACACTGCGAACACAGTAACCAGAAATGACACATGAGCTATGCATTGGAGAGTTACATGTGCCATGAACCATTCTTGTGCATGTAACGAGCTGGATAGTATATGCTCATACAAACCTCAGTATGGATGTTTCATACATATCTGTTGCTTAGGAATATCCAAGAAATTTTCTGTGTTTATTATCAACTTTGTCACTATCCAACTCCGTGCCTTTTAACAAATTAGTTGCAAAGCCCAGAGAGTCATATATAAGCCCCTATAGAGCTTATATATATTACGTTGCAGTGCCCAGATAGGACAGCATGGGCCCTGCAAGGGTGAATGCTGTCCTGTCTGGGACAGATTTGTTGGATATCCCTAGGCAAATAACATGTATGAACCTAGCAAGCTATGTCCGGAATTGTTATAGGCTGATAACATTCCCCATTACCTAGCTTCATACATGTGGGACATCCAACAAATATACATGCCACTATTCTATATATATGCAGAATACTTCCGATTACATTTTAATATCCTACAAAACATAACAATAGTAATAGGTTACAAGAAATACAGTTCCATACATGACATGAAGCATGTTATGACAGGCTGCTGTGTGCTACATTGGTATTTTCAGCTGTTGCATTTATCAGTTTACACAACACACTATGTTTTCACACAGTTTGCATTGCATATACCAGCTGGGATGGGGTGGACTGATGTTGTTGTGGAGTTAGTAAAGAATGGAGCTAACATGAACCTGCAGGATCAAGTATGTCGATAATGTGCAATTAATTCGCCATACATATGACTCACCATTATTGGAAGATGTGATCTGTACTCTGACATATGATCCTACTGGGGCTAAACATACATTCTGATTTCCACTTATATCATGACCAAACTAGCCGACTAACTAGTGTACAAGTGATAGGTACACTGCATGGTTTCATTGGGAGTGTCCATTCTACCATTTAGTCATAATTGTACAGAGTGGTCTATTTCTTCTGTGATTGTGTGTCAGAGGAGGTGATCATCAATGTGTGTATGTCGTATAACATGTGGTTGTCATTACACAGAATGGCCACTCTGCATTGATGTATGCAGCTGAGCAGGGAAAGATTGGAGCAGTAGTAGAACTGATCAAGGCTGGAGTGAACTTGAACCTGCAGAGTAAAGTATGTCATTACACAATATGGATACACAAATATATCAGTTTTTAGGTTGGTTGTCCAGTTTGGAGTTCGACATATGACCCACAACTGGACTATAAACGAACCATGTTGCATCATATCGTAATACTGTATCAAGTATGCCACTCATATTTGAAAGAGTCGTGATGAGTCGTTATGACAATGTATGTATGCATTATATATACTCCAGAAAACCATGAACAAGGAAGCACAAAAAACACACAGTTCCTCCCTTCTAAGACGACTACATAAACCAAAATGAATGCACTAAAATGCAGAACCCTCCGCGCCATGAGTTCATGCTATTGTGGACAGACCTTGCTTGGAGGCATGACCTACGGCAATTCATGAACCACGACAACTTCCACACAGGCCGCTTAGTCGCTTACCGCGTACGCGTGGTTAAATACGCATGCGCATGTTCCGCAGGAAAATGGCCGACTATACGTACAGCTTTCAATGGAGGAGTGCTGGATCTCTGCAAAGGAGCAGTTTCAGAAAAAAACCCACAATTTTTTTGATCTTTGTTGTCTGCTCAGTATGTGACAGTATTTTCAGGATGAACAGACGCTCCAGAGGTGAGATGTGATTTAACAGACAGACACACACACAGACCGAACTACTGTAACCCTCCTGCGCATGCGTGGAGGGTTAACAATAGCACACACCAAAGAAATGTAATTTCACAACTAAGTAACAAAATGATACAACTAACTTAAGTCCAGGTAGGTTTAAATCTCTTAGCAGGAGCATGCTTACGCTTAGGGTATGTTTTCTCCTTACGACTAATGTCCACTGATGAGAGATCTGGATTCACTGGGGCTGAATTAGGCATCAGTTCTGCATTTGATCTAGGTTCAGAAGTTGCAGTGGCAGAACCAGAATTAGAAGGTTCAGTGGCAGTAGTTAAAGGTACTGCAGCCTGTGTGGTAGGTATGACAATATCTAACATATCAGACTTACAAAGTAAGTCCTGAGGAAGTTCAACCGAACAATTTCGAATCTGATCATGGTGCCAGCGTCTAACTTTACCATTTGTAAGTTTCACTTGGTAAGAAACAGGATCAGTTCTGTTCAATTAAACCTGATAACCACTGGTCTCCGTGATGGTAGTTCCAGACAAACACATCATCTCCAACTGCAAAGTTTCTCTCTCTGGATGTCTGATCATGTCTATCTCTCTGTTTCTATTGGTTACTCTCCACTCTAGATCTCTCTGCAGTGTTTGGATCTAGTCTTGAACAAGGAAAACGTCCTAACAATAACTCACTAGGAGAGATACCTGTGGTCGACTGAGGTGTAAGGCAATTAGTGAAAAGTATTTTTGTGAGACGGATATGCATAGTGCCCTGAGTGATCTCGATTCTTTCTTGATTATTTGGACAGCACACTTGGCCAAACTGTTGGATGCCGGGTGATACAGCGCTGATGTCAGATGCTTAATACCATTGTCTGCCAGAAATGCCTCAAATTCGGCACTGACAAAACACGTACCATTGTCAGTAACGAGACTTTCAGCGAGTCTGAATTTCACGAACAATGACCTCAACTCCTCAATTACTGCAGATGATGTAGCATTACGAGTGCTGATAGCCTCAATCGGGCGTCGATGAATATCAGTATCATCTTTCACTCAACTGGGCCAGGTGTAGGCGAGCCCAAGACCTGGTTGGCCAACTCCATGGTTGAAGTGGTGCAACTAGTGGTGACGATTGATGCAGTTGACACGCAGAACACTATTGAACAGTACGTTCGATATCGTTGGTGATCCAGGCCACCACACATACTTCTGGGTGATGCGCGCGACACCAGGGTGTCCTTCATGCAGCTCAGTAAGAACTGCGTCTCGACAGGAGCTGGGAATAGTGACCCTATTACCCCACAATAAACAGCCTTCATAGATCGACAGTTTGGTTCTCTTTGGGGCAAATTGGTTTTAGTCTGGGCAGACGTTAGGCCATTCCTGCTGGACAAACTGAACGATCGGAGTAACTGTGGACCCTTACGAGTGCATTCTTGAATCTGGCTAGCAGTAACACAGCATTTAATCTAGACATGTGTCCTTGAGGGGGCGAAATTAATAATTGTAGAAACTTGGGGTGCACATTTGGCAGGGCAGGAGACGGATTGTTGATGGTATCATACGCTTGGGGGGATCCGTGTCAATGACATAGCCGAGATACGGTACTGATGGGACCATAAACTTGCATTTGTGCCTCCTGACTCTCAACTCAGCCTCGGCTAGGACTTTCCTTAGACCTTCATGGGAGGGTGGGTTGATCCAGTACTTTGGTCCTGAATACTTTGGTCAGATGTCCCTTCTTTTTGCACTTATGACACAGACTCTCACGATGTCTGCACATGGTGTCCAAATGGCCTGTCTTGCCACAGCGATGACAAGTCACACAAGCTCCCCTGTCACTAGTGTTACCATGCTTCCCTGACACTTTGTGCACTGGGTCGGTCTTGACGTGTAGCCTTGCACTGCCTCTAGAGGTAGACTCAGTCTTGTGCCCATGTATCTTCTTCAGGTGCTTGTCAGCAGTCTCGAAACCCTGAGCGGTTGCTATGCTCTAGCATATGTTTCCTGCAGTAGTTTCTTCTGGATCACTTCATCATTGATTCCATAGACGATACGGTCTCTCAGCATTTTGTCCAATGTATCACCGTAGTTACAATGCTGAGCTAGGTGATGCAGCTTCACTACATGAGCAGCTACTGACTCTCCAGCTTTCCTGGATCTGGAATTGAAACGGAAGTGCTGCATGACCTCGGATGGCATCAGGCTGTAGTGCTCAGTAAGTTTGGCAACTAGTGCGGCATACGTTTTCTCTTTCAGCTTCGTGGGAGTGAGGAGGCTTCTCAATAGTTAGTAGGGCTCCGGTCCTATAACTGCGAGGAATGTAGCTTGTCACTTAGCAGCTTTGTCATCTCCCATGAGATCGTTAGCTTTGAACAGCCTCTCCACATACTGAGGCCATTCCTCCTGCTGAGGATCGAACTGCTCTATCTACCTGAGCAACGCCATGGATCCGAGATCCCTCAACTCGTCGCCAAATATGTCGCAACCTTGTCGTTGTTAAAATGAATAATTATTGTCGACAATGCATGCATTATATATACTCCAGAAAATCACAAACAGGAAGCACAAAAAAAACAAACAGGAAGCACAAAAACCACAAACAGGAAGCACAAAAAAACACAATATACCACACAGTTTGACATGGCAGTTTTGCAATGGAAAGATGCATCTCTTGTTTTCGTCTGTAGTCTTTATTGGCGAGCGGAGCGAGCGTACCTAGTCATGTCAACGGGCCGATTTTTCTGTATATATATATATATATATATATATTTATATGTGACGGGCGATGTACATACCATAATATTATACGTGCTTCTAATTTTGCGTGCACACTCCCGCTCGCCAACAATGCTTTGCATTCAACTAGTTTACTTATATCTCGTAGTCTCTCAGAGGTGCAACAAGACACTGCTCTCAAAGATCAGCTTGTGGGGTTATAGGAGTAATATCTCATCGATACAGCTCTACAAGGGGCACAAGCAGCAGTTCAAAAGTAGTACATGAATAAATATCCACAAAGATAAATACTTAAGACTGAGAAAAAAGAAGAAAGGACCACGTGAAAATACTAAAATGTACACACAATAATCAAAAGGGGTCATTGGTGTCCACATGCACAATCAACCAACCTGAAAAATGCTGTATGCCATATAAATTGTGACAACTTGTAGTGGTGGATATGATGTGTTCTGTCTGTCCATCTGAACCTCAACCAGTCTGGGTGTCTCCCAGAAATGGTCTATGTACTGTGCCATATATATGTATCATATGTACAAGTATATAGCAATAGCATTGAAAAATGTATCTCTCCCTACAGAAGGGCGACTCAGCAGTGATCAAGGCTACTGTGCGACATGGGTCTGGGGCCCTACAAGTGTTAGTAACAGCGGGAGCTGACCTGAACCTTAAGAATCAGGTGAGATACATAGTTACCATGGACACTGCACTTCAATCTGGACTGCTCATATTAGGAGGGTCTAACAGCTCTGATGATCTCAGCAAGAAATGGTGGGGCAGAAGTTGTAGATATTCTCCTAACTGGAGAAAATATTGACCCAGACATTCAGGAAAATGTGAGACTCTAGACACATTACTCTTTACTGGGTGCCACAATATTTATATCCTTCCCTCACAGAACACAGGATGGTCAGCTCTCTTCTTCTCTGCTGAAAAAGGTGATGTCGCCACTACAAAATCACTCCTCAGAGCAGGAGCCAATGCTCACCTTAAAGATAAGGTAAGATATGTGTATGTCGCACCTCCTTCTGAATCTTTCCCCTCTCTTCCTCCCTCCTGCCCTATCCCCCCCTCCATCAGAGTGGTTTGACAGCGCTGGATGTGGCTACTTTCAGTAATAAAGGTAATGCTGAGGGAGTTTGTGAAGTCCTCCGTAAGTACGTGCAGGAATCTGCTACTGCCCAGAGCTATCATGTGAGAATGAGCCTGTTGTGATATCAAGTGTTGATGTTACTGATATTGACTGGGTTTTACAGGATGATGCTGTGCTTCCATCTGGTTCTGGTTCCACTTCAGAAGATGAGAATAAACAGGATAGACCTAGTGATGGAGATAGCATTTGTAGGGAGAGAGACACCACTCCCACCAGTAGAAGAGGATTGTCTGAAGTAATACATTTACTGTACATGCAGTAGCACCACTAACAGCATGATTATGTATCTCACCCCCCCTTCACACAGACTCTGAAAAACCTTGCAAACACATCTGGCCAGACAGTAAGGAGGCTATTTGAGGAACTGGAGAGACGGCTGAAGTCAACTGACATGAAAGATCCACTCTATGCAAGAATAACCAGAGGAAACCAGAGGAGACAAGTAAAAGAATAGATCAGAACAGACCAATAGCCAGAAATAGTGTGCTCTTTTCATGTCATTCCAACATTTAACGCATTAAATGATTTGTCTTCTTGTAGTCCTTGCATGGTTCCACGCATATGCATCCACTGAACGCATGTAGTTGCTTTTTGAGCCTCTGCATTTAATGCTTTATCAGAGATAGACCTCTATAGGTCTGAGCAGGAGAAGCTTTCTGGGAGTGTTCTATATACTGTTGGCGTCAGCTGCTTTCATTGACAGAGATAAGGATAGTAAGGGGCTGAAAAGTGTTAGTTGGTGAGTTGTCTTAGGAAGATTAATTGGTTGTAGTTTTTTTTTGGATGAAATCAAAGCAGGTCTAAGCTTTAAAGATACTGGGAGTGTGTAGATAAGAGCCTTTAGTCTCGCAAGCATGTGGTATATAGTGATGAGCATATGGAGTGCCTATTAAGGGATAGGCATATACATAGTGGGTTAGATGTTAAGCATGTGGGTGACAAGGTGAAAACAGGAATGTAAGGGAATGGAGATTGAGGGTAGCTACATGGAATTGTTTAGAATTCGGTAACGAGTGTAAACAAAAAGGAATCAGGGAAGTATTAGTATAAATATGGTAGCAGGGCAGGAAAGGGATACTGAAATAGCTGTTGAGGGTTATATATAAGTGGTACCTTGTGGAAATCAATGACGATAGGGTAGGAACTTACCAAATGACAGTGCTTTGATCTATTGAAAGGCCGGGTGCTTGGGGTTGCTGAAGCACCCCCAAATATTTCAGAGCTAAGCTGCATAGTAACAATACATATTGTAAGCATCAGAGGGTGTTGCTTACAGTGAAAGCCATGGCGTACTTGTGTATGATTCAAAGCGTTATATTTTAAGCACCCCTGAACAAATGAAGTTGTCTACGACATTGTGTTGTGTGACTAGTCCAATGAGGGCCATTCAACTATGCTGTTGTGTATATAGCATGTCGGTGTCCCAATCTTGCCTCTGTTAACCACTTAAAATTGCACCAGATATGAACTGAGAGTGCCTAAAATCCTGCATATCGTACGGGGGAGCATGCCCCTGGACACTTATTCTAGATCTGTCCCCTCCCCCCCTTCCATCCTAGATGTGCCACTGGGGACTAGTGTCTCTCTACTCCAAACAATGCTCCAAATGTCATTCAAAACAACCGAGCAGATTATGTACTGCTTACATCTGCCTTATCTCACCATCTGTGAACCCTGTAGCCCAAATTGCTCAACTTGTTTCCTGGAATATAATCTGGGACAATGCTCTTGAATATGGTGTCAAAGGCACCAGATGTGTACATGCTCCTTTAGAGAACTCTGTCAGACCAACCTTTGGAAATTCGATTCTATGCCATTTCTTCGAATGCCAGATATCTGAACGCTGTTTTTCAACACACCTTTTGAGTGCCATCATTTCTTGTCTATCACAAATCTCTGGCTGAAGTGATCACACTCATTTCATCGATATCAGTGGACATAAAATTCTTTAGGCTCAAGCAAGACTGGGTTGTGCTGTAGTCTGAATGTTTCTAACCTAACTATATGTCATACCTGGTCTATATATCATACCGCTGCATATCTATAGCTATGTATGTCATACCCCCTGTGGGTCTGTTGCTTATATGAACCTTTGAACCTTTGATACAGAAGTATCACTATGCTCCTACTCGCCTAATTAAGGCAAATGGAGTGTTGACACTGTACCTACATAGACAACATATCACACATTATAGTACGTATATACATATAAAATATTCAGATGATCATATGCATGGCCTAGTTGTTCAATAGTTATACCTTCATTTTACTACATGATATCAACATAGCCCCCTCCAAGGTCTTGTATCTTGTAGCTGTGAGAGGGAGATATATCATTTGGACTAGATTGTATTTTTGGAGCTGGGAAATGAAAGTCGTAGTTGGAGGAAGTTGGAGAAGAATGATCATTGGAGCACGTCCAGTCTTTTGGTAATAGGCAGTGATGAGATTGCAGCTGTTCAGAAGTAACGTAGGGTGTAGTATCTTGTTCAGGTATGACATTGTTCAATTCAGGTGTTATTGTGGCAACAGATGAAGACATAGCAATGGGTAATTCAGGTGAAGGTGTGGATGCAGGTGAAGGTATGGTAATGGTTGACTCAGATGAAGGAACGACATCAGAAGAATCACACACATAACCAGAACTGGGGGAGTGGCCACTAGTGGTAGTATGTATAGCACCATTCACCAATTCAAATGCAAGAGATGCATCAGTTGGTGAATCATGAGAAGGGCTAACAGTAATATCATGGTTAGAACCACTTTGTTCAGAGTTTGGACAATCGTTAATGTAGGGAGAATTTGGCATTGCCTCTACTACATCTACACTTAAACAAGTATCATGATTGAGGTAGGGCTTTACTGGGAACTCACAAGACAAACTAGGTAGCTCCATTTCCGTATTCTCAATACAGCTAACAGCCTTGGTTTCAATATCTTGTTTATTGCTGTATACATAAGCACAAGATGAGTCAGTTAAGTGAAGGGAAACACCAGAATGTGCGTTTTGTCTAGGGAATTCATCATCAATAGCAGTGTCAGTAATTGTATGAAAGTCCTCTTCTTCGTCATCATTTTCAATCTTTCTGTCTAATGCTGAGTTGCTTCCTAGTACCTCCAACATGCTACCAGGACCAGGTGTCTTGGTGTGGTGAGGTTCTTCTGACCAAACTGATGGGGGATCGAAGGTATTTTTATACTCAGAAAGTTCATCAAATGATAGAGTAATGGAAATTCTCTTGCGTGGTGATACATCAATAGGAGTATATGATGGATCCAGTACCTACAAAGAAGAAAGGGTATTCCCCCATAATTATATTGCATATACTAAACACATACCTCCTCATGTGCTTGCCATTTAATATTTCTATATTTCCTTACTTCGTCATTTCTGTAAAAAAAAAAGCAAACATTATCAGAGTGGGTAGACTGCATATATAAGGATGACATTGACACACTCATCAGCCTTAACAGTTGAAACTCAATCACTGCAGCTATAAACCCTTACACATAACCTCCTCTACGGTTGGTCAGGATCAATTAGGTGCATCTTACATGGAGTGCAGAGCAAACCAGGCAAACGGCAGGCAGCTGTTTCAAGCTGCTTGGGCCTCATCAGCGCTGTGTGTATTCGTAGCTGCTCTGTGACGGCCTAGACTTACATACCCTAGGCAGGCCTGAGTAGTTGTGGTTTCAGAACAATAATATTCATCCAACATAAACCACACAAGCCTACCTAGGCAAAACCCCACCGCCTAATTCAAAGCCAAAAGTAACAGGCAGGGCCAGGGTAATGAAACCACCAAAGATGCCCTGGCCCACTGCAGCACTTCACATGCAAAAAGATGTGCGCAGAGCAAATCAGGCAAACGGCTGACAGCTGTTTCAGGGGGTTGGCCCTCATCAGCGCCATGTATGTGTGGCTGCTTTGCAACGGACTAGACTTATGCAATACTTGGGCAATTGACTGTTGTATATAGTGAGTTAGGATGCCCCATAGAGTATGCTATGGAAGTACTGACATTTTCACTGGTGCCTCCTAGTTCTAAGGGTTCTAGCTTGTATAATATAATCAAATGCTTTTCTAAGACATTTTGGACAGCAAAATGTGTGAGCCTCAGAGGTGTCCTATTTGTATCTGATTCACAACAACCAATTATGGTGGTCATCATGAACTCCATTGTATACAACAAAATGTTGAAGGATATAGGATTGAAGTGCCAAAAAGCAGGTGCAGCATGAAGGCAAAGGTAGCATGATAACATGTGTAACCCCTTTTAGCATTTACAGATGCAGGGTTATTATTGTTGGATGCTATCATCCCCTTCCTTTACCTGCATGCTGCACCTTGTTTCTATGCTTTTTGTTACTTCAATCCCTACATCCTTCAACATTTTACTGAAGTATTTTTACACTTTTCACTCATATTACTGTGTTAAGCCACGTGTATAAACCTATAAAGCTTTTTTGCAGAGTTCTACCTCTCTTCCATACCTATAAGCAGGATAGCTAGCAATTGTCAGTAACTCGTACATCATGTCTTGAACAAGTATTGCCTACTGAGTACAACAGTGGGTCCAGTTACCTGCAACAGTTAGACGTTCAAAGAAACGAACACAAAGGAGTAACGTAGCCAAAAAAGATGAAAAGGCGCTTGAAACAGTGTGATGAATATTGACAAAAACTGTACAAAACTAACTTCACGTGTTCAGCATGTGACCAACCAAGAAAATGGCGTCTAAAATTAACACTTGTAAGGTTGCAGACCTGGAGTTTGACAGCATTGGGAGAAGGTATGAAGATTTTGTGCATCAAGGTTCATGTACGCTCCAGTATAAAATTTTCGTGAAAGAATTAGAGTGATTACTCATGCCAGTTTCACGGTAGGCTGTTTGAACTGAATTAGAAGAAAGAAGACGAACAATCGGTGTTTTTAAAATTTTCCGATAGCTGTGTATTTTACATATTTTGAATGTTAGATCTACAGTGTATAGAAGCACTCGTAGAGCAGGTTGTTTGTCTGAAAAGGCTAAAAAAATTCACGTTCAGGTGTTCTAAGTCATTACATTTGTTAAGGCTAACGGGCATGTCGGCACAATCCATACATAGACTATTATATGGCAATTACTGGTTATGCAGTCCATTACTTGAAAGCTATAAATATTCACATCCCAGCAAGCTTACTTGTAATTCTCATATTGTCTGTATATAACAGTAGTGCACATAATGATGACAAGTGGTAGTAGTAGTAGTAGTCCAAGCATTAATATTAGAATAATCCATTTCTGCAGATGGCAATCTGATGATTAAATACATAGCAATGTGGATGATCAAAGCACCAGAAAATTGTTCTACAAATTCTGTTATGGGAAAGCTATGGCTTGTCTAGTCAACGAAATATTACACACATACTAGTGATGGTGCCCACTATAATTGCTTCTACTACTAAGTGCACTCACTATTAATAATGCAGGAAGTGATAATATATACACATCTGGAATATAACAATGGATCACACAGCACACTCATCAGTATTGCAGATATTTGATTTATTACACAACTTTCTGGCAAAATTTCATTTAAGCTCCATTTTTACCTGACACATTATCCATGCTAAACCTGAACTCTTGTATCATATGTAAGGGTGCCAGATGCATCTACTACTAAGTGATCAGGAAGGGAGAATACACATCTACATGTAGGTGTAATGGGGCATAATTGGACATAATTGGGCATTGTAGTGTCCTTACATGTGATGGGAGAGAACACATGCATGCAAATATGATGATGTCTGCCTATATAGCCACAAATTCAGCCCTGTTCTCTCCTTTTCACTCTGGTGGAGGAAGAAGGTCTGAATTCAAGAACATATGTGTATTACCTTTAAAAGAGCATGTCTTTGGTATACAGACAGCAGTTCCATTAGTGACCCTACATTCTTCCTTTTCACCACAAACAGCTGCCTCACTACATTCCACTGCAAGACAAGGATGTCAAAAAGGAAATGGTTAAAAGCACTGACAGATATCCTAGCCTTGGGAACTCCCAAATATGGATATTTTAAGCCTTTTCAGAAAAACAACCAGCTCTGGAAGTGCTTCTATACACTATAATACTCTCAAATTACAGACATTTGTAAGAACACTGATTGAACACTGGACCCGCTGTTGTACTCAGTAGGCAATGCTCGTACGTACAAGACAGGATGTAGGAGTCAATGACAATTGCTAGCTATCCTGCTTATAGGTATGCAAGGGAAGTAGAACTCATTGGAAAATTGTATGTTTATACACATGTTGCAGTAAAACCAGTGAAACAAGAATAAAAAATGTTTAGGGATAAGGAGATAAGTGCCAAAATACATAGAACAAGGTGCAGCATGCAGGCAAAGGCAGGGGATGATAGCACGCATCAATAAATCTGTATATACTAAAAGGGTTACACACGTTATTACTGTTGCATGCTATTATCCCTGCCTTTGCCTGCATGCTGCACCTTAATTTTTTGGCACTTCAATCCCTACATCTTAGTGAAAACGTCGTTAACAGTATATAAATATATATATACAGCAAAAAAGACCAACTCACAGCATTCAAGGGTATTAGACCATCTTCCATCAGAATTGCAAGTGTGAGATATTGCAATATTTCCAGGTGGCAGGTAGCCTTCTTTACACTCATATATGGCAGTAATAGTGGAGTTAAAGATGGTCTCATTTTGTAGAAATTGTGTTGTATCAATATTGCTTGGAATTGGTAGGTTTCCACAGTCCACAACTAGGGAAAAGTAAAAAAAAATCAGTACCACTTTTTGTGTATTGGAGGACGAAATAAAATGTAGGGAGGGTTTAGGCATGTTGTTATTGTTGCATGCAATTATCACTTGTCTGCATACGTGAAATGTAATTCATCTTTGTGGTAGCATGAACTCTGAACTCCAAACTATATACGTAAGTTGTGTATGGTCATATCATAATCAGTTGTTCACTGTGCACCACTCGGGTCATTACATTCTTGTTCCTCTAATTTTTGGCACAACCATCACTACATCCTTTAATATTTTAGTTTTTTACACTTGTTTCATGAGTTTTCCTTGGGTATCTAGGAGTGTCCATTTGTGTGGAGTGATCCCTACTTGCTTGTGATCGCACAAGTCTCACCCCCTTCTACTCCCGCCGACACATGCACACTCGAGCCCCACCTTTCTATGAAATGTGGAATGCATATGCACGTACAGAAAATGGCTTCCAACAAAAGTTTAGTTTTGAGTAAAGTTACGGAGATTCTCTTGGTCAAGGATCACGCACGCAAAGGAAAGCAGCCGTTTTATGTAAAAACCATCGAGATTACTTGTGCCACTTTGGCGGTAGGCCAGTTCAACTGAAGAAGAAGAAGAGATGATGAACAAAAGTGCTGTTGGCCAATTTCCGTATGTCATTGTAGCTGTGTATTTTACGTACTTTGGGGGTCTTAGTGGGTAGAGAAGAACTTGTAAAGTATGCATATATGTCAAAAGGGCTTGTAACTGCCACATTTGGGAGTTCTGAGCCATTCTATATGGAAAAATGGGCATGTCGTGTCAGTGCCATCCCTACATAGAGTCTACCCACCCTTTGATATCAACCTGATCTTTTAACATATCAACTTACTGATCATATATCAACCTACACAACTTCAACTAAAAAGGGATTTTACAAGTTTCACATCCATCTACAAGTTTAAAAGTGAGGTATAATAAATTCTATACATGGATTTCACAAGTCACACATGCAAATACATATAATCAATCGTTGAGTGCAGCATGGATAGGAATGCGCATGCGTATTAATGCCTCACGCTATTCGTCATACTTGTGAAAGTTACCATGACAAACGATATTCCTAAATATTACTCAAAGGAGATTGAGCATGACTAATGACATTCCTGAAGCATTACACCATGTACATACGTACGTACACATTGGCTGAGACAATTAGCTGCCTTATGCTAATGTGCTCAGCAATAAATAATCTCCTTTGATGTGTGAGGCTTTAATGAGGTATCTAAATCTGATGTCAATAGATCCCTCCCACATGATAGATGCCTAGGCTAGGCTTGACTCTATTATCTGGAATAATTTAAAGAATAATAGGTCCATAACAGAATAACAATAATTCTGAGAATAATCGGATGCTTACAGAAGTAAGCACCTGAGCACGTGACAGCACTCAGCTCAGAGAGATGGCTACACTAATCAATACAGACTCTAGAGAGTCATAATGGGAGAAAGAGACAGCATCCTCTTCAAGTGAGGGCGTTCTCGATTCTAAAATTGTGCTTCTATCGTACACAAGAGAGAGAGAGAGCTTTACAGGATATAGTAGAAACTACTCTGATTTTACAGTCTAACAAGTGTGAAGTATAAATGTGTCATTAGAATAATAAGGTGGTGTCATGAGAATAATACGGTGAATTTTAAAGAACAATAGGCAAATTTTGTGGAAAAATTTGGAGGGTACATAGGCTCAATCCCAACCCAGGCCCTCTTTTGTGTTGGCAAGTTACTGCTATGGTAACAGTGATGTCAAAAGTCCTTAATTACATACTTGTGGTATGTCTAAATCAATTATCTGTATCGCATATATATATATATATACCAAAATTTGATATACACACCCTGCCCTGCATACATGTACATGAAAGACAATGACTCACTTTCACATGATGGTATGCTGGACCAGGTTCCATCATTCTGACAGGTAGTGATATTATTCCCACTAACAATATATCCCTCATCACATGTGATTGTACCTGTTGTGTGCTCTGGATACTTGCCCTGATGTGTTTTACCTTGACTGTACACCACATCACCATTCTTAATATTATCCATTTCATTGGAACAGTTTGCTACTGTAAATAACAAGTGAGCAATGTGTTTTTGTAGGATCAGAAATGAGGATAAAACAAGATATCTTACATGTTAATCTCATGTTTGTGTATGCTTGAAATTTAAAAACTTCACTAATCAGCTGAAGGATAGCCTATTGTCCTAAAGGGGTTCCATATGTCCATACACTTACAGATAGTAATGTTCCGTCCTGGTAAATTTCTATGCAGTCTTTCACAGCCTCCTGAGCCTCCTGATTTTGGTTTGCAGTACTTGAAACACACAAAAAATGTGCATTGATCGCCAACATTCACAGTGTGATTCATCCCACCAGCAGGAATGACTGTATGCATCCAATCATCAACACCAGGAAGCTGCATATGTATGTGCACATAACAGTGTATAAGATAGCAGTTCAGTTGTATAATTCATATGACATAGAAGCGAGTAGTCATAAACATAATGGCGATGTTATCTCTGACTGTGCATGAAATATTCAGACCAAGAGCAATACAACACAACACAATACAACTCACCCAAGACAGTCATTTTAAATGAGCTGCCTCAGGTGGGACTCAAACCTGCTACATTCTGTGTTCTAGGCAGATACTCTACCAACTGAGCTACTGAGACAAGTCAGCTGGCTAGTTTGACAAATACAAAGCAGCAAAACTCAAGGCAACCTGAAGGTCAATCACATGTACAAACCGACTTTGATGATAGTATATATATGCTTACTTCATGAGATATATAACATGTTTTTCCTGGATTACTTGTACATCGATAACCAACAACATAAACACTTGTGCCTATCAGTAGGAGATTACGAGATTCTTCCTCTTTGTAAGTACCACTTTCCACTGTTAACCGGACTGCAGGCTGATTCAGTATAGTGTTGTCAATAATGTAACTGATATTGGTACTATTCTCATGGACATCTGCAGAAAGGTTCACAAAATGTGGCCTAGATCTAATGATCAGGTAGAATATAGACTGTTGCTTACCAGTAATTATAGACTCACTGCAAGACGGCAAATCAGAATCATCAGGTGTGCAGGAGTTTGGTGACAGTAGGTCTATTGGTACACAAAAAGGTAGTCTACTTATATTGTATCCCTACATCAGCTAGACTGTCTTACCTGGGCAGGTCAAATTAGTGTTATGCAAGCAATGTAGTTTGGGTTTCACGTCCAAGGAGTAGAATTCATTCAACTGTAGGACTGTCAGGAGGCAGACGAAAAACGGGGACCTCGCCTGAAGTACACGCGAAGGGACCATCATGCTTACTGCGTATATCGACGCACACTAGTCAAATTGGGTTCACTGACGTCATAGCGCAAACTACGCATTTTGTGTTGGTCTCGTATAATACTTTTATGGATTTGTTGAACAATATACTGTTAATAAGGATGCTCTTATTTGAACACTCAAAACAGGGTAAATTTTGCTATCCCAAATAGAAACGGACAACCCATAATCAAGACACTTTCTTCATTCTCAAGAAGATGGTGTTTGGTTTTATGTATTTCGTTTTTTTTGACATCCTTGTGTTGCACTGGAGTCTGGTAAAGCAGCTGTATGTGGTGTTGTAGGGTCACTAATGAAACTGCTATCTGTATACCACACACATGCTCTTTTAAAGGTAATACACTTTGAAATAATATGAATTCAGACCTTCTTCCTCATGCAGAGTGAAAATTTGCTCAGATCATGATATCAAGTTACATGCACGTGTTCTCTCTCATCACATGTAGACCTAACTAAGTATAATAACCAATCATCCCCAATTATGTCTACACTTAGATGTGTATATAGTATCACTTCCTATATTATATAACAGAGGAAGGGGAGAGTGTCCTTTACCGGGTTTATGACCTTTGTAATGATATTCACAAACGTGTTGTTTTAGCGACTGCACATACACAGTAACCGGACACTTAGCGGATGCATTGATCCCGTCGCTGCGCCATGAGCTCCGCGCCGGCGACTGATATTAGCTCAGCCGCTGAACACTTCCAATGTACGGCGTTATACGCGCGTAATAACAGTGCACTTAGTAGTAGCTAATGTGAATGCTGCGCATGCATTGCAAAACGGCACACTTACATATGGTAATTAAGGAGTTCAAGTTTGGCTACAAAAATAGGTGTCTGAACACATGCAATCATGGCGCTTAAGACAAGCTCTATAGGGATAAAATTTTGCAAGAAAGTGACTGAATTTTTGCAAATATCTGTAAACCTGATCAGTGTGCTGTGTGATCCATTGTTGTATTCACAGATGTGTGTATATTATCACTTCCTGCAATATTGAGATACTGACTGAGCCAACTTAATTAGTAGTAGAAGTGTATATAAACTATATAAAATAAGTGCATTATCACTTCCTTTCATAGTACGTGTGTAACATTACAGGAATGAATATATGAATAGTGCATGTAGCCATAGCTTCCTGGATCACTGCAAAAATTGGTGGTTGTTTTAGTTAGCCACTAAGTGTCACTGTGGTTATCTCAGTTGTAACAGACAACCGACATGTAGGATACCCATAGGGAATGACGTCTGTGTATCCAAGTGACAGTGATACTCCTTGTGATATTACCTTACCTCACAGAGGGAATCACACACACACAACCCCGCTATCTAGGAGTTCATATAATTATGCAATCAGTAATTATGTCTATTGAATAGCTACCAAGACAGCATGTAATGCAACTGAGGTAACCACACATACCGGTCAAACACCCACCTCTTTTTGGCCCCATAGCAGAGTTTATACCAATTCCCTGGTACATTTAATCGTCCACATTGCTATGCAAGATTGCCCCCTGCAAAGTTTCTACATCATAATATTATTGTGTGCACTACTGTAACTGTACATGTGTTATATAGCGGCGGAACAGCTATATCCGACAGACAGACAGACAGACAGACAGACACACAGTGACTACCGTATGCTCGCTGCGCGCATGCGCACCGAGGCATAAAAGTAGAGAGTTAACACGTATTAATTTATCTGCGGCACGTCAGCGCGATAAATGACCTTTGACCTTTAGTGCACTAACACTTTTTTCGGTTCTTGTGTCTATAGTACGATTACTAGCTATCTCTACGTCCGTATATCAGCACATACAGAAGTTTATCTAGTATACAGCCTTTGTTCCACGCGCATAGCTACTTCCTACGCAAAGTTATGACAAATGAAACAGGGTTGTAGTCTCTGTGGGTACACTTCCAGCTTCCTTCACCAACAAGAGTAAGACTTTTACTGTAAGTAATAGTGGTGTGTAGCTATATGTAGCAGTAAAGAAATATTGTGTCCATTGCTGTACTCATAACATATTAAAATATTACGTCAGATAGCACTTCTCAAAAGCAACACTACATCAAAAGTAATACATAAAACACCATGTTATTAGAAAGTAAACTCTCTCCACGTCATGGCCACTGGTAGCTACTAAATGTCATGAAGGCCCTTGTGGACCATGTTATCTCTGTGGAATACACGCATCAAGGTACACACACCCAGAGGGATTCGGCAGTGAGCTGCATCAAGGTACACACACCCAGAGAGATTCAGCAGTGAGCTGCATCAAGGTACACACACCCAAAGGGATTCAGCAGTGAGCTATACACTTTCCAGACGAATAAAATATACAATGTAGAGAAAACTGGGTGTATCTGCTATGCGTGTTATATGCACAACATTCATAACCCCACATTCACACCACACTGGAAGACAAAACCTAGCAAAAACAAGAAGTAGATGTGGTATTGAATGTCGTGAGGCTACAGCAGTAAAGTGCACACATTTAGCATCTAAGGAAGAAGTTGAACACACTTTAAATCAGATGGTAACGGCACTTACAGTGGAAAATGTAAAGCATTCCCATATCTCTCTGCCAGACCCATTATAACATCACTTCTTGTTTGCCTTTGTACTTACAAAAGCACTAATATGTCCCTCAGTTCCATAACATCTCTATTTCCCTCACAGTGCACACACATTTTGTACAGTAGTCAACGATGATCGAGACCTTACATTATTTGGCTTGGGTACATTTTCAGCTTCCTTAGGACAGGGCCTTATAATGAACATAGTCTTATAGACCATTAAATTTGCTTCAGTTTGATACCCTCAACAACTGTGTACCGCGGCAAATAAAGCCACAGGAAAGCTTTAAAAATCTGAAAACAATTTTGGGGCTGCCTATCGAAAGTGTTCTACTGGCTTTTCTGCACCAATCAAACTCTGTAGTTGTATCCTAAGGTAGTTTGTTAGCCGTTACTGGCTTGTTAAACAATGGAGGTAGGTCCTGCAAACACGCGCCAGGTTTACACTTATTAAAGCAGTCACTGCAGAGGCATCCAATTGCAGAAATATGCTCCACTTTCTAAAATGAAGTATGTCAACCCCTCCCCACACAGCTGGTATTGTCCCCATTTCCTTCAACAGTAAACACTTTGATAATGTTGTATGACTTTCCTGGACAACATGAGTACTCCAGTCATGCTGCAGTTATGGAGAATCTAATGCTGCCTTCACCTCCACTATTCCTGCTACTGATAATTGATATCAGTAAATCAAAGGAAGAAGAGCTTGTCTACTGGTGGCATTTCATCAACAACCAAAGTCAAAAAACAGCAGCTCCTCCATATGTGATTTTAGCAGGTAGTCACAAAGATATGCTGAAATCAAGGGATAGAAGAGAGGAACTGGAAATAATGTTAAAACGATGTATCAAAGGATTATGTGTAACCTTTAAATTTGTTGGTTATTTCCCACTTGACTGCAGAAAGCTCGTATTTCAAAGTTTGAATGCACTACTCAATCAACTCAACACCACTTGTCAGACTCTATGAGGAATTGTAGATGTTAACTTCCATTCCTCAATGCACTTCTGAGGGTACCAGAATTCCAAGAATTACTTTATTGTAAAGTGGTTAATATCATGAGCAAAATAGAATCTGATGATGCACCATTGCCAAAGGCCTTTTCTCAACTCATACCACTTCTTGAAAATCTCAATGATCAAGGATATATTTTATTGTTTCTGAACCACACTGACGAGAGCAAAGGCTGGGTAATCCTGAAGCTAAATGTACTGTTAACTGAAGTCAATGGAAGTGTGTTAGCCAAATATTTCAAGGAATATGCAATGAGTACTGGAGTGGTAACTTTATCAAAGCTTAAAGAGAAGTTCACGGATTATAGCCATGAGGTCATTGTCGCATACTTGAGTTTTGCTTCAGAATAAAAGATGAGCATACACTTGATCATGATTACAACAAGTAAATAAAAAATTTAGGAAATTTGAAGTGTAATATAGGAATTGCATAAAAATGAACAGAGACAAGATTGGGACACAGACATGCTATGTACATCAACATACCTTGTAGTACATTGATGTATATAGCATGTCTGTGTCCCAATCTTGTCTCTGTTCATTTTTATGCAATTCCTATATTACACTTCAAATTTCCTAAATTTTTTATTTACTTGTCTCTTGTCATTTTTTTACTATTGTAAGCAATAATTCTCCCTTCCATATCCATAAACATCTGACCAAGTATTGAGCTACTGTATAAATGCGTGATTAGTACTGAGGGCGTGGTTTGGTTGCAAGAAACAGCTGCGTTCACCTTTGGTCTATAAGCAAACCTGCTAGCAACGCACTATCAGTCACCAGCGCTTTGGCTTGGTGGTACATAGTATCTATATGGTATCTACGATATAAGCTTACCGAGGTACATACGTAGAGGCAGAGGCAACACACTGTACGCGTGTGCAGTGTTCTGACGGTGAGAATAGCACAAGAATCGTCAACACATCCCTGTTTTGCTAAGTGCTAGTTGCTATACAAATCGTCAACACGTTCTCTATCAGCCAGTTCACTCCGTGCCTAGTTGTTACGCGCTAGTTGCTAAGCTTTTGCGCATGCGCGGCTGGTGTGAATGACGTCATTAATGAGTCTTGTCTCATTACGTAATCGTTTTATTGTATGACGCAAGCTAACTATATACGTAAAACGTATGTATATACTATGCACGTACATTCAAAATGAATTACGTAATCGCTATATACCTATGTACATGTATTGCATTGAGAGGAGTGTTAACATCATTATTACAAGAATCACAAGGGTTAATAACATATGCTTCTGTCATGTTGCTATTAGTGATGATATCTCTACACATGCTAACTTTCAGGTTGATGGTTACCATGGTTGCTGAGTTTTGCTCATTAGTTATCCTCATTCATAATACATTGCTGGGAGAGATAACGATCAGTAGTACATGAACTACAAGGGTTAACGACAAAATTATGCCTCTATTCCCCAGTACGTAATGATACATTTTCACATGCAAAGATTCAATTTCATTGATTTTATGGTTATTGAGTTACGCTTCTTCAAGAAGAAGAAGAAGAAGAAGAATAATAATAAGAAGATGAAGAACATGGCAAAAATGTGAAAAGCACTTTTTGAGATATTACGCTTATCTTACATCACAGATCAACTATTTTTTGTTTCATGGTTATTTTTCACATATTCTTCACCTTGATATCATTAAAAGTGAAATCAACTTCAAATTGAAAGTTAAAATGAACAAAATGCTTATATATGGTTTTCAATGGGAATAGACCATAGCAATCCCTATATACACAGTACTACCGTACTGTGTGATTCATGGGTCAACAACCACTGAGGAATATTATTTCCATTAGTACGTGTGGAGAATCCAACAGATGTCTCTCAAGCACACCAGTCAATTGACTATGAATGTGGATGGCCGTATAAGAGACAGAACAGCTGACTACTCGTATTCTCCATGTTCTTATCCTCCATCTTGCCTTTGCTTGTGAACTACGTAATGATCACACACAAACAGAGTCAGTAGTTCTACTGGGAAGCTATTCAGTATGGAAACATGGCATTGCCTGGTGGAACAATGATAGTATTGAAGTCATTGTTGAAGTAGGTCTGCAGTGTCACTGGGTTGCCGTAATGATGTACTGTCTTAACGTTAAAAAGGTAGAATATGCAGAGCTCAGGTCTAAAGTAATCTCCACTGTTCTAAAAGCCAAAACGGACTTCTGTCCAGCCATCACAATGAATGAATATCTGATTGCCTAAAATATCCTTTGGAGGGCACTCTGTACAGTATGAGAGAAGTGGCTAAAGCTACTATTGGAGGAAAACAGTATGCTAAAGACACAAGAGAAAAGAATTTGGTCACCCTACCTCAACTGTTGCCTTTTGAACCTTACTACAATGTGGGAGATATGATTTTGAAGTTCTTCAGTGGAGACACATCTCTTCCAGTCACATCAAAAGAGCTAACTCAACTTGCAGAGAAATGCTACGACAAGTTAGCAGAGTTGAACACTGCATTCAAACCTGACATTAGTTCCTTCCAGATAGAGTGTGAGAAGTCTGACTGTATATACAGAGGTAGAGAAATGTGTTTCACTGTTTCACATCCTCCAGAGGAGAGGATGCTTCAAGATATGGAAAGACTTTCAGCAAGAATTCGGCAGATTCAGCATTTTTTCTAAACAACATTTTTGTGGTAAGAATGATGAGGATAACTCTACATTGTAAGTATACAAAATACAATTTGTCTCTTGTGAACACAGGAAAGAACTGGATGGTTTTACACTCCATTTGAATATCTATCTGTAAGTGAATTTTTATTGGCTAAACTAGACTTTATTTATACCTTGATAAAGTCAGAGCATTAAGATCTCTACCAAGTCCAGTACTCCACGGAAAGACTTTCAGCAAGAATTCAGCAGATTCAGCATTTTTTCTAAACAACATTTTTTGGTAAGAATGAGGATAACTCTACATTGTAAGTATACAAAATACAATTTGTCTCTTGTGAACACAGGAGGAAAGAACTGGATGGTTTTACACTCCAATCCTCTCCCTACGTAAGTGAATTTTTATTGGCTAAAATAGACTTTATTATTAGTCCAATCATTAACTATGCAGCAGAAGAAAATTGTGAAGGAGAAAGAAAGAGAGAAGAGAGAAGTGGGGCCCCATACTATTCAGTCAATAGTGGTTCGTTCAGCTCGTTCGTTCGTTCATCTCGTTCGTTCATCTCGTTCGTTCGTTTGGACGTCTCGTTCGGCCGTTCGCTCGTTCATTCGTTCGTTCGTTCCTCTCGTTCAGCCGTCTTGTTTGTCCTCAATATCACGATACGTAATCCTACTCGCTGTCTGCTTTTCTTCTCCCTAAACAAGTGAGTACTGTATACTATAATACTTGTCAGGTTTTGCTAGTTACTATAGTACGGGCTTGATACAATGGATAAGGGAGGAGGAACCTTCTTACGGGTTAGCTAAATGTGGAAACAAAGAAGCGGAATTTTATCCCCAAAAATGCAAAAAGGCTGGGAAATCTATAGCAAATTGTATCAAGTATAATGCTCGGTGGATAAATCCATTAGAATTTGAGAGCCTAGCAGGACTACATGGAAGAAAATGGAGGGAAAACATAAAGTATGAAGGAAAACCTATTGGTAAATGGCTTAGTGAGCAGGATTGTGACCCTAGCTCTCAAAAGGCTGTAGTGGGCAACAGTGAGTTTTCACCACCTTCAACAGCATTACAAGGTGTGAATGTAGAAAACGCAGACAAGGTGCCTCCTGATATGGATGAAAGTCGTACATTTGACACAAGTTTAGCAGCATTAACAAGTGATGATACAGGTGGTGATAATCTAAATACAACAGTATCAACCATTGGGTCTGCGAATAGGAGAGATTCTCCTGAACATCTCAATATCTCAGAAGAGCTAGAGTCACAATTGGCAGCCACTGTCAAGGGAATTGTTGAGCAGGTGATTTCAAATCTCAAGGAAAACATGCAAAAAGAGGTTCAAGCATTAAAGTGTACAATAGTAACCCTCACTAGACGACTTTCAGATTTAGAAGAAAAACTGTATTCTGCTAATGATACTACTGGTCAAAGCAATCAGAACGAAGTACCTGAAAGCAATACTTTTCCTGTACGAGAGAATGTAGATTTAAATGCTGATAAACATCAGCAAAAATTGCAGTTACTCCAATCACAAGTCCAATCATTAACTATGCAGCAGAAGAAAATTGTGAAGGAGAAAGAAAGAGAGAAAAGAAAATGTAATGTTCTTTTGGGAAATGTTGAAGAAAGACGCTCCGAGTCTGCTGTTGAAACAGTGATACGAATTTTTAAGGATAAATTGAATATTGATCTGTCACCTGTGAATGCAATGAGGCTTGGTAAATTCAAAGTTGGTCAAAAAAGATTACTCCTGGTAAAAATAAGAAATTTTGATGAAAAACTAACACTTCTGAAGAAAGGAAAGCTACTTAGTGGCTCTGGACTATTTCTTGCAGAGGACATGTCAAAAGAAGAGAGAAAGATAAGGAAGATACAAGTTAGTGAGATGAAAAAAGCCAGATGTGAAGGAAAGAAGGCCTTCATTAGATTCTTGGATGGTGAACTCATTGTTGATGGAAAGCCTCACAAAGTAACCCCAGATTGTGACCCACCTAGCCCTGGTCTTCCCTTAGTCACTGGTGAAATTTCCCAGCAGGACTAGGACAAAAGCCAGGGTAGGCTGCAGCCAAATTATACCAAAAAATTATTGATTCGATTTTTTTATCAAAATATACAAGGTCTTACAATTGAAAAATATACAGATTATATGCAATTGATTTTCTCAGAACAGTTTGATTTTATTGGCCTTGCAGAAACGTGGCTCAAAGCATCTAAAGAAATTCAATTTAATGCACAGAATTACCATATTATCAATAAACCTCGGTCATACACCCATCCACAGGCCAGAAGAGGTTCTGGTGGACTCCTTCTCTACATACACAACAGAATATGGGAAAATATACAGATTTTGGACAATACATACATGGATGATAGAATATGGGTGAAACTTATATGCAAACAAAATATCGAAAAAGATATTTTTATCTGCTTTTGTTATTTACCACCAAAGGGTTCAACTATCTCTTGCAACAGACAATCTGAATGGAGTTCCTTTGAATTTGAAATTGTGAAATTCGCAAGTCAAGGTGATATCCTTGTTTGTGGAGATTTAAATGCTAGGACAGGAACTCAATGTGATTATGTTGAGAATGATAATGACATCCCAGAACATTTCTCACTAACTTACATTGCTGACCAAGGTTATCGACGTGTGTCACAGGATCCAATGGTTAATATGCAAGGCAGGTGCCTTTTGGATGTATGTATTGGATTAAGGCTGCGTATCTTAAATGGAAGACAGGAGGGTGACAGCAATGGAAAATATACGTGTTTCACACCAAATGGTTGTAGTGTTGTGGACTATGTAATTGCATCTGCTGATCTACAACATAGAATTTCAGGACTCTCCATACAACCACTTACACAGTATTCTGATCATTGCCCACTCACTGGATACTATCGGCCAACAATGTTCATCTCAAGGGAAGACAATCTATTTTCAGAGGCCTATAAAACTAAACCAAGAACTCTTTACCCAGAAGCAGCATGACAGAAAGGTATTAAATACTTTATATCAAATAAAGTGGTGTATGCCTTATGACACAGTAGATGTTGCTGCTGGAAAGATAATGAATTTGATAGTGGGACTATTAGTGGAACCTCAAAGTGTGAGGACTGCAAAAACATTTCCAAGAAACAAATTGTTTGATTCAGAGTGTAAAATCAAGAAGAGAAGATTAAATGATGTGAGAAAGAAATTCATTGCCCTCCCTTATGATTCCAATCTCAGAAACATTTACTATAAGGAAAAGAAAATGTATAAGAGTTTAGTAAAGAAAAAAAGAAGGCGGCAAGCTGTCATCTTCATAATATACTCATGGCCACATATAACAAAGATTCCAAAACATTTTGGAAAATTATTTCACAGGCAAGGCCAAAACAAATTACAGTAGCAGAGGTAGATCCTCACAGGCTTAGAAAACATTTTCTGGTATTAAACACTTATAATGCTGGCTTAGATCTAAATCTTACCATTCCATCTGCCATACCATATGTCCCGGAACTAGATGATCCAATTGGTCATGAGGAGGTTCTCCAAGCTGTTGCTCACTTGAAACCGAACAGTGCCCCAGGAACCGATGGAATCCCAGCTGAGGTTTATAATGTGTTGAGTGGAGACTTCATCTCAGTTTTGACAGATCTATTCAACCATATACTAAACACAGGCCACTACCCACAGCAGTGGTCAAGAGGAATTCTTACTCCAATACATAAGGGAGGGTCAAGGTATGACCCTATCAACTATCGAGGAATAACTGTCTTAAATTCCATTGGAAAAATATTTACATCAGTGTTACAGTCGAGACTATTAGTGTGGGCAGAGGAAAGATCTCTAATACCTGAGTCACAGTTTGGCTTCCGGAGCAACAGGAGTACAGTTGATTGCATTTTCATTCTAAATACAGTTATTGAAGTATCCTTGAGTCAGAAAAAACATCTTTATGTATGTTACGTTGACTTCAAAAAGGCCTTTGACAGTGTGAATCATACACTATTATGGTCATGTTTAGTCAATTTTGGAGTTAGTCACCGAACTCTTACCGTTTTATAATCAATGTATGCCTCTGTATATTCATGTGTCAAAATATCCAGTAATGAAGCCACAGCCCCCTTCAAGTGTCAAAAAGGAGTTCGTCAGGGGTGTATACTGAGTCCACTACTTTTCACTCTTTTTTTAGCGGGCTTAGATAGAGAAATAAAGAAAAACAATGCTGGAATTCAGCTCCACAATGAAATAACCCTGGATATACTGACGTATGCGGACGATGTGGCTCTTGTTTCAGATAATGCAGCTGGTTTAAAGAAACACTTAAGCACTCTATTAGAATTCTGCCTAAAATGGAAATTAGAAGTTAACACAGAAAAAAACAAAATATGCATCTTTGGAAGGAATAACTGTTCTGATATATTCAAGTTGAATAATCACACCCTGGAAAAAGTACAGTCTTATAAATATTTAGGAATGTGGTTTACTAAGAATGGTCGGTTTCAGGTAGCCAAAAAGCATTTTGCTAATCAGGCAAAAAAGGCAATGTTTTCGTTATTGACTACTTTAAGACAATTAGACAACCCACCAATCCCAGTTATACTACAGCTTTATGAAACTATGCTGAAGCCCATTATGTGTTATGGATCTGAAATATGGGGCTTTACTGGTGACCAAAATTTGGAAAGAGTAGAGTTATATTTCCTCAAGAGTATACTCCATCTGCCTAGTGTAGCACCTAACATGGCTGTTTTTGGAGAGTTGGGACAACTCCCCATCCATCTATGGTGGAAGGAGAGAGTTTTGAAATACTGGAACAGAATTTGCTCAGATTATGCACCCACGCTACTCAAAGCAGCTTTTCATCTCTCATTACACAATGCTAGTTGTGGAAGAAAATGTTGGGTCAGTAATGTAGCCACTCTTCTCAATAATGCTGGTTTGGATGCTTCTTTCTCAGGACACCATGTTTTTGACCGAAATATGATAAATTCAATTATGAGCTCATACCGTGACCAATTTATTCAAGTATGGCATGCCAACCTTATGAATAAACAAAGTTTAACTGGACATGGTGGAAATAAACTGAGATCTTACAGATTATTTAAAAAGGAGTTTGACATAGAACCATATTTATTGAATGTCAGGTCTACAACACTACGTGTGTCTATGACTCGGCTGAGAGTGGGATGCCACAGTCTTGAAATAGAGCGCGGTAGATACCACAAACCGCAGTCCATCCCTGTATGTCAACGACTCTGTGAGAAATGTAACAGGATAGAAGACGAGATTCATTTCATGTGTGTGTGTTCCAAGTATAATACATTACGTGACCAACTTGAACAAACAATACAAATAGACTTTCCCGGATACAAGTGGTTATCATCAGAACAGAAATTTATTTATTTATTGGAATCATCTAATTATTAACAATGCAGTTGCATATTTCATACACAATGCTTTTATAGCACGTACATGTACTGACTAATGCCTCCCTGGCTTCTTTTGTCATTAAAAATATATTATTATTATTATTATTATACCTCGATAAAGTCAGAGCATTAAGATCTCTACCAATTAAGTCCAGTACTCCAAGTGACTCTCCGAAGTGACTTACTAGACACTCAAATCTCTGATCAAGATGTTGCCAAAATACCCAGGGGCTACCTGCCAGGCTGGTGAGCTGGAAGGAGTTATCCCTATATTTGAAACTGAATGGTCCTCAAGAATACAACATTAAAGAGACATAGAGGAGGTACGAAATTCAAAAACATGAAGCACTTCACTTGTGGAAGAGAAGAAGGGAAGTGGGGCCACCTACTGCACCTTCATCACAACTATATCCAATATGCAGTTTTCAGATGATGTGACAGCAATGCTGAAGAAATGGCTATAACATGCTTCAACAGGCTTATATAAGCCAATAAACCCTTAACAATAGCATTGGTTATAGACATGTACCTGAAGCCACTCGGTCCAGGACAACTACCGTATCAGTCACAGTGGCGAATCTAGTTATGGAGGCGATTGAGGAGCAGGCACTTTCCACCTTTGACCCATCACCTAGATTCTGGAAGAGATATGTGGATGATGCCCTGACAGCCCTCCCTGTTGAACAGATTAAGAACTTTCATGATCACCTAAACAATATCAACTGCAACATCCAGTTTACACTTGAGACAGAATCAGACAACATTCTACCATATCTGGATGTCCTCCTACTAGGGCTGCGCCAATTATGCTCAAATTTTCATGGATTATGCTGCACTGCTCAAGAAATGTGACAATTATGCTCAAGAATATGCTCAACGATTTTCTGATTATGCTCAAGACAGTTAGCGCAGGTTCTCACTCAGTTGCATGTTTCTGCGTGCGCTAGTTTGAGCTTGCGGAACCGTGACATGACAAGTTGGACTAGTGTTACCGGTTGTATGCTTACTGAGGCTGTTGCTTTCAGTCTCCAACACATACTTTTCTCTGCCAAGCCAGCCATTCACGATCGTGTAAAGACGAGAACCTAGAGATCCGCACACGCACGTCGCAACTATACCCAAAATGCTCGTAATGCTAAGTAAAATTCCGGTGTCGGAGTGAATACTGTCCCCCCGTGAATACTGTCCCCCCCGGACATTATTCACTAGTGAATACTGTCCCCCCGGACATTATTCACTAGTGAATACTGTCCCCCCGGACATTATTCACTAGTGAATACTGTCCCCCCGGACATTATTCACTAGTGAATAATGTCCCCCCTCAGTGAATAATGTCCCCCATTGTAGAAAGATCTGAAAGCCTTCCAAGGTATCAAACGTGATAATTTTATGATGGTGGGACAGTATTCACTAGCGAATACTGTCCCCTCCCAGAATTGAAGTATTCAATATCGCGCCAGCACTCACACGACGTTGGCAAGCGAATCGCAACAGCGCATTATTTATTCTCTCTCTCGGTGTGTATAACAACATAAAACACATATAATGAAAATAGGCAGCACTAAGGCACTTAGAAATCCAAATGCTACCTCGTACCCAGGCTGCGTAGGGGCCACGTAGCTGACCGACGTATGTAAACTCTAACCACTAGCCCTAAAAGCAGAGCTATGATCATTTTAGGGCTAGTGGTTAGAGTTTACATACCTCTGTGAGCTACAGCCTCGTTCCCTCCCCCACGCGGCCTGGGTACGAGGCTATCGGTCAGCCAGCTGCATTTTAGGGGGGACATTATTCACCGGTGAATAATGTCCCCCCTATCAGAAATGCCATAGAAGATGAACTACAGTTGCCTTAATAAAGAATCTTATGGGGGACATTATTCACCAAGGGGGACAATATTCACTAGTGAATATTGTCCTAGGGGGACATTATTCACTAGCGAATAATGTCCGGGGGGACAGTATTCACTAGTGAATAATGTCCGGGGGGACAACTTTTGGGGGGGACAATATTCACTATTACACCGGCATTATGCTCGATGCTCTCACATGCCAATTATGTTCAAAATTATGCTCGCCTAATCGGTGCAGCCCTACCTCCTACACCACTGTGACGGTGGTAGAATTAGTACATCTGTCTATAGAAAGCCTACCCATACCAAAAAGTATCTAGGCTTTTCGTCACATCAGCACAAGATCTCAGTGATTAAGACCCTCTTTACCAGAGCTTCCACTCTGTCATCATCTCTGATAGAGCAGAAGAAGGAAGAGATAGTTGTGAGTCAGGACTTGAGGCTCAATGGGTATCCCAAACGGTTAGTCAGAAAACACAGTAGACTACATCCACACAACCATTCCGACAGATCTACAGAGAAGAACTTTGTAGCGTCCATCGCACTGCCATACATCTCGACAGAGAACATACGGCGGATCCTTGCTGGTCTAGACATCAGGGTCTCACTATATCTCCATCTCACTCTAAGACGCCTATTAGTGAGACCCAAGAACCCGGTTGAAGATCACCTCAGGAAAGGCATAGTGTACAGGATTGGTTGCAATGACTGCCCTCTGACATAAGATAGACTGGGATAATGCTATCGTCCTTGCATGCCCAAAACATCTACACTTATTCTAGGCTATATCTTGAATTATATATATTTAAATATACAGCACCAGGACAATATAATGAACAGAGAATCTGGTATATACAAATGTTTGATGACATAACATATTCTACATCCACTCTGTCATCATTCTTCCTTAAGCATTCCATCACTCTGTTATCATTGTCATTTTCATCTCTACTCTCTTTCTCCTAATGATGGTGCCTGTATACATGCCGAAATGTTGATAGCATATTTGTCTCCTCAACTAGTGAAAGTTTTAAAATCGTAAATGAAAAAAAATGAAAATAAGTCGAAGACTGTTGTACTACAATGTCTACTGAGTGGTTGTCACAGGAGCCTGAGGCCTCCTGGTCCACACTATAACTGCACTGAGAACTAATTCAGTGAACATGCCAGAATTAGCAGCAAGTCTGGAAGAAAAATATGTCAATGCTTGCCCTAAGTTGTGTTTTCATGAAAAAATAAAACCTGACCTCTCTAAAAGCTGTAACCTCATAACTTTTCCTTATTAGTGAGTATTTATGCTGAATGCTCTACCAGGTGCCAGAGGTAGAGGGGATAACATCAATTCCATGTTCATCTCCCCCTCCCTTTCACTCCCAATCGATCGAAGCACGATGGTTGGGGTGTGGTCAATTACTACGCAAATATGGGTCCGGCGACTGCCGCACCTGCCGACCGCCTGCTACGCCTATGATAGCATTCTCCTATGTATATGTTGCTTTCCTTTCTCTTACATTCATCTTGATGGTACACAGAGATTTATCCCCTTGCAATTTCCCTTGCATGCTGTGACATCCCTTCGGTAAGCTGTGAATTAATTAATGGGTGCATTTCACAATATAAAGGAGTAAAAACATTTCGTTGAAGGATGTAGGAATGATAGTGCCAAAAAATAGAGAAACAAGTGCAGTATATATGCAGCAAGACAGGAGATGAGGGCATTCAACAATAATAACATGCGTAACCCCGAGAGGGCACTGTTGAATACGCTGTTTAGACTGTCGAAATTAGATGCCTGGCGAAGTTTGGTAACTTACGTACTCTACATTATTCACTAGTGAATTATGTCCCCCCTCAGTGAATAATGTAGTCCCCTATCGTAGAAAGCTCTGAAAGCCTTCCAAGATATCGCGGTGGTAATTTTATGGTGGGGGGACAGTATTCACTAGCGAATAGATCTACTGTCCCCTCCCAGGAAGTATTCAATATCGCGCCCAGCACTCACACGACGTTGGCAAGCGAATCGCAACAGCGCATATTATTTTATTCTCTCTCTCGGTATGTATAACAACACAAAAACACGTATAACATATAATTAAAGGCAGCGCTAAGGCACTTAGAAATCCAACTGCTACCTAGTACCCAGGCCGCGTGTGGAGGAGACAAGGCCGCGTAGCTGACCGAGGTATGTAAACTCCAACAACTAGCCCCGCCTAAAAGCAGAGCATTTTAGGGCTAGTGGTTAGAGTTTACATACCTCTGTGGGCTACAGCCTCGTACCCAAGCGACCTGGGTATATTCCTGTCCCTAGCCCAGGCCACTGTAACTATCTTTTAATCTTTTTGTGTACTCCAGTGTAATGCCAACCTCAGAGCTTTCGCCGGATGGTGGTGGTTTTTCTAAATTAGGCTTGTGCTTTGCTTGGATGTGGAAACCATGTCAGAGTTGAAGTGTAGAGTATGTTGGCGACTTGTGCTGCTGTTGCAGCTCTTCATCGCTGTTTCCTGCGATACAGTGAGTATAGTCTACAACAAAATATCTGTTTTAACACTTCACTTTGTAGCGCTTTCGAATTTTTGTATACATGTAGCTAAGTTTGTTTGGTATATGTGTGTGAGGTATCAGTGTACTAGTACACACCCTGGTACACCCAGTTGATTTACACATATGTATGTATAGTGTAATAACAGTACTTCACATATATGTATAGATGGACTGTGTGGTACAGCGTGTAGCTATAGGTGTGGATCAGTATTTTAGCTGTTTCTGTACACGGTATAAATTAATAATATTCACAGAGATACAGTATAGGAATGGGCTTTATAATATTTACTGTTCATGGAACATGTGTACACTGCTTTTGTACCCAAAGGAATTGGAAATCAGTGGTCTCATATTCAAATTCTGTGTGAAGTTAATGGACACTTTCTGTGCTTGTGTGTGTCTGGTGTGGGCCATGATACCTGGTATATGGAACCTGTATGTAGAATGATGCACATGTTTGTGTATACATGCATGTATATTGTGTACTAATGACATCACAACCATTTCTGGACCATACATGTGTATGTGTACTTCTTATGTGTATACATGCATGTATGGCTGCCTGTACTTAGGGGAATTACTTGCATGTAAGGTAAATGTAGTTTCCCTTATACATATCTAAAATGACTGTACCAACTTGGCTACATTATACCTGTATGTATAGTGTATGCTGTGTAGAGGCAGTCATACTCATAACGATATTATGTTTGTAGAAGATTATCGTCACTCTATATACTCATACACCTACATGTACGAATGCATTTGGATATGTTGTACTTGTGCATTGCTGAATGAGTCATGTACTACACTCTGATGTAAATCAGATTGATATCTCACAAGATCCTGGGTTCAGAATCACAGCTCTTTCTGCGGAATTTTAGTGTTCCAGTAATCAATGACTCTGCACCTACCTAGTACTATCGGGGATCAGGCTACGGGCTTGATGACACGGCGTGGGGCTTTGTGGATTGTATGCTCTTCAACAGAATTCATGAAAAGGCTCTACGGTTTCCTTTCCAGAGCGATGTTACCATTACTAGATAACTGAGAGAGTTGGTTAGCTTTTAAAAAGTTCTTAACCCATCATTCTCATGGGGATTTTGTAGGGAAAAAATTGGGGATGGTCAGGGGACTAGACATTGTAAGTTGTCTGGCTGCCCCCCCTTGCCACCCCATACTTACAGTTGTTAGATCCCAAGGCTGAGCGTCCATGGTATATACATGTACTTGTTTGTATTTCTTAAGCACCTGAGGTTGTTAAGCCATTTGAAGTGTACATGTAGTTTGTATCTTCTAGTGTTGTTTTTAACATTGTGTTTTGGTGCTACTATACAGGGTAGGTGGAAAATACGGATGCATGCAGACACGGATGCGCGCGTATGTTACTACACATGAGCAACACACGTCTGAGGTCTACGCTAACTATAACGCTAAGTTGTGCTAAAACAAAGTTGAGTTGCATTATACATGGATTTCCATACCAAAAAACATGTGCAATAAGAGTTATTTTTGTAGGAACCCACACTATATCATCAAACTAAACTCTTGTGCCAAAAGGATTTTGTGTGCAGGAAGCAATTTTTCCTTAACAGGGGATGATAAAAAAAATGTGTTTAGAGGGATCAAAGTCCCCAAAGTGAGGAGCAATACAGGTCTTCCAAGGGCAGTAGTATACGTTTCTCATTTCTTGTGATTGTTCAAATTTCTACGAACGTGAATTTTGGAAAATTATATTTTTTGTTGCAAAAAACAATGTCATCTGGTGTTGGCAGTATCTTGTTTGCATCTTGTGCAATCTTTCCTTTGCAACCATTGCACCTTGAGACATTCCCAAAAATGAGAGCCAACCAGAATGGCATGTCAACACCGGGCCGTGAATCTCGAGCCACAGTGGAAGATGATGTGGTATAACTAGTTGGAACCACCATTGGCTGAAGAATGGCTGATATTAATAGTGGAGGAGATCGTATAGTTCCACAAATACTTCCGAAATTGATATTCTGAACATCACTTAGACTCACTACAAACGTACCTGCAGTGCAAATAACTGACTGATTCTGACGCAACGATTCATCTTGTGCGATTGATTCAGCAGGCGATGGAGTGATCACTGGATTAAAAAGTAGACAGGAAGAGCTATATTCGAATCCGAGAGTTCATCCATGTGTTCACTGTCATCACTTTCTTGCATTTCATAGCACCCTCGAGACGGCCATTCCATGCTTGAGGTTTCTGCATCAGCAATTATTTTCTTTATTTGAGCCCCACTCTTCTTAGATATTCCCTTTTGTTTTTACTTCTTTCCAGTTGTACATGGCTTTCCCACTTCAGAAAGTGCAGTAAAATAAGGTTTATGCTTCCTTGAGCAATGAGCCTTAACAAACTCTAAAACACAGAGTCTGTTTTCATTGCAATTGCTAGTGTATGGGAGCATACTTTCATGGACTTGTATGATAAGCTGATGTGAAAAAATGGTAGTAGAAAAATCTTTTCGAACATGAACAAACATTGGCCCAAACATGACAGGTGGCTTTCCTTCGGGGTCCCTGTGATGTTGAAGTAATAGGTGGTGATAAGTGGTGACAGTTACGTCAAATTCACCAAGATGGTCCACGCCAAGAATGCTAAAACCATGGTGTGATGTACAAAAGCGTACCACGTCATCTAATGAATAATCTGGTGTCATAACCATCATGGGATAAGGAGCAGAATTAACCATCCTGACTAAAGCACTACCACCTTTCCCTTCTCCTTTACACATATACATAACTGAATAAAGTGGGTTGTAATCTTGCATGTTTGAACTTTGTCGTCTGGCATCTTTTACCTGTTGTCTGTTTATGAGGTAAATCACCTACACTTGTTGCACTCATAATGCCACCAGCCTCATTGCTAACAAACTTGAGTACACACTTTGGTGTGCTCTTCTTTGATTCCTCTTGAACATAAGACTAGGCATCATTCTCACATAAGGCTCATCACCCCGAGAGTTTCCATGTGGAGCAACCTTCAACTTGTGTTCCCCTTGAGAAAGGTAGTACTGAACCAATGCTAGATTAAATATATACTTCTTTTTCATAATCTGTACATAAAAATAAAATATTTTATAACAAAATTCAGAGAACTCTTTTTCACATCCTCCTCCTTGATGAACGCCACAAACCCTGTCTCGTCAACTAACACCCATCTTTTGCTGTGGAAGCTCCACTTCCATGCACCCATATCGTTACATATTACGTCATTCGGAGAAGACAATTGGTTCAAATCAACAACAAATAGTGCATTCACTTCCACACTAAAAGGGACTCTTGTGCAAATTTGTGAGTCACTAAGTTCTGAGCTTAGAAGTACATTCTTGAGTGGAAACCATCTTTAATGGCTCAGCATACACTGGCAATTCATGCAGATTGGTAACTTTAATGGGCATGGAAGTTATATCTTGTTTGACCCTGTGATAGCAAAAATACAGTTAATCTATATAACCTACATTGCGTATAAAATGTGAGCATGCACACTTGAAACAGCCACATTACACAGGCCTATATAATCAGGCTTGTTAATTTAAGGGAGCTCCACACTATGTTTATATATTACACTTACACGTTGGTTTTATGTGGATTAGATAGTTACTTACTTCACAGGAGACTTGCTGGTATCCATTACTTTCAGTTTATCAGGAATGGTTTCTTTCTCCCTCTCATTCTTGAAAGAAAATACACATCACATTTCTAATTGCAAGAGCATGTTTGTGGTGTAACTATGCACTAGGAGGAGTTAGGGAGTCTTTATGCCTGCAGGCACATTGTGTGTCTTGCGATGTGATTGGTTCCAACTGCATGAGTGCTACTGTATCATGATGTGTTGGTGACTCTGTTCTTATTAATTGCAGTGTATACCATGTCCAACTTCTGGGACTGAGAGCTGGGACTCTCAGTTAATGGTCTGTAATATTAGATCAAGAGATGCTACAGTGATGTGGAGTCGGGACACTAACACCTCAAGTGCTTCTTATATAGTTGTGCTAGATCGTGACATCGGAAGTGCAACACATTCGGAACCAGTAAGTGTTACAGCATAAATGTACATGTACTATACACATAATACAGGTTGGTATGATATAAAATGTGAACACACAGTTACTGTGGACATATGTGTATAGGGATGGCCCATATACTAAATCAGTTTGTTGTGTACCTGGCATCAAATGGCTGTAAGGTGAATCTGGTTTATAGCAGAGGTGACTTGGTTCTTACACATATCAGAGTTGGTAGACTCTCTATGTAGGGATGATACTGACACAACACACCCATTTTCCCATGTAGAATGGCTCAGAACTCCCAAACATGGCAGTTACAGGCCCTTTCAGACACATGCACATACTCTGTGAGTGTTTCTGTACCCGCTAAGACCCTCAAAGTACATGAAATACTCAGCTACAATGATCAACTTGGCAAGACCGCACTTTTGTTCATCATCATCTTCTTCTAATTCAGTTGAACTGGTCTACTGCAAAAGTGGCACAACTACTCTCCTTGGCCTTTCCCTTGCATGTGTGATCCTTGACCAAGTGAATCTTTGTAACTTCACTTGCACTAGATCGATAACTTCCTTATTGTTGGAAGCCATTTTCTCTTTGTGCATGTGCATTCTGCATTTCATAGAAAGGTGGGCTCAAGCACACAGGATATGGAGTAGAAGGGGGTTGGCACTTGTGCGAGTGAGTTTGCATAACAAAGAAAGAAACAGTAAAACAAGTGTAAAAATATTTTTCATTTAAAATGTTGAGGATGTAGGAGGTAGGTATAGAAACAAGGAAGCATCCATGCAGCAAAACAGGGAATGATGGCATGCAACAATAATTGCATGTGTAACCCCATCTTCTATTTTATGGGGTTACACATGTTATTGTTGCATGTCATCGCCTGCTTGGATGCTTTTTTTGTTTCTACACCTTTTGGCACTACCATCCCTACATCCTTCAACATTTTAAATGTTTTTACAATTGTATGTATCAGGGAGTCAGTGGACTCCCTATAGGGATTGCGCCAACATACCATTAGTATATATAAGGGCTCAGAACCACTAAATTAGGCAGGTGTAAGCCTTTTCATACACACAACCTGCTCTGTGTGTGTTTCTGTATATGCTGTAAGACTCTCAGAGTAGGTAAAGTACACCACTACAGTATGATACACAAAATATTCCTGAACCACTGACTTCTCGTCCTCCTCTTCCTCCTCCTCCTCCTCCTCCTCCTCCTCCTCCTCCTCCTCCTCCTCCTCCTCCTCCTCCTCCCCCTCCCCCTCCCCCTCCTCCTCCCCCTCCCCCTCCCCCTCCCCCTCCCCCTCCTCCTCCTCCTCCTCCTCTTCCTCTTCCTCCTCCTCTTCATTTTCTTCTTCAAATGGTCATCTCCTTCTGAATGTTACACACTGTGCATTACAACTATATATGTCTGTATGTGTGTGTGTGTACAATTTACAGCATCATTTGCTTACCATGAAAGCCATTGGGGCTATCACAGTGATCCAGTCACTCTTCATAGACTATTCTTCTTGCTTTTCACAATGTACACGTATGCAATTGTTTGTATCTCACTAATAGCTACACTGGCTTAGGATGAAGGGGCTTAGATTGTGACTACATAATGATATGTACGTGATATGTATATGTACAGTGGGCAATAGAATATACCCTACAGCTTAGCAGTGAACATGTTAACCTCTCATCATGTCGAGGCTGAGCAAGTTGGTTGCTTCCGAGGCGAAATGTTTTGCCTCTTGTATCTATTTGCTGTGTTACTGCTCAATAACAATTATTGTTTACACATACATGTACATGTATTACATGTGTGCTTAATTGCAATCCATGTGGACATCATCTTTCTAAGGAATATAATATGGGTGGGTGTAGTGATGTATACATGCATATGATAGTCCTTGTTTATGTTCCTAGTTTACTAAATTACTTAAGCTTTCTTCAGTTGCACATCTAACACAGAAATGACCAGGCTGAAGGCTTCCGAGATGAAATGTTTTGCCCTTGTATCTATTTGCTGTGTTACTACTCAATAACAATTATTGTTTAGATACTGCACAGCAATGAGTCTATACTTTATTCATATGTATATGTACCAGACTCTTTCTTCCTCCTTTTAAGGAAGGGCCTGATCATGAGTCTGTGAACACAGGAATAAATGAAAATATAGTTAATTTACCATTTGAATAGCCTTGAACAGATCAATTGTCCTGTGTGAATAAGATGTTATTTTTCTGTTTGAAAACCCTACATTTCACCATCGAAATTTACATTATACATGTGTAAAACAGATCGGTAATGCAGAAAAATAGCAACTGTACATATACAATGTACAATGTATATACATTTATATTGTTTTGCTTTACATGTACATTTCCCCAGATAAGTGGTGATGAAGATGTTTTCACCTATAACATTACTAACCTCTCTCCTGAGACTTATTACTCAGTCCAAGTATGCCAGACTGCATTAGACCCCTGTGGAAGTTGTACAGTGAATTTTGTTACCCCTGCTGCCAGAGGTAACCACATGTTGTACCATATAATTATGTAAATGTATATTGTTGTACATTGTTTATTAACTTACAGTACTTGTCTTTGTGTGTGTGTGTGTGTGTGTGTGTGTGTGTGTGTGTGTGTGTGTGTGTGTGTGTGTGTGTGTGTGTGTGTGTGTGTGTGTGTGTGTGTGTGTGTGTGTGTGTGTGTGTGTGTGTGTGTGTGTGTGTGTGTGTGTGTGTGTGTGTGTGTGTGTGTGTGTGTGTGTGTGTGTGTGTGTGTGAGAGAGAGAGACAAAAGTTGTGGGTACATAAAGGTTATGGCATAATTGTATGCAAATGGGGTAGTTACTTACCGCAGCTAAGTTTGCCTGTTTTGATCAGCACTAATAATGTATCAGCCATCAAACAGAGGATGACAAGCGAGTGGCTGTTGCCTATGTCTCACAGCATGGGTGAAAGCTAAGGCTTCAGTATTTGCCTAATCCAGGCCTCAGCTGATATCTTTGCAGCGATCTTCTGACATTAAAGTTTATTAAAAGGCTAACTATAGGCTAAAAGCTTCCTAGAATATGACTTAGTGTAAAGCAATGAGCTTCTCTCTCTTTTGTCTCTGTTTTTTCCTTATCAATCTTTCATTACATGCACTTCAATAGTATGTGTGCTCTTTCAAAGATTTGTGCACACACGCATTGTATATATACTGAGGGTGCTTTTTTATTGCAGGGAAATTGTGATCTTCAGACCACATGTACATGTACGTGTACATATGTAGGGATTTTTCTAGAAAAAAATTTCAGGGGGGAAAAATCAGGACTTCCAAAAATTGAGGGAGTGTGACTTGGAAATATAATATTTTTTGAATTGATCATAGCCCATCTCAGGGGGGGGGGGCAAAGTGACTTTCAGGGGGGCGATCCCCCTTGCCCCCCCCCCATAAAAAGCCCTGATATGTACATGTATATGTTGTAGCATTTGCTCTACTGGTTATAGTGCATGAACATGTGTATGTTCCGTATGCAACGGATGGTCGATTAACCAGCCAGCCAGATATTTAACTGGATGTCAGGTTGACTCTCTGTACACTCAGTGGTAGTAGTAGTCTTACAACAGCAGTCAGTGTACAAGTATACAACATGTATGAGAATGATGTGCATGTAGCAGCAGTGGTGCCCAGTTGAGTGATGTCATACATTGTGTACTTTGCCGCAAGGGAAATTCCCAGTTATGACAATCCAAACCATAGCCCTAGCCCTAACCTACCTAGGGGGATTCCCTGTTGTTACAACCTACACAAAGGGTTGTGGCAAAGTATGACGTATATGCATTGTACATGTGTGAGGTTGTACTGTCTGGCACACACATATGTACATGTATTGAGCACTTTAAACTGCTGAGTCGAAATTGACAACCTGAGAAGATGACAGAAAACGATCAAGTGAACGGTAACAACAAGGAGAATGTCACTGAGGCTGCATATCAGATGTACCTGGAAGCAGCATTCCCTCGTGATACAAGGAGTGCCATCATAGGGACCTCACTAGCACAGAAAATCGTAGACCGGAGAACAATAACAAGGTTTTTTGTGAAGAGGAGTTGCTTGATCTACCATTATGTAGCCATTAGTTAGAAGCTGAGATGATATAGCCTTATAGCATAGATTCGAATGTGCTATGAGATGTGTTTTAAAATGACCTATATAACAATACATGTAGCTACGTATGCTCATACTTGGGCCGATGGGTCCTTATATTCTCAACTGTTCTGATCTTCAGTCTTCTTTGGTTGAGCATAACCATCAGGACAACCATACACAGCTGTGTATAGAATCAGTTGCACATCGGGTCAGTCTGGTTGATCAGTCGGAAGTTTATTTGTGATATATCCCTCGGGCCAATATCACAAATACATTTCCCACAGCAGGTGTGTATCTGACATATACACCTCTTGGACATGGTGTACATATATGTATTATTTAAAGCACGGAAGGAAGTGTACGCCTCGTGCTGTATGGTCTATTGGGACCACCGAAAGACCATTGCTCTCCACTGCTTCCCCGTGTAGATGCTATTGACAGTTTGAAATCAGTACTATGGTTACCATATCTTTTGCGTGCACATGTTTGCTATGAACTAAACAAGTTAGACACCGTGTACGAGGTGACTACGTACCTTCGGGCCATGTAGAGCCCTTGCTGTTCTCGGGACACTACGTGGCCCTCAGGTTTTGAATTTACATCATGAGTCACCTCGTACGTGGTGTCTAACTTGTATTTAGAGTAGACATGTACATTGTACAAATGTTGTCTATGCCCATGGTATATTTATTCATCAGAACCTGTACAGGTAGTGAATGTCAGGGCCTATGTGTATCATCCACTTCTGAATAAAGACAACATCACTGCCCTTATTGTGTGGGATGCACTGAATGCCACACAAGCTGGTGGCATTGTGAATCATTATGATGTATCCATACAAGATCTGCAGACTGATGAAGTGTGGGTATGTAAGTGTAAATAACCCCTTTTTCACTGGTACTTTCTTTCATGTGCTCTAAAAGACATGAAGATTAAGTAATTGTGTATTGTAAAACCTATTTAGCAGGCAAAGCAGATGTACCCTAGGAACTAAATGTCTATACATGTACATGTACATATGTGTGAACCCTATACTCTCAAAAAGTACATAGGGATGACAGTCCTAAGTATGACAAGTATTAAGACATTTTTCATATGAAATGATGAAGCATGTAGAGATAGAAGAGCCAAAAAGTATAGAAACTGTTCACAAGGAGGTATCTATGCAACAAGTGGCATGCAACAATATTAAATGAAAATGTAGGGAGGGGGTTACGTGTATTATTATTGTCGCATGCCATCATCCCCTAGAGGTAGGATACAAGATATTGATTCTGCTTGGCATTTACATTTACAATGTTACATGTGCATATAAATTGCCACTGTTTTGTTACTATTTTACAGATGTTTCAAACCTCCGGAAATGAATCGTACTTCATTGTAAGGGATTTCATTGAGGCACCGGCTGAGTTTGGTTTTCTCTTTACAAATGTCCTCTACTATCCCCTGCAGAGCAGTAGGAAATATCAAATGAAGGTGTGTATATGCGTGTACATGTCATAGGCGTAGGAATGCTTTGTATATTGGGGGGGCTATAGCTAATTGTAATACATACGACCACATAAACAAAAACATGTTACATTTTTCCAAAGAAATGAAGTCTTCTTTCATTTGAATTTATAAACAACCTACCTACCTGTAATACATCAATTACATCTGTTCTACTCTTGTAACAGTGTAAAATGAGGACATTATTTAGCCTTTCTTGAGTCATTGAAGATCCTAATTAGGTATGCTTTTCTCATGACACAAAAAGTCCGTTCTGATGTTGCAGTTGTAACAGGAATAGTCAGTAGCAGTGTTAATACCACAAATAAAACTTCCTCACAGCATATGACCATACACCTCTTGACCACAGTTTGTTTGGTGAGTAAAAGTGATCCCACCTAATTGTACTGCCAAAAAGTTTATCGTAGTATGTACAGTAGTGCCTCCAAACACTGTATTTCACCTATGTGTTTTCAATATTTCAACAGTCTGTGCATACTCACAATGTAATTTTAGGACTAGGTAGGCTCGCTCCTGCTCACCAACAATGCTGAGCATTCTATGTATATAGTACAGTCCATTTGCATTACACATATACATGTCCTCCCCCCCCCCCCCCCCCCCCCCCCACAATGTTTTATGGTTAACCAAATAGCCCCAAAAAGTAAAAAGTGTTGATACCCTGACGGTTGCAGCAAGACAGGGGATGAGGCAGTGCATATGGAGCAAGACATGGGATGAGGACATGCATGCAAGACATGGGATGAGGACATGCATGCAAGACATGGGATGAGGACATGCAACAATCATAACCCCTCCCTACATCTCTTTTATTATGGGGTTACACATATTATTTTTGCATGCCCTCATCCCCTGTCTTGCTGCATATGTATTGCTGTCTTGCTGCATACATACTGGACTTGTTTCTCTACTTTTTGGCACTGTTATTCCTACTTCCTTCAACATTTTCATGGAAATGTTTTCACTCTTTATATGCAGCAAGACAAAGGGATGAGGGCATGCAACAATAATAACATGCATAACCCCACAATAAAAGAGATGTAGGGAGGGGTTGCACATGTTATTATTGATGCATGCCCTCATTCCCTTGCCTTCCTGCATATGTACTGCACTTGGCACTGTTATCCCTACATGTATATCCTTTAACATTTTAATGGAAATGTTTTTACACTTGTTTCACTGGTTTTTCATTGTATACTCACTTGCAAATATAATGCTCTTTGTGTGTGTGCGAGCCCCACCCCATTTTGCTGCTTGTGGTCATATGAAATGCACGTGAGTAATAACGAGGAATTGGCATTCAACTACACGAAAGTGCTAGTATATTGTAGCTTGACTCATCCAAGAGGGATCTTACAGAGATTCCGTTGGTGAAAGGCACTGCGCACAGAAATAAGAAGCCTTTTGGTACAAAAATCAAGGTAAATACTTGTACCAATTTTGCCATTTGAAGAATTAGAAAATGGAGAAATCGAGGTTTTATCAATTTCACATATGTCATTGTAACAGTGTATTTACCAGTGTATTTACCACTCGTAGGCCATGCTATGTGTCTAAAAGGCTTATTATAACTGCTGTGTTTGGGAGCTCTGAGCCATTACATTTCTTAGGGCTTAATGGGCGTGTCAGTGCCATCCATAGAGAGTCTACCGACTCTCTGATAATATTATAATGTAAATGTTACCTATATCATTTATTATTTGTGCAAAGGTATCAGCTTACAATAGCAGAGGAAGTGGGGAAGCATCAACTGCAAAAAAATTTTCAACTGATAGTACGTAAGTATATGTACAATAATGTCCAATATGCAGCTAGCTATCCCGCTTATAGGTATGCAAGGGAAGTATAATTCCGCATGACAATCATATACATGTTGAAATCTGCACAACAATTGATTACATACAGTAAAATTAACCAGTGAAACAAGAGTAAAAACATTTTCAGTAAATTGTCGAAGGATGTAGGGATTGAAGTGCCAAAAACAAGGTGCGGCTAAGAATGCAGGTAAAGGCAGGGCAATTGTCAGTGACTCCTACACGTGAGCAAACAAGAAAATGGTGTGAAACACTAACACTTGTAAGGTTGTAGCCCTGGGGTTTGATAGCATTTGGAGAAGGTATGGAGGTTTTGTTAATCCGGATCATGTATGCTCCGGCATATAGAAGAAGAAGAAGAAGAAGAACGTACTTTGATAGTATTATACTGTATAGAAGCACTCGCAGAGCATGTTGTTTGTCTGAAAAGGCTTAAAACATGGGGTGTTCTGGGCCGTTACATTTGTTAAGGCTAATGGGACTGTCTAGAATCTACTGACTATGATAATGCATTGATATACAGACTGAGACTGAATTTACTAGAAATCTGAAAGCGTTTTTATGTGTGTGTGTGCATGTATGTACATACAGTATATATGCACATGATACATGTATGTGAAATGTGTACTCTCGTTTCGCAGGTGTGATGCCTCCACAGCAACTATTGGTTGTTACTAAGAGTCAATCACTGCTACAAGGGACTGGCAATCTATACTCATATATGGCTGTTAATCCTCTATCCATAAATACTCTCTCACGACTCATGTACTGGTATAACAGCACTACCAAATCAGTACTGGTACAATCATTGGATGGAACTGAGATAGCAGTAAGTTTGTTTTTTCTGTTGATGCTTACATTTTAAATAGGACTGCCCTGGGTGAGTTGTGTTGTGTTGCATTGTCTTTCGAATCTTTGAGCCTGGAGTAGAAACATGTACGCGTGCATGTAGATGTAGGCTGTAGATGCAGTATTGTTGATCTTATTTTTGCAGGTATTTTTAGAATCCTCACCAATTAATGTATCTACTATGACTTTTGAATGGCAAGGAGAGAGGCTATATATGGCTGGGTTTAATTCTTTAGAAGACAGATACGAATTATGGCGTGTACCAGTTGTGTATTCAAAAGGAATTGAACGTGTTTATCAAATGTCTGAGGCAGTACAATCTGTGAGCCATCTGGTTGTAGATTCATTCCGAGGAGGGTAAGTACATGTAAATGAACATGTGTAAATTTTGTGCATGTATATTATAGCTTGTGAAAAGACTAAATGGGCCTTTTCACATTTTTATGCAGTTCTGCATACTGGCTGGAAATGGTGGATGATGAAAAACATTTGGATTATCTGAGCCTGGATGGTTCAGGAATGCAACGTAGTTGTCTGAGCAACATTACTGTCTCAGCAATAACTCTTGACCCTCTCACGGGAGACTTGTGGGTGTCCGATTACAGTGAAGGTGGAATATTGGCATGTTCCTGTAGAAGTACGGAAAAATGCCAAGAAGTTGTGGATGCATCTAGTAGTGGTATGTATTCCATGTAACAATCTTCGTCTGCTTCACTCATCTACTTAGTTATGTACAAGCATAAAAATGTTTCATTGAAATGTTGAAGAATATAGGGATCATTAACAGTGGCAGGCAAGGCAGGGATGATAGCATTATGTAGCAGTAATAATATGCTTAACCCCATAACAGATATAGGGGTAACGGGCTTACGATTGATGCATCCATTATCCCTGTCTGGCCTGCATATAATCGTGTTTTTTTGATGCAGCCATCCTTACAGCCTTTATTATTTTAGATGCCTTTTCATTTCACAAGTAAATAAAAAATTTAGGAAATTTGGAAGGAAATATAGGGATTGCATAAAAAGGAACGGAGACAAGATTGGGACACAGACATGTTATGTTATATCAACGTAACATTATGGGTACGTCGATATATCATAAGATGTCTGTGTCCCAATCTTGTCTCCGTTCCTTTTTATGCAATCCCTATATTTCCTTCCAAATTTCCTAAATTTTTTATTTACTTGTCTCCCATCATTTTTTTATGGACCTAACTACATGCATTTTGCTATTTTTGTAGTTTACTTGGTAGCAAACATATTAGCTAATAGAGCTTGTAGCCTGAGGCTATCCAACATTTTTATCGCAACATCAATTGTTTGTGTATTATATTGTACCAAATTTTACTTTTAGTGGAGCTTTTGTTAATGAAATACAGCAAAGTAGTGCCTGGGGCTACTATTTACAAGATTACAAGATTTTATCTCAGCATTAATTATTGGGATATTAAGCTTTAACACTACACAAATTTCCACATTTTGTGCTACTTTTTTAGCGAGATATAGCTAACTATTGCCTGAGGATATTTTGTTGTTATATTACAAGTTTTACATTGTTTACAGAGATTTTATCACAACATTGATCATTGGGGTATTAAGCTCTACCATCACACCAATTTTCACATTTAGTAGAGCTTCTGTTAGTAAGATACGGTAATGCTAGCCTGAGGCTATTTTTTACAAGATTTACATGGTTTACAGAGATTTTATCACAATGTTGATCTTTGGGGTATTAAGCATTACCATCCTACCAATTTTCACATTTAGTAGAGCTTCTGTTAGTAAGATGCAGTAATGCTAGCCTGAGGCTATTTTTTACAAGATTTACATGGTTTACAGAGATTTTATCACAATGTTGATCTTTGGGGTATTAAGCTTTACCATCATACCGATTTTCACATTTAGTAGACCTTCTGTTAGTAAGATACAGTAATGTTAGCCTGAGGCTATTTTTTACAAGATTTACATAGTTTACAGAGATTTTATCACAATGTTGATCTTTGGGGTATTAAGCTCTACCATCACACCAATTTCCACATTTAGTGGAGCTTTTGTTAGTGAGATACAGTAATACTTGCCTGAGGCTATTTGTTGTTGTATTACAAGATTTACATTGTTTACAGAGATCTTATCACAACATTGATCATTAGCATATTATACTTTACCATCACACCAATTTCCACATTTAGTGGAGCTTTTGTTAGTGAGATACAGTAATCCTTGCCTGAGGCTATTTGTTGTTATATTACAAGATTTACATTGTTTACAGAGATTTTATCACAACGTTGATCATTGGGGTATTGAACTATACTACCATAAAAAATTTCACATTTAGCAGCCCTTTCATTAGTCAAGATATAGGATTGTGTGGCCCCATTAATAATACATGGCCTGAGGCTATTTTTGTTTATTTTACAAGAAGTACATTGTTTACAAAATTTTTAACACGATGATGCACTATCCCCGGTGGAACTACATAACTGTACCAAGTTTCATGTTTAGATGTGTTACCGTTAGTGAGTTACGCTTGTTAAAGCGGAAGAAGAAGAAGAAGAAGAAGAAGAAGAAGATGGAGAATTTACAAAACGAACTTTTGTTAATTTAACACCTTTCTCGTGCATCAAATTATACCATTTTATAATCACAGTTAGTTTCTGGGTATAGTTACACATTCATGTCAACAGAAGTCCAGTAGGTAGCAAACTGAAAGTGAAAGTGATGAAAAACCTTATATATGGTTTTCAATGGGGATAGACCATAGCAATCCCTATATACACAGTACTACCGTACTGTGTGATACAACAGTATACGTATATACATTTAGATCAGATATGTAACCACCTCCTAGATATATTTTGTCACATGTGAGAGAGTAGCCATTTGTGTAGGTGGGTACTAATGGCAATTTTGATGTGGGCTGTGTGAAGAAAAGGTTTAGTTTGAGTTCAGCCATGTATATTCACTACTTTTAGTTTTATAAGGAAATACTCATAGACCAGGCTATGTGACTTAAAGCTCATAATTGCAGTGTTTGGTAATGGTACTATATCCCTACGTGGAGAGTCTACTAACTCTGATAATGTACTATACATAATTATCTCATAGGAAATTCTATTATCAGTATTGGCCTAGATGAAGATATGGTGTACTGGACAAATGGCTCCGTGATCAATTCAATGAATCGTACTGCCAGTAGCAGGATGCCATTTTCTTCTGATATATTTGAGGACGAAGTTGTCTCTCTCCATTCATTGAGTCCTGGACAGCAACCTCAGTTTTGTAAGTAGTCAATATAACAATGTATCTACATGTACATGTAGGATGTGTGGGGAGAGTTGCTTAACCCATTGTCCCAGTTCTCAAGGCTGGGGCATCCTAGTGCCCTTTGAGTGATACACATGTCCTACTTTTTTATGATTGGTGAGATCTATGTCTTGTTTGTCTGGTCTATGTGCTGTGTGTTCTGTTTTTCTGGGTTGCCTTTCTTTCCTTCCTACCTCTTACATATATGCTACCATGTATGTATATATGTGTGTGCTGTAGTTGTAATGCATAGGATGTTAAGATACATAATATATGTACATATGCATTTGTTGTTAAGATACATATATACACAAGAATAAAAACATTTTCACGAGGATGGAAGTGCCAAAAAAACATAGAAAAAAGGTGCAGCATTTAGGCAAAGTCAGGGGATGACAACATCCAACTATAGTGACATGCGTAACCTCTTTTAGATTATTGTTGCATGCTATCAACCCCTGCATGCCTTTGCCAGCCTGCATGCTGCACCTTGTTTCTATGTTTTCGGCACTTCCATCCCTACATCCTTCAACATTTAGTGAGAATGTGTTTATTCTTGTATCACTGGTTTATACTGTGATGTAGAAACACGTGTATGTATAAATAAGATTTTTGTGCAGAATTCTACGTACCTCCCTTGCATACCTATATCATAGAGTCGGTAGACTCTATATGTAGGGATGGCGCCGACACGCCCATTAAGCCCTAACAAAAGTAACGGCTCAGAACTGTCGAACGCAGCAGCTATGAGCCCTTTTAGACACATAACATGGACTACGAGTGTTTCTATACACGATAAGACTCTCAAAGGTGGTAAAATACACCGCTACAATGGTATACGTGAAATTGCTAAAACCCCGATTTCTCCATCTTCTTCTTCTTCTTCTTCTTCTTCTTCTTCTTCTTCAAACGGCCTAGCACAAAATATGTACACGTATTTACCTTGATTTTTGTACCAAGAGGCTTCTTATTCCCGTGGGCAGTGCCTTTTACCAACGGAATCTTTGTAGGACCCCTCTTCGACGAGTAAAGCTACGATATACTAGCACTTCCGTGTAGTTGAACGCCATTTCCTCGTTATTACTCACGTGCGTTTCACATGACCACGATTGCAAAATGGGTGGGGCTCGCACACACGCAAAGAGCATTGTATTTGCAAGCGAGTCTACAACGAAAAAGCAGTGAGACAAGGGAGTAAAAACATTTCCATTAAATGTTGAAGGATGTAGGGATGGCAGTACCAAAAAGTAGGAAAACAAGTGCAGTATATATGCAGCAAGACAGGGGATGAGGGCAGTATATATGCAGCAAGACAGGGGATGAGGGCATGCAACAATACTAACATGCGTAACCCCCCTACATCTTTATTATGGGGTTACGCATGTTACTATTGTTGCATGCCCTCATCCCCTGTCTTGCTGCATATATACTGCCCTCATCCCCTGTCTTGCTGCATATATACTGCACTTGTTTTCCTACTTTTTGGTACTGCCATCCCTACATCCTTCAACATTTAATGGAAATGTTTTTACTCCCTTATAAGCAGGCTATATACCATCCTGTCTTGTACGAGTATTGCCTACTGAGCAGTAGTTCCAGTTGCCTGCAACAGTTAGTCATTCAGAGAAGCCGACACAAAGTACTACATGTAAGTAGCAACATAGCCCAAGACACTGAAAGAAGGGTGTGACAAACTGCACAAATGTAACTTCACGTGTTCGGCACATGAGCAAACAAGAAAATGGCATATAACACTAACACTCGTAAGGTTGCAGCCCTGGAGTTTGACGGCATTTGAAGAAAGTATGAAAAAGGATCATGTACACTCCAGTATAAATGAAAGAATTAGAGCAATTACTAACACCAGTTTTGCAATAGGCCGTTTGAACTGAAGAAGGTGATGAATAATCAGCAGATTTGAGTACCGATGTAGCTGTATATTTTACATACAAAGAATATTATAGTGTATAGAAGCACTCGCAGATCAGATTGTTTGTCTAAAAAGACTTAAAACATCTGCATTCGGAAGTTCTGAGCCTATGGGTGTGTCATTGCCAATCCTACATATAGAGTCTACTCACTCTGTGATATTCATTTGTTGACTGTTATCAAGAGTGTGGTTGCACATTGTTTCAAAGCACCTCAGACATACTGTTTTAGTATTTGAGCCTGAGATACCAGTAACCCCCAAATATTTCTCTTTTATCTCCCTCCAATATAGGGTAGGGAAATGTCAATAACAGCTCTGTCATTGATGCATTGATATATCCACACACAAGCTGTATTTTAACTGGTTTATAGTAATTATGTAACACAACAATGCTTCTATAAAGACACTTTCAGCTGTTGGCAATACTGGACATGACTCCCCTCTTGCTTGACATTCTTCTCTACTAGTACATGTATGGAGTAGGTGAATAACAACAGCAATCCCTATGTGCACAATGCTCTTATATGTACACTTTGGAGTATACATGTACGTATATATGTGCTAATACAATACCTATATTATATATGTAATAGTTATAACACCCCTAGGAGAGATGTTGCAAAGGGTGCGAGGGCCTATAAACCCCTATAACCCCCTATAAACCGCAACATTCCAACTAGGGGTGTTATAAGTGTTTTATAGCCTGTTGCTACGTAGGTGGTCGAAGCCCCATGAAGGTGACTATATCTAATTGAAGGTGACTATATATGTGGATAGAGATATAGTCACCTTCACTTAGATATAGTCACCTTCACACTCTATGGCTGGTTTATTCGACAACAATAATCTTAGCAACCACCTAGCAACAGGCTATAAATATGTGTGTGTGTGTGTGTGTGTGTGTGTGTGTGTGTGTGTGTGTGTGTGTGTGTGTGTGTGTGTGTGTGTGTGTGTGTGTGTGTGTGTGTGTGTGTGTGTGTGTGTGTGTGTGTGTGTGTGTGTGTGTGTGTGTGTGTGTGTGTGTGTGTGTGTGTGTGTGTGTGTGTGTGTGTGTGTGTGTGTCTGTCTGTCTGTCTGTCTGTCTGTCTGTATATATGAAAATGGGTAAGAGATCATGCATGTGAACAAGACAGCTAGGTGAATTGTATATCTCTTGTGCAGATACTGCAGAATCCTGTAGAGACGGAATAACATGCCTAGCTCCATCTGCTCTATCTAAACCTGCTGTAAATGAGCGTATTATGACAACTAATGTAACAATAGAGGTGTGGTGGGACCCACCTCCTTTGGATGGATGCTGTACAAGTGAAGTTTTTAGTTATCCACTGGTTGAATATGCCTTTAGGCTGGCTGGTTCTCCTGACCCTCTGAAAAATGTAAATGTATGTGTACTGTAGTGTTTCCATTTTACATGTATGCATTTTTACTAAATATTGATGTTCTCATGCCTCAGGGAATAATTCGAGAGATTGAGAGTTTTTTTTCTGTGTTTACTGTATTCCCTGAGGAATATCTTCAGAAGGTTGTTTTATGCATCTGGTTAAAATGATAATTCAGAGAACAAATATACAAGAGTAAAACATTTTAAAGGATGTAGGGATGACAGTGCAAAATCAGTACATATGCATGCAGCATGACGTGATGACGGCATGCAGGAAACATAACTGCATTAAAAAGATGTAGGGAGGAGTTACGATTGTTGCATGCCATCATCCCTTGCCTTGCTGCATATATGCTAAAGTTGTTTCTTTGGTTTTGCCACTGTCATCCCTGTAACCTCTAACATTTTAATGTTTTTGCTCTTGTTTCACTGGTTTGGCGTTGTGCATTCCTTTGCAAATGCAAAACCACATGAGCATAACAATAATAACAATGGCATGGTGTGAAGTGCTTGTGTATAAGTTTACTTGTCCAGGAAAGGTTTTACAAAGATTCTGTTGGTAAAAGGTGCTAATATGAGAGGCTGTTTGGTACAAAAGTAAATACTTAACCAATTTTGGGACAAGACCAAGAAGAAGATAGAGAAAACGGATTTTCGCACTTTATGGATATGATTGAATGTGTACATAGCTGTCATATTGTGTATAGAAACTCAGAGACCAGTCATGCATCTTATTACCCTCAGCACGCATGCGCAACTAGGGTACGGTAGTCGTCTGTCTGTCTGTCTGTCCATGCCCAAACTCACTTGTAGTAAGTTTATTCATTCTACAAACGACACAGCATATCTTACACACAAATTGAAGTTTTGTGGGATTTTCTCTGAAACTGCTCCATTGTAGTAAACAAAAATAGGATTGCAATATAAAAATCAAGTCTATGCAGATTCCAGCATTGTACGGCCCTCCACTGATAAGCGCATGCACATTATGCATTAATCCTCGGCACGCATGCGCAGCAAGGGTTACAGTAGTCGTGTGTGTGTGTGTGTGTGTGTGTGTGTGTGTGTGTGTGTGTCTGTATCTGTGTCTGTGTCTGTTACTCAACATCTCACTTCTTGAATGAGTGATCGTGCTATAAACAAATATACATACTCAGTGGCATATGATTGTCAAAAATATTGGGGAGATCTTTCTGAAACGACTGCGTTCAAGAGTTATGGTGTGAAACACAAGCAAATGAGCCAATATGCTAATTAGATCTAGCTACTCTGGCTTAGCCTAGTCTGGCATAGCCACACCCTCTCATAAGCGGGAGAGGGTCTGGTCTGCTTAGCATCAATGACTTGTGCAGTGGAATGTTTCATTACGTCATAAATTTAAATGCGTGCGTGCGCAATAATGAATATCATTAGTGGAAGCACGATGACTGCATATGTTCATAGGTAGTACATAGCTGTGAGCGGTGTAATGACAAGAGTTGGTGCCCAGTGCCCAGAAGCTGGTCGAATACGATTGGCAGAATAGCATAGCAGAGACTCTTACCATACCCTGTAGGCAGCACTCGTCACTACCATTTACGAAGCTTGATACAGGTCGAAGCAGCTGTTCTTTCAAGTACAAATACCCTAACGAGCGTGCTTCAGCTCGTGATGCAGCCACTTCTCTCTCAGAAAACTGCCATAGCCTGGTTCAGCCATTCCCATTCCACATTTACGTGACGTCACGTAAGCATGGAATGTTATAATTGGCTCTTCTGTAATCTGATTGGATTGACCAGATTCTGGACAGTCTGCACAAGTCGATGATGCTAAGCAGACCACACCCTCTCCCGCTTATGAGAGGGTGTGGCTACGCCAGACTAGGCTTAGCCGTGATCAGTTCAATGTACAGTGAAGGGAACCCCAGCGAAGCACCAGAGGTTACTGTATGAGGGAGTACAAGCATGCGTACTGCTCTGGTCAAAGGCTATAGCACTTCTAGCTGGGTAGGTGTAGAGTTATTACATGCACAAGCATACGCGAGTTGTTTCACGCATGCGCACCATCCCGCCGAGGATTCTGCACTTTAGTGCATTCATTATATCTGTAGCGTTGAGCATTTCATTAGTAATGTTTGTCTGTGTTTACCGACTCTCATAAGTTAGATACCAGTTCAGGGGATGTAATTCGAAAACCTGAGGGCTGTGTGAGTGACCCAAACATAGTGAGGATAGCCCAGGATGGAAGTGCCAAAAGTGTAGTAACAAGGAAGCATCCCTGCAGCAAAGCAGGTGGTGATGGCATGACACAATAACATGCGTAACCCCCTCCCTACATCCTTTACTTTATGAGGTTATACATGTTATTATTGTAGCATGCCATCGTGCCCTGTTTTGCTGCATAGATACTTCCTTGTTTCTACGCTTCTTGGCACTTCCATCCCTACCACCTTCAACATTTTGAAAATGTTTTACACTTTATGCATATAGATTGCTGATAAATATCTGAGTGCTTTATACATCGCTCTTTGCTGTCATATTTTCAGTATGCAAGTATTTGTACAATTCACTTGTTGGTATTAAGTCCCTGTCTTAATTTTTCAGGACCCTTTTGCAGCTCATCTGAAGATAGACAACCTTACACCACATTTTAGATACAGGGTGCTCTTTTCTTCCTTGAATACATACAGTATAATTCCAATATTTGGTGCAGAATTTACTCTTTTTTCCAGTCAAACAGAACCTGGAGGTTTGTGAAAATCTACATTCATATGTTATCACTGGAACAATTAATTGTCGATAATTGCTCTTGCATACATGTATCCATCATCCTATGTTCTCTTGACAGTCCATGTGCACATGTAGTATGTGTAAATACAAGTTTAACTTACTTCATTGCCCTATTGTAACAGTACCAGGTGTGATCAGCGATCTTACTGCTGAGCCCTTTGGTGTTACATGCATTGAGGTGAGCTGGAGTGGCCCTGGAGAACTGCTGCGTGGACCAGAAGAGGATAAAATATACTACATCACCATCACTGGAAGTGGGAATTCATCTGACTATTTTAACACTGACAGTAACAGTGTTACATTTTCAAATGCAACTCCTGGAGAACTCTATGAAATTGAGGTATATATAAATCTGTAACTATGTAATAGCAATGTATATGTCAAATTGATTTATGGCATGGTATTTATGGTATGGTATTTATTGCTCTATGTCGAGAAAAATACTATGTATATTGGAAAATACAGTACACTAAATAGCTGCAATTACTAGTCACACTACGTACATGAATATTCATATTTTCTCTCTACCTATGTGTAGGTGAAAGTATCAAACATGGTATTGAATAGCAGTACTGAAGTTATAAGGAATATCGAATCATGGCCACAGGCTCCACCACCAGTATTGGTGATGGACACATTGTTGAACACATCATTTTCAGTGACAGTGACATTGGAAGAGAGGCACATCAATATTGTTTCGCTATATATTGAGGTATGTGTTTCTATTAGCCTCATACCCAGGTATTCGGGGGAGGGGAAAAAAGAACGCCTGCGTAAATACTGTTTGCTCATGCGTGTAATTTCCCAGAATTCTGGAAAAATTGGATACTCTTGTAATCTTCTGTGTAATGATGATGTAAAATTCCTTTTTTGGAATAGCCATTCTGTTAGTAGTCTGCAGGTACACAGTTGACGTAGCTCTTCACTGGGGTTCCCTTCGCAAGCTAAGAAACCACCACACGAGAGACCGTAGTTGCCAGTAACATGGACGCAAAGCAGTGAAGGATTCTTGAAACCCAACAATGCCAGATGCCTGCTACGCTCTGTTAGCAGCTACCACATCTCGAAATAAGCCACAAACTGTGGAAGTGCTGGCCATCGGCACAGCATAATAATCGCTGCTTAATTACATGCATGCACAAACAGTAGTTACCAGGTGTTCCTTGTCCCTCATCCAAATGCCTGGGTACGAGGCTACTGTTTTTATAGGCTGTAGTTAAATATTGAGGTATGTATTTTTATAGGCTGTAGTTAAATTGTAGCTATAGGCTATTACCCAAACTGATAAGGGCAGGGTAAGCACTGTGTCTTCGAACAGTCATTGCATGAATACTACTCACATTCTGTACACCCTATACATGTAGCTACAATTTTCATAGTATGCAGGCAAGAAGGCAGGGATGTTGACATGCAGATATAACAAGTGTAACCCATCTGCATGCATTGAGGTTACACAAGTTATATACGTATATATATCATACATATCTTATCTGTACTTCTTGCCTGTATACTGCACCTTAGTCCTCTGTTTCAATGATTTTTAACACTACTATACACATCCTTCAAAGTTTACAGAATACATGTATGCATATGACTCCATTTGGGACATCAGAACCTGCATTGCCAGAAAATGTGGTACACAGGTCTGTTGATATTGTGCAACTATTGGTTTCCCAGGCAATAGCATTAGATGATGGTGTCAATCAAAATAGCAGTCAGAAGAATGTGACCAGCCCTGGATCACTTAATTTCACTCTGTATGGTTTATCATCATTCACGGAATACAGTGTTTATGCTGTAGCCACATACGATGAAACAAACTGCAATAGAAATACATATAGTGGAGAGGCTATAAAGATTAGAACTGAGCGTAAGTGCACATGTATAAATTTTGTGCATTTGATTAACTGACTTGGGAATCTTTCAGCTGGTGTTCCTGATACACCTGAAATATTTATCAACAATGATGGAATAGCTACCTGGAGGGAAGTTAACTCTAGAAGTGGAGAGTCTATTGATTTTTATCGTGTTACAGCAACAGTTGATGGAATGGAAGTTGGAGGAATAAATGTACTTCCTATGTCCAGAGATGGTAATATAACGCAACCTCTGTCTGATCTCGGTCTACAAGTTGACCAAAGATATAACATATGTGTAACTGCTAAGAACATTATTGGACACAGTTCACCTGGATGCAATGGATCCTATATTCACATGGAAACTGAAGGTACATATGGTTTCAGCATCTCGAAACTGTGTTTTCCCCCATTCTATTATTCCACCATTAACTCTCTATCATAGAGTCGGTAGACTCTATATGTAGGGATGGCACCGACACGCCCATTAAGCCTTAACAAAAGTAACGGCTCAGAACTCCCGAACGCGGATGTTTTAAGCCTTTTCAGACAAACTACGTGCTCTGCTAGTGCTTCTATACACTGTAATACTTTCAAAGTACGTAAAATATACAGCTACAGTGAATCTCAGAAATTTGTAAAAACCCGGATTGTTCATCATCTTCTTCTTCTTCTTTCTAATTCAGTTCAAATGACCTACCGCGAAACTGGGGTTAGTAATCGCTTTAATTCTTTCACGAAAATCACTTATACTGGAGCGTACATGATCCTTGATGTACAAAATCTTCATACCTTCTCCCAAAGCCGTCAAACTCCTGGTCTGCAACCTTACAAGTGTTAGTTTTAGACGCCATCTTCTTGTTTGCTCACGTGCCAAACACGTGAAGTTAGTTTTTGTGCACTAATCAATGATGCAGACTTTCAGTGTTCGTTGAGCTTGCCGCTGTTTCGTGTGCTGTGTTGTCTTGTTTGGCTACGTTGCTCCGTTTCTTTGGATGACTAACTGTTGCAGGCAACTGGACCCGCTGTTGTATTCAGTAGGCAATATTCGTACAAGACAGGATATAGGAGTCCCTGACAATTGCTAGATATCCTGCTTATAAGTATGCAAGGGAGGTAGAACTCTGCACGAAAGTCAGTAGGTTTATATGTGTTGCTACACACACTAAAAACCAGTGAAACAAGTGTAAAAACATTTTCACTAAAATGTTGAAGGATCGATGTAGGGATTGAAGTGCCAAAAAGTGTAGAAACAAGGTCTAAGTGCAGCATGCATGCAGACAAAGGCAGGGGATGATAGCATGCAACAATCATAACATGCGTAACCCCATATCCCTACATCTGTAAATACTAGAAGGGGTTACACATGTTATGATTGTTGCATGCTATCATCCCCTGCCTTTGTCTGCATGCATGCTGCACTTAGACCTTGTTTCTATACTTTTTGGCACTTCGATCCCTACATCCTTCAACATTTTAGTGAAAATGTTTTTACACTTGTTATATAAAGCATTTTTGGTGTGGTCATTTACAAGATGGTTACTCTAGGATTGACTGGGGGGCTAGACTTGCCTAATACACATTCTCAAATGTATGTGATATACGTATGTGCATGATGGTTCATATTTGCAGAGATTGATCTGTACTTCACTGGAGATACTCCACAAGTGGATGTGAATTCCATTCATGTTGAGTTTGAGTCAAATATGAACGATCTCACAATTGAGTGTCACTTGAAAGGAAAGGATAAAGTTTGCTGTGAGTATTTATAATATAGAAGAGGCTGTTGTTGTAAGCCATTTGACACTCCTTTCCACCTATTTAGGTTCCAATGGTGTATTCACAGCATCAGGGGTATCTCCCGGCCGTCATGTCATACGAGTGATTGCCAGGAGTATGTCAGGGAGGGCTGCACGAAAAATTCTCAGGTCTATTGTGTATGTACCAGAGGATAGTGAATCCTGCCACCCTCATCTCATAAATCGAGGACTAAACGTGAAAGGAAACAATGCTACCTTGGAATTTGTATCAACTGGTTCTCCTGATGGCTTTGAGTGTATTCTTGACAGAGTTTCTAGAGGGAATTGTGAGTTTTAGAGTACAGTTCATGTGTATTTGCTGTGTGTGAGCTTATGGAGATGTTTGTAAGTCTCAGACAACAGTTCATGTATGTGTTGACTCTAGGCCAGTTAGGTAGCAGTGTTTAAAATAGCAGGAGTGGATTTCCCAAAAATGTTTTAAGGACTAGCTTACTTGTAAATTATCAATAATTCATGAGAGACTATAATATAGTCTAGTGACTCTTATAGTAACTCTTGTCATATCTATGTGTAGGTCAGAGTCCATGGATTCTGTCAAATCTGGATCGTGGCTCCCATCACATTCGCCTGAATCCATTTGGATGTGCAGGGAGTGCCAATAAATTTACCATGAAGTTCTCTGTGTAGATAGGTGGAAGTTATACTTTCTGTTACTTTTTTACAAGTTGATAATCTACATACTATTGTAGGGTGTAACAATATAGATGCTTGGTGACAATGCAAAATATAATTGTGTTATTGTGTTATTGTAGAGTTTTAATGTTGAAAAATTCTATTGCAGTGAAATGCCTGCACAGCTTGAAGACAACGACAAATAATCAACTACTGAATAAAGTACAAAAACTGAGGATTATACACGCACATTCAAATGTTGCAAGGCAGATTTAATGCATAACTCAGAGTGTAAACTAGTATTAACAGTTGCTGAAACTACCACTGTTCTCCCAGAAGCTAGCGGGGGCAGATTTCTGCCCCTCCCACAAAGAAAAAGAGAGCCTGGGGATGAGGCTATGAATTCGACGTACTGGCAAAATCATGATCAGCTATGCAGGATGATGAAGATGCTGTCCCAAGTCGTGGTTCTTTTCTTACTTGCTAGAGCCTCGTTTGTGCAATCTTTTTGCACCAACAGCTGGGCTGTGGATGTTCATGGAGGAAGAGAAGTGGCAAAGAAGGTGGCGCTGAAACATGGCTTTGAACTCCGCGAAAATGTAAGTTGTAAGTTTGCATACAACTGGTAATAGTGATTACACAAATATCTGTCATATTATCGCCATGCAGGTTGGAAACTTGAAAGATATATACCATTTTGGTATCTGTAGTGAGAGAATGAGTCCAATGTCCAGAAATGATGGTGAGGTTTACACTGAACAACTTCAGTCAGATCCCAATGTGAGTGGGTTTAAAAGACAGTATTTGATAGTAATGTATTTCTGTTGTGTGCAGGTTGGCGTAGCGATTCAACAGTGCCTTCAGAAAAGGTCTAAACAAGTGTTATCACACCATGGCCAACTGACCCAATCTTTGACATCCAGTGGTACATAGTAAGTCCTACATTGACTACCATCTTTCTAAGACTTGTGTGGTACAAATAAAAGTAGCATGTCCCATATACATACTATCTCTGTCCTGACCTTATACCAGAATACAGTAAGTGAATGATGGACTTGTGCAAATATACCTCATTTATGTATATTTCACAATTTTATGCTGTCAGCTCAACAAGAAGTACATATTGCATAAGCATTTTTAGTAATAATAATTATTTTCTTTCAGCTGAATACAGGCCAGTTCAATAGTTATTGTTATTGTTATTGCTTTACAGTATAGACACGAGAGGGTGAAGTAGTAAAAGGTGAAAGATGACAAAAATACTGAGGGTCCAATAGAAAAAAAAATAGAGGCCCAAATACAGTAAATGTATTAGCTATAAACTAATGTAAGAATATTTAGCACATGGACAGAGAAAGTGAAAAGAACATGGATTTTCTGACTTAAAGTGACACATAAAATGATTCCACATAAACACTATGAGCTTCTTTCTGATGGAGGCAGTCGACTGGTTTAGATTGATGGCTGGTAAAGAGTTCCAAAGTCGGGTAGTCTATTGAAGTAAAAGTGACTAATAGTGTTAGTTCTTGAGTAAGAATGCTTCAGCTTAAAATGAGTAGAAGAACGGGTTGGGCCAGCACAAAAAGTGTCGAATGAGGATATATTGAATGCATCAGATTTAACAGGATCCTTAAGGCACCTTATAAAAAAACATAATATCATTCAATTCAAGCTGCATCATAAGTGGGAGCATTCGGAGAGTCACTAAACGAGATCTATAGTCCGATGAAACGAGATCTATAGTCAGATGAAAAATGAGAATGAATTTGGTTGCACGGCGTTGGATCCTCTCAAGAGTAGCTATATCCTTCAAAAAGTGAGGTCTCCATATCTGTGAACAGTATGTGAGTTGTGAACGTATGAGTGTTATGTAAAGGACCTTTTTGGTCTCTGGGTGATGACTTCCACTGAATGAACGTCAAATAAGGCCAAGAAACTTATAGGCTCTAGAAGATAAGTGCTCTCGCCAAGAGAGATCGTGGGACATGATGACACCAAGGTCCCTGTGGTGCTCTATGTAGCAATTAGCTTGTTGTTAAGTGTATAGATGAATGGTATCTGGGAGAAATTATCATTGAAGTGTAAATTTCATAGTTGACTCCAGCTGATCAGATGTTGCAAGTCATTTTGTAAAGAGAGACAGTCTAAGAATGAGTGAACTGTTTGCAGACACTTAGTGTCGTCTAGGGATGCGCACATTATTCTTTTTTTAAACCCTATTATTCTATTCCCAAATTCTTTTTTCTTTTCCTATTATTCTTTTATTATTCACCTATTATTTCCACAAAAAAAAACATCATTCAACCGCTACAACCTCTCGTAGCCTCTTCTACACAACCGCAGAGATGGAAACGCAGCGTTCAGCATTCAAACAAAACAATCATTTCTTACCCAAAGGGGATGCTTTTTCGTCTGATAAGTCATTTATGCAGAGAAAGCCACTCTCGAAGCTCTAGCTAACTATACATGCTGTCGATCGTACGGTAAAATCAACATGCAGATGTCACGTGACCTAAATTTTTGCCTATTATTCTTTTTTATAAAAGCTTACCTATTATTCCGAAAGAAATTCCCGAATAATGTGCGCCTCCCTGGTGTTGTCGGCAAACAAAATACACAAGATGATGTTACAGTTGAAGGAAGGTCATTCACAAAAATTAGGAACAAAAGTGGACCAAGGATACTTCCTGGAGGGACACCAGAGAGCGGATCAGAGATTTGGTGGAGCAGACCACAGAATACAGAGAGCATGGATTCAGGGACTGACTGGATGTGGAGTCACGGTTGCTGTAGTGGATGATGGTAAGTAACCATATTGAGAATATTGAGATGGACAACTTTTCCAAAGTTGTAGTGCTAACTACATCTCTAGGTATTGAAGAAGATGAGCAAGCCCATGCACTCAGTCATGTAGCTGGAAAATCTCTGTATGCAGTGTATTTTCTCCAAGTATTAGGGTGTTGGTATTTCCTCATTATACACATGTGCAGGATGTTCATTTACAACTATGTGGGTTCACTCCCACTCACCCACAATGCTCTTTATTCATCTAGTATATAGCACCACAAGCATAATGTTACAGCTGGCAGATGTGTAATATATAGTATATGACAATAAGTAGCTGTGGCATACTCAGCTTCTCTAGTATCATGGTGTGATTTACATGTGATATGAGCTAGTAGTTAATAGTGTTACTACAAGCAAGAACAAAGTGTTGTAACAACCATATAATACAGGTGTAAAAACATTTTTACTAAGATGTTGAAGGATGTAGGGATTAAAGTGCCAAAAAGTATAGAAACAAGGTCAAAGTTCAGCATGCATGCAGACAAAGGCAGGGGATGATAGCATGCAACAATCATAACTTGCATATTGTTGCATGCTATCATCCCCTGCATGCATGCTGAACTTTGACCTTGTTTCTATACTTTTGGCACTTCAATCCCTACATCCTTCAACATTTTGATGAAAGTACAACTTCACTCCTCATTCAGAACGTAACTTTCATATCACCCCAGGTCCAGAGCAGAACTTTAGTATTGGTGCAGCTATAGCTATATCTGTCACAGTTGTGATGGTTTTGCTAGCAGTCATGATAATTGTTCTTGCATACATATATCCATCATCCTATGTTCTCTTGACTGTGCATGTGAAAAAAATCACATGTAGTATGTGTAATTACGAGTTTAACGTACTTCGTTGCCCTATTGTAACAGTACCAGGTGTGGTCAGCAATCTTACTGCTGAGCCCTTTGGTGTTACATGCATTGAGGTGAGCTAGAGTGGCCCTGGAGAACTGCTGCGTGGACCAGAAGAGGATGAAATATACTACATCACCATCACTGGAAGTGGGAATTCATCTGACTTTTTTAACACTGACAGTAACAGTGTTACATTATCAAATGCAACTCCTGGAGAACTCTATGAAATTGAGGTATATATAAATCTGTAACTATGTAATAGCAATGTATATGTCCAGTTGATTTATGGCATGGTATTTATTGCTCTGTGTCGAGAAAAAAACTATGTATATTGGAAAATACAGTACACTATATAGCTGCAATTACTAGTCACACTACGTACATGAATATTCATATTTTCTCTCTATACCTATGTGTAGGTGAAAGTATCAACATGGTATTGAATAGCAGTACTGAAGTTATAAGGAATATCGAATGGCCACAGGCTCCACCACCAGTATTGGTGGTGGACACATTGTTGAACACATCATTTTCAGTGACAGTGACATTGGAGGAGAAACACATCAATATTGTTTCGCTATATATTGAGGTATGTGTTTTTATTGGCTGTAGATATATTGAGGTATGTTTATAGGCTGTAATTAGATTGTAGATGTAGGCTATTACTCAAACTGATAAGGGCAGGGTAAGCACTGTGTCTTCAAACAGTCACTGCATGAATATTACTCATATTTTGTACATCCTCACTACAATTTTCATAGTATGCAGGCAAGAAGGCAGGGATGTTGACATACAGATATAACAAGTGTAACCCATCTGCATGCCTTGAGGTTACACAAGTTATATATATATCATACATATCTTATCTGTACTTCTTGCCTGTATACTGCACGTTGGTCCTCTGTTTCAATGATTTTTAACACTACTATACACATCCTTCAAAGTTTACAGAATACATGTATGCATATGACTCCATTTGGGACATCAGAACCTGCATTGCCAGAAAATGTGGTACACAGGTCTGTTGATATTGTGCAACTATTGGTTTCCCAGGCAATGGCATTAGATGATGGTGTCAATCAAAATAGCAGTCAGAAGAATGTGACCAGCCCTGGATCACTTAATTTCACTCTGTATGGTTTATCATCATTCACGGAGTACAGTGTTTATGCTGTAGCTACATACGATGAAACAAACTGCAACAGAAGTACATATAGTGGAGAGGCTATAAAGATTAGAACTGAGCGTAAGTGCACATGTATAAATTTTGTGCATTTGATTAACTGACTTGGGAATCTTTCAGCTGGTGTTCCTGATACACCTGAAATATTTATCAACAATGATGGAATAGCTACCTGGAGGGAAGTTAACTCTAGAAGTGGAGAGTCTATTGACTTTTATCGTGTTACAGCAACAGTTGATGGAATGGAAGTTGGAGGAATAAATGTACCTCCTATGTCCAGAGATGGTAATATATCACAACCTCTGTCTGATCTCGGTCTACAAGTTGACCAAAGATATAACATATGTGTAACTGCTAAGAACATTATTGGACACAGTTCACCTGGATGCAATGGATCCTATATTCACATGGAAACTGAAGGTACACACATTTTCAACATCATGTAACTGTGTTTTCCCCCATTCTATTGTTCCCCCATTAGCTCTCTATCTAATGTACAACTTCACTCCTCATTCAGAATGTAACTTTCATACCACCCCAGGTTCAGAACAGAACTTTAATATTGGTGCAGCTATAGCTATATCTGTCACAGTTGTGATTGTTTTGCTAGCAATCATGATCATATCTGGGATTTTGCTCTATTTCTGCTTCAAGAAAAAGAAAGTCAAGGACATTGATATGACTCAGTGAGGAAAATATGAATATATATCAAACATACTTGAAACTATAACCTTATCTTTTTTCTAACAGATATCTAGATGTAGATACAAATCTGGAAACCCTAAGTAAGGTATTGCTAAATTTGTTACTCATGAAAAGTATAATTCTTGCTTTCAGTTCAACCAAAGGAGTCTCCTCTGCTGCAACAACTTCATACAGAACTCAAGGATAAGAGAATGATTGTTTCAAAAGATCAAATACATCTCACAAGTCCTGTAGGGCATGGTAAGTAATACATAGAAATGAGTTTATGCTGCAATCAATGAAACTATAGAATTAGTTAGTGCATGTCATTTACCTCCTACATATCACAGGAAAGTAAATGCATGCTGCCATTTTATAGTACAAACACAATTCAATTCTTGTAAATGTGTTTCCAACTTTCTCTTTCTGATCCAAATGCATTGCATCAAATACATCAGTTTCTGAATATTATGTACTCTGTAGGTCAGTCTGGAGTGGTTTACAAGGGATATATTGACACCTCACTGGGATCTGAACTAGTTGCTGTTAAAACTGGAAAAGGTACAAAGAACTGTGAATGCCTTGATTGAGTTCACTGAAGACATGTTATGTGTATGTGTCCCTCTATGTAGTACTATTCTCCTCTGGTGACTTGGAGCGGTTGACCAAGGAGATGTCTACCATGTTGTCCTTTGAACATCCAAATGTCATGTCCCTAGTTGGAGTATGTCTTCATGGAGAGATGCCCCTACTCATTATGCCCTTCATGTCTAATGGAAATATTTTAGAGTATGTCCGACATCATAAACAAGAACTTCTACTTACCAGTGCAGCTACTGATGAAGAGGTGTTAAAGTTACGGTTTGATCTTCATTGACCATGTTACACTTCCATACCATTATCTTACAGGTACAGGCAGCAAAGACGACATATCTGAAGATGTGTCACCAAATAACAAAGGGAATGACATACCTTGCCAAGAATAAATTTGTTCATCGTGATCTGGCAGCAAGAAATTGCATGTACGTATGGTCCACATATACTACTAGTGTAACAATATTTTCAGTAACATTTTCACTAGAATGTAGAGATGGAAGTATCAAAAAGCATCAAAACATGGTGCAGCATGCAGGCAGAGTCAGGGGGTGATGTCATGTTATAATAACATGCAAAAACACTTTGTAGGGATATGGGGTAACGCATGTTATAATTGTTGCTTAGCATCATCCCCTTCCTTTGCCTGCAGCATGCTGCACCTTGTTTCTATGCTTTTTGGCACTTTCATCCCTACATCCTTTAACATTTTACAGAAAATGTTTTTAACTCTTGTTTCACTGGTTTTTACTGTGTAGCAACATGTGTATAAGCTTACAATTTTTGTGCACAGTTCTACCTCCTTGCGTACAAGCAGATGACTCCTACATCCTGTCTTGTACTAGTATTGCCTTCTGAGTACAACAATGGGTGTAAATGGTCCACCACAACATCACAACTAAAGAGTTGATTTGCAGCATGTTGCTAAGTGGTTTTCATAGCTGACTTACAATCAAATATATACACCTGATGTAGGTATTCATACTTGATAGTATATATAGTTGTGTTTTACAACTTGTAGTGCATGGTAGATTTATACTGTCACTATATAAGCATAGCTAGCAATGGAATATAAGAAGAAGATGAACAATCTTTTTTACAATTTTCCGAAGTCACTGTAGTGTGTATTTTACATATACTTTTTTGAGTAGTATAATGTCTTGAAGCATTCACAGAACAGGTTGTGTGTCTGAAAGGGCTTATACCATCAGCGTTCGGAAGTTCTGAGTCATTCCATTTGTTAAGACTGATGGACATGTCTCCTGACTCTAACATATGCAGGATTGATGGCCATGGAGTGATCAAAGTAGCTGACTTTGGTCTTACAGAAGACATGTATTGCACTAACTACTTCCGCCAAGACAAGAGTGTGGTGGGAAGTGAGGAGAGGGTTCCCATCAGGTGGATGGCTCCTGAGAGTATTGAGAATGATATCTACAATGAGAGTACTGATGTGGTGAGAACAAAAATGTCAATACCTCATAGTTAAACATACATATACACATGACCTGTTGGAGAGTAACAATTTTGACAAATTGTAAAATCTTTACTTGATTTCCTTTAACATGCACACCCTACTTCTCATGGATACAGGTTGTAGCTATACATGTGTGGGAGTGCATGCTCTAAGACTGAACAAGGCCGTAGACAACTATGTTAGTTTGGGAGTGCTCTTTGCAAACATACACAAGTATGCTGCAGCTTTCACTCTAGGCAACATCCTCAGTATGTATTGTAACTATAGCTTAACTCTGAAATATTCGGGGGTTGCTTCAGCACACACTTGTCTACAGCCTTGCTGAATAGTGTTTAAGTATTGTGTACCTGTTAAGTTACTCCCACCTATTTAATTGCAACTTACCATCCTGTGTTATATCCTCTAATTCTCTATGAGCTTATGTAGTTAGTATATATAAGGTCTCTCTGTGTATATAATTTTAACGAAGGATTTCAGGTCTAGGGGATGTGTCTTCAGAGTAAGCTACAATGATGTTCTCTGACATAACCATAGTCAAAATGTTACCAAGTTTTGTGCTTTGACATGGACAGTTATAAAGTATTAATGAATGTCTCTACACAGTGGGCATTTGGTGTAACTGTTTGGGAGTTGTTCACTTGTGGTAGAGTTCCTTACTCTGGAATTCCTGTCATGAGTGTTTTAAGGCTACTAAAGGCAGGCCAGAGACTGGAGAAGCCAGAAAACACAGCCTGTTCCAATGAAATGTTAGTTGCATAAAAATATTCTATTGGCACATTAATTGCTTCCATTTTCAACTACTAGCTATGACCTGATGACTTCATGCTGGTACTTGGATTCCCTCCAGCGCCCCAAGTTTGCAAATCTTCAGTGTGTTGTGTCTGAGTTACTTGAGGCAGCAGCAGGCTATATGGAGCTGCCTTCCTCACTCAACTGGAAGAAAGAAGAAGAGCTAGCAGTGGGAGAAGCAGCTGCAGAGCTGCAGTTGGCTTTAACTCTAGACATGCCAATGTGACATTTAGCTATGTTCCCAGTTATTTCCCCTTATTAACTGAGTATGTATAGTTTACATATGTCCAAGTTGTGTGATGTAGTACATCAAAACGAGCATATTAACCATCGTGCATGCACAGGAGGATCATGTAGTGGGGATTGGAAACTGTCATGTGCACGGCGCATTCGAGTTAGTGAGCCTAGCTTACTTCCAGCCTTCTTCCAGTGACATATTGTCCCAACTTATCTGTAATATAGTTACTGGATGTTGGCTAGCTTCATATGGCACACTATATATATCTATTTCTGGGAACACGGAAAACTAATCTTCTCTCTCCTCTTTCTAATTAATAAGAAACCTTTTTCTAGCATTTCCCTTACTTAGAATTGCCTACACTTTGTATGAGTAACATAAATTGCTCTTAATGCAAACTCTTTTCACATTTTGGTGGTTTCTAATAATAATTATGTAGTTCTTGCATTCCTGTCCTGCTACTGAGTGTACATGATGCACTCCTCTAAACCGTATGACATCATGAAAGATACAAATTTGTTGACCTGGAATTGCTGATGTGAACTTCTTGAAAAGTCCAATGCCACTCCAACTTGTAAGTAAGTCACTCAGGCTCACTTTTGTAGGACTGTATCTGTGATGACTGCAACATCTTTTCTATTGCAGTTATCCCCTTGGATTAAACAATCCCTGAAAATGTCGGTGTTTTACATACGTATGTTGCGTGATACACAGATTTTGTTCCTTTGCATGCCACTGATGACTTTTAGACCTTTGATACCTGTCATCTGGCATAAAATCCCCAGTAGCCCTTGCAACTGTTTCCTTCCCATGGTGTGTAGCATCTAATGCATACCTGACATCATTAGTTGATTTCTCAAAGTGCTCACCTCTACACCTGGGATTAATCCTACATTAGTGAATCATAAAGGCATTGCCCCCTTTGATGTAGTTACAGTTGTGGTAACACTCCTTTGCATTTTGCATGTGCTGAGGAAAATTTTACATTGGTAGATTTCTTGATGAAGAATGGAGCAGATGTACTGAAACCTAACAGACATGGAGATGCTCCTATTCACATTGCATGTGAGCACTAGAGACTGGATGTTATTAAAGAACTTCTTACTTTCAACAGTTGTAATCCTAACCAACTGAATGCAGATGGTGATAGCTACACCACTTCATATTGTGTCTAAGGAAATAAAAGAGAGAATTCTAAAATTGTGGAGTTCCTAGTTATGAATGGAGCAGATGTATTAAAAACCTGACAGACATGGAGATGCCTGTCTGCCTGATGTCTTAGTCACTCCTACATTGACATTCCTAGGGGTTCACCTAATCTTGGTGAAGATATTTGTATTCAGCATGACATATATAACTCTCCATTCAATCCTTCTGCATGCTACCTTCCTTCCATTTATGATAGTGGCATCTTGGAGATTTTGTCGCCTTGCTACTTGCCTCGCATCCTATAATTTAGGAGGCATTAACGCATAATATCACAACAAATCGACCAATTATTTGCTATCCTAATGTTACTCATGGCCCTTATTGGTATGTGGGACAGTGTACATACCAGGTCCATGCATCTCAAGCCTGCTGTTGTGGTTACAAAGCATTGCCTCTATATGGCATCCTCTGAAGTGCAAGAAGAGCAGAGGCAAACTTGAGTTTAAGCTCCTAGTGCACTCTCTGAGAAGTACTGTCTATATCTGATAACACAAAGAGAAAGTTCAGTATCTGCTATTAATTGGGAGAGGAGATCTCTCTGACCTACAACCTTCTTATACCATCAACTAATTTTTTGACTTTTTATGACACTCATAGGTGTTTAGAATTGGTGTATCCTTTGTTTCCTTTCCATGGTGTATAGTGTGCTTCACATACATACTGGCACACTAGCGGCCTTTACAAAAACACCCTATGGCCTATATGGCTTTGTAGTAATGGATGTATAAGTTGCACTTCCTGTCACAAGGGGCACTGCTACTAAAAGACACAAAGTGCTTGTCTGCATGTTGACTTTTGATCCTGAAACAGATGAATAAGAATGTCAAGACAAAGTGCAGTATTTGCTATTGAGAGAGATCTCTTTGAGCTACAACATATTTTGGAGGAGTCAGAGTGAGATATTGGATCAGAGCCACTGAACAGTAAAGATCAGACTGCTCTACTTATTGCATGTGCCGACAGCCATCTGGATATGGTATGGTACCTGGTCAATAAGAAAAGATGCAGTGTGACAGAGAAAAATGTGTATTGACATACATCACTGATACTCTCCTTGATCAACAAGCATTGGAAGATGGCAAATTTTCTGTTGCATATTAATCCAAACTCAGCCATTAATGAGCTAAAAGGAAGATTTACCAGCTACAGATCAATTGTGGTAAAAGTGGCTAAAGAAGCACTTGTTGCATCTTGTAAAGAAGGCTATTTTGTGTTAGTTAAATATCTAACAAGTTGCATTCCACATTCTGAAGAAGCTCTCCAAATAGCCAGGTTCAGTGGTAATTTACATATTGCTCGTTACCTACTCACTCACTATCAGTGTACAATACCTGATGACATGTCTGATGTGTACTTTGCATGTATGACGGGAGACATGCACACAGTAGAGTAGGTTGTGAAGACCAAGGGAGTCCTCACGCTCACTATAGCCAATTGTTTGGGCACAACACCAATGCATTTTGCAACATTGGAACCAAATCTGCTGACAATGATAGTTCAATATGGTGGAGAAATATTACTTAACATAACTGATAGTATGGGAAATACTCCACTACATCACAGTATAAAATATGAATGTATAGAGTCTGTATCTATTTTAGTTGAACCCCCTGGGTGTGATGTGAATCTAGCTAGTTATAAAAGAGAGACACCTCTCATTGCAGCATGTAAATACAGCAACAATGATGTTCTTCCATTGTTACTTAAGTGTGAAAGGTGTGATCGAAATACTAGTGACAATAAAGGAAATTCTGCTCTATACACATAGTTGTAAGGAGTGATTCAAATGGTGAATTAGAATGTGTGCAGTGTCTGTTACAAAGCGATAGATGTGATCCTAATGAAATCTGGTTGCACTCCACTTCATATTGTCTGTCTTCAAGGTGACATTCCTTTACTTGAGGCACTAGTTTCAGATAAAAGATGTGATCTGAATATACAGGATGGTAATGGAGACACTGCTCTACATATTGGGGTAAAGGATGTTGAAATAGTGAAGTGTCTGTTAGAACCTAGTCATAGTAGATGTGATATTTACAATAAAAAGGGGCTGACTCCATTTCACAAGGCAATTGCAAATGGAATGATGGCATCAGTAGAAGTCATGCTAAAAAATGGAGTGAATATTAGAAGATGAACCACAGTCACTAACATGTCCTGTACCAAAATTAAAAGTCCAACACATGCCACATCCCATCAATACTAATACATCAGCCGTAGGTAAGTAACTTAGTAGCTATACAACTATATATGCCTATAGTTGTATACACCAATGACCTAACAGAATTGTGTTTTTGCCATGCAGGTGCAGCTAAGCAAATGGTCACTGAGTCAAAAATAGAGAGTTACGCTCAATCAGGTCTAGTAGACACAATTAGAGACAATTGTACTACTTCTTTCACAGAAAAAACAGGATTAACACCAACAATGATACACCTTGAAAATGAGGTTATTCCCACAGTATGTCCACTGTGGAGAGAGGTTGGATGTCAACTCCATCTCAAAACCTCTATCCTGGATGAAATAGATGAGGATTGTCGTGGACATGTCAGAAGATGTTGTACAAGAATGTTTGAAGAGTGGCTCAAACAGGATAGTGAGGCCTCGTGGTATGCAGTGTTGAGTGCTTGCAAAAAAGTGAAAGAAAACTTAGCATCAGGTCCAGAGGAACCTCATACCAAGGATACCATTGAATCTTTAATGATAAGTACCTTACCTGCATTTTGCCACCCAATAAGTTATGTTCCTTCACACAATTATTGATGGTGCCTTCATTCACCAAGTACTGCTGTCATTAAACATCTAGACATTTCATATCCTTCCAGAGGTAATGCTACTTACCAGGCAACAAGATACGAAATCTTGAATAGCGCCACCAACCTTTATGTTCAGATGAACCTCTGCTAGGTGACATACTGGGGGGGTGTCAGTGATCACATAAGTGACATGAACATTTATCACTGAACACTGGTGTGGTAATAGCCCTGATAACTATTGCAATAGACTTGTAACAAGGAAGTAGAGTGAGGCTATCTTTCATGGCAACCTGTGAATTGATGTACTTGCGATTGTGTTTCGCCAGAATTCTCTTAATCTCTTCAATAGTTGTGTTGCCATCTTTGAGGTCAAATTACTGCCATATGCCTGCTCTAAAAGTTTGCACTGCTGGACTATGAGTGGAATGGAGCATTGATTTCAGATTGAGTTGAAAATTGCCATGCTGACAGCATCTTTCTTTGGGTGTAATAGGTGCCAAAGTAAATTTAGTTTCCTCTGGAGTATATGCAACCTTATAGTTGGCCATTGAAGAACGACCAATAGAATACAGTTGGAGTGTACTTTTTCCATTGCCAGAATTTCCCACTACAAATATTTTCAGATATGCTTGAATGGAAGATTCTTTGTATCTGAGAAAATTATTAATGGTGTCAATTGCATAATCATAGAGTCGGTAGACTCTATATGTAGGGATGGCGCAGACACGCCCATTAGCCCCATACAAAGGTAACTGAGAACTCTCGAACGCGGATGTTATAGGCCTTTTCAGACAAACAACATGCTCTGCGAGTGCCTCTATACACTATAATACTCTCAAACTCCGTAAAATATAGAGCTACGGTGATTCTTGGAAAATTGTAAAAACGCCGATTGTTCATCATCATCATCTTCTTCTTCTTCTTCTTCTTCTTCTTCCTCTCTTCCTCTCCGAAGACGGGAAGTTAGAAGTTTTGTCGTGGTTGTGGTTCGTCGCGCTGTTTGGCTACCAGCGTTGCTCCGTTTCTTTGAACGACTAAGTATTACAGGCAACTGGACCCGCTGTTGTACTCAGTAGGCAATAATATTATATGAAGACAGGATGTAGGAGTCACTGCCAATTGCTGGCTATCCTCAAGGTCAAAGTGCAGCACGCATGCAGACAAAGGCAGGGGATGATAGCATGCAAGTCTGGAGCATTTGCATGCAATGTGTATAGGGGCATCTCCATATGTGTTGGGTTTCATTACATCTGCTCCATTCCTCACCAAGAGTTCTGCTAATGTAGAATTCCTTTCAAAACATGCATAGTGAAGAAGAGTATTATGATCACTGCCAACTATGTCCAAGGGAGTGCCTTTATGATTGACTAATGTAAGATTAATCCCAGGTGTAGAGGTGAGAACTACATATACAGTGAAAACCAGTGAAACAAAATAATATAATGTAAACATTTGTTGAAGGATGTAGGAATTGCAGTGCCAAAAATCAGAGAAACAAAGACTGTATAATATGCAGCAAGACAGGCATAAAACGGTAATACCATGCATATATATCTCCTCCCTGTGTATGCATGGTATTACTGTGGTATGTCATCGTCCCCTGTCTTGCTGCATATATACAGACCTTGTTTCTCTGATTTTTGGCACTGCCATTCCTACATCCTTCAACATTTTGTGAAAATGTTTGTATAGTTTATGTTAATAGTCATTTCCTTGTTTCACCATGTAACCACCACATAACCTTTCTTTGTTTTTTTTGATTATGAAGCATATGTCACTATTTTACAGGTATTTAGCTCTCATCTTAAGACTTTGTATGACTTTTCACATTGGAGATACAGACACACTTACCTTGATCCTGATTTTTCAGTTGATCCCAATGACTTGGCTCATGTATCCACATGTTTTCATATAGCGGAAGGCAAGCCAGTGGCTATGTACGGATTCCATGCTATCCATCATTTATATACCATCAGTGCAGACCTGCCAACCATCATGCATTGAGCGTGGAAATCCACGCATAGAGACGTACCTACGCATCCACGCATGCCTGGCTGAAATTCCACGCATTGACTAGCATTAGGCTGAGTGTTCTATTTTAAAGTGGAAACTTTTTCTGAATTATAATCTCAAAAAAGACCAGAATGAATCAGATTTTAGCTATTTTTTCTGATGTGAGTTATGAAATTTTAACTCTTAATTCCCTATCTAGTTCAGCTGTTAAATACTCTTTTACTTTGTACATCTCTTTCAGAATTTGACAGAAAATTGTATTGGTAAAAGTAGAAGTAAGAGATCCGTTAGTTCAGATTAGTGAAATGTGAAGATTTGTTCCTGAACAAGTAATTAGTTTAGCTAAAATAGTTACTAAACTTTTAAGAACTTGTTATTTTTTCCCTATTTTTCTTAACCTGAATTTTCAGAGAATGAAATTTCAGGCAAGCTCCATCTTCTGAAATCTGAATTTTCAAACTTCTGAATTTTCAGAGAAAAGAAACTTAACTTAATTCTGAAATTTCAGAAAAACTCAAAGCTTCTGAATTTTCAGAGAAACTCAAACTTCTGAAATTTCAGCAAACTTCCAAAATTTCAGAGAAACTCAAACTTCCGAAATTTCAGAGAAACTCAGACTTTTGAAATTAGAGAAACTCCAACTTATGAAATTTCAGAGAAAATCAAAGCTCTGAAATTTCAGACACCTAGCTACTGAAAATTTAAAATTCAGAAAATTCAGAGAAACTCAAACTTTTAAGAAATTATCAGGGAACACCTAGAAACAATGGGCATACTCAAACCTTGTAAAAAACAACTTAAAACATCTGTGAAAGTGATAGACAAATCCCTACCTCAGAATTCTCAGCTCAAAAACAACCCTTTTTAAAAAAATCATCAAACATCATTGGTACATCACCAATACAATTAAAAGTAGCTACTATAGGTATCTTTAATCAATGAAACTAATTCTTTTGTTAGTTCTGTTAATGTAATTCCACTCAGTTTAACTGAAACTGTGTCTCTCCATTTCAAGGTTTTTTCCCCTTACGGATAGTATCTACCTTCCATGCAGAGCTGTATGACCCCTCCCTCCACAGAATCGATAAATCCCTCCCTTGAGCTTTCTCTACTTGGCTGAACCAGGGTGCATCTTCTAAACTTTCTGTCAGGATGGCCACAATCTCCCCTTCTTTTGGCAGATATAATTTCTTTCTCTTGTTAGAAGGGGGCTGTAAAAACAACCCTAATATGTACTACATGTACATGTATGTATAGGTTTCGTCATGGCAAGTATGCTCTACCCGCACACAGTACATGTAAGCATTGTTCAGTATATTACAAGCTAATTAACTAATGTTCCGTTGCTGGGGTAACATGTACCAATTATTTATAACACACTGTGCAGACTTAGTGGCACTGTATAAATAGTGTGTTCTAAATAGATATTTAAGGTTCCCAGAAAACTTACTGAACCAGGTTGTGGGGTCTGATTTCATAATGGCTCGGAGCTTATACTTCCTCTCCCACGATTTACAGGTCCAGTGTAAACCTATTGAAAGTAGAGATTGAGCACTAATGAAATACTATGCATAACGTAAAATGGCATGCATTTGACCAAATGCTTGGCTAAAAGTCACACAACCAGCTGAAACTTACTGAATCAGGTTGGGCTGTCTGATTTCTTGATGGATCAGAGCTTATCCTTCCTCTTCCAAGACTTGGAGGTCCAGTGTAAACCTATTGAAAGTAGAGACAGTTTTTTGCACTAACAATATTAGAGAGCATAACCTGATATAAAACAGCATGCATGTGACCAAATGCTTTCTAAAATTCACACAACCAGCACTTAAATAAAGTCCTAGGTCCCCTAAAAACTTACTGAATCAGGTTGGGCTGTCTGATTTCTTAATGGATCAGAGATAATCCTTCCTCTTCTATGATTTGCAGGTCCAGTGTAAACCTATTGAAAGTAGAGAGACAGTTTTGGCACTAACAATATTAGAGAAATACTATGCTTTCTCTTGTTTTTTCCAATCCCATGCTTTCTCTAAAATTGCTTGTTGATGCCTTTTCTCTGAAATTTCAGAGCTTTCTTCAGAGCTCTCTCTAAAATTTCAGAGCTGGTTGATTAATACTTTTCTCGGAAATTTTAGAGCTTTTGATGTCCATTTTTCTGAAAGTTCAGAGCATTTCTTCAGATCTTTATCTTTCTTTGTCGAAAATTTCAGGGCTTGTTGATGCCCTTTTCTCCAAAATTCAAAGCTTTTCTTCAGAGCTTTCTCTTGTTTTCTCTGAAATTTCAGAACTTACTTGTTGATGTCTTTTCAAAATTTCAGCATATGTTGATGTCTTTTCTCGAAATGTTTTGGAGCGTGTTGATGCTTTCCCTCTGGAAATTTGCCTTTTATATGCATAATCAATCTGGATTAATTCCTAATTTTACCTGCAGAAGAGGCAGTGATGGGCTCATTAAAAGCTGAAAGAAACAGCATAAATACTGTAGAGGCAACAGCTCTGGCCCTGATAAAAAGAAACATTAATAAAGAACTTGATGTGTGACATGTATATATATATGATTGCATCAATTTTATCAGATGATATTATAGACAAAAATTTTAATCTTTTGCTCAAGTTTAGAATTCCCATTTTAAATTAGAACATGTTTATGGATATCAAATCATCATAACTCAGAGTCTTGGATACGAAACAATCCTGTGATAGCTCAAAAGTAGTATGATAATGCTACTCTCCCCTGATTAGATAGAGGTGTAATGCTTTCACTGGATATATTGAGCAGATATAACTGCATATTGCTTGTGCGTAAAAAAGCGACATCCCCATGCAGTTCTCCCTTTCATGTATATGAAGTGGTAAGTGTCACAACCACAGCGAGAAGAGCGTGGAGGTATGTCTAGATCTATAGCTAAATGAACAGTACTGAAGTGCTAAACCCTCGGCGTGTATATAACGCGCGTGGCCGCGAATCATTGAAAGCGCGCGCTAATGAAAATGCATTGTAACAGAAAGTATACGGAAGTCTTGCAAAAGACGGAGACCGGCTCACTGCTTTAGTAAATTACAGTGGGTCCAGGGCCGGCGGAGACGGTGGGGCAGGTAGGGGATTTGCCCTACCACTTTTTGGTGGTCCATACAGGAAGTGACGTATGCTATGATTATTTTCCGAGATAGTTGGGTTCGCAGTCACGCCGCCAATGTACTGAGTATGCGGTATAGCCTAGTCCGGAGTCGTGCGATTTCGCTTCGTAGGCCGCGGCCGCGTAATGACCTTTGGGTGTGATAAACACGTGCGCGCGCACGCTAGCCCGCACTGCAGTTGCCCTACCACCCTAGGCCCTTTGTGGAGCTGTTGAGTTTAGCCTATTGTTAGCCAGCCTTTTCAGGACACTTAGAAGGCTCTGCCGTCGAAAAGGTGCGCGGAATGTCGCTGCAGTACACTCGTAGGATGTGCAAATGACGCCATAACATTCGGCTATCGCGAAATCCTGTACAGTACCCTCGCTGCGCATGCGCGCGGAGGGTTACGTGACATAGACCTACCTAACCATGAATTTAGTAACACTCAGCAGTCACAACAGCAGTCAATATGGTGCCAACAAGAATGTGAATATCACAGCATATCATAACTTGACAATGTATACATAAGTAGCATAGCGAGCTAGGGCCATTACGCTTTGGCTTTAGATTGTCACTAATAATACTTGAGCCTTTTCAGCTTACAAGCCTCTCATTGCAGTAAGGGAGAGTACTTAACATGTCTCAAGCAAGTGCTATATCTGCTGTTGAGAGAGGAGATCTCTTTGAGCTGCAACATGTTCTGGAGGAGTCAGAGTGGGATATTGGATCAGAACCACTGGACAGTAAAGGTCAGACTGCCCTACATATTGCATGTGCCAATGGCCACCTGGACATTGTACAGTACCTGATCAATAGGAAAGAGTGCGGTGTGACAGTGGAAAATGTCAATGGACACACACCACTCATCCTCTCTTTTGTCAATAAGCATTGGAAAATGGTAAATTTTCTTTTGAAAATTGCTCCAGATTCTGATTCTGTCATCAATGAACTAGAAGGAATGTTTATTCATTATAACACATCAATTATGATGGAAACAATTAAAGAAGCACTTATTACATCTTGTAAAGAAGGCTATTTTGAATTAGTCAAATACCTAACTGAATATGGCTGGCATATTGCAGATTATAAAGAAACTTCACAATTAGCCAGATGCTCTGATAATTTGCATATTGTTCAATATTTACTCATTCACTGTGAGGGAATAGTGCCTCATGACATGTCTGAGATGCAATTGCATGTATAAAAGGAGATGTGGAAACTGTAAAAATAGCTCTAGGTAGCAATGGGTCTTCGATATTGAGCACAGCTGATAATTATGGCACAACACCAATACATTACGCAACATTGGAACCCTATCTTCTAACAACCATAGTTGAACATGCTGAAGAAGTGTTACTTAACATAACTGATAGTATGGGAAACACTCCATTACATCACAGTATCAAATATGAATGTATAGAGTCTGTAACTATCTTGGTCAGAGCCCCTGGGTGTGATGTGAATCTAGCAAATTTTAAAGGGGAGACACCTCTCATTGCAGCATGTAAATACAACAACAGCCCTATTGTTCAATTATTGGTTGCAACTGAAAGGTGTGACCTAAATGCTAGTAACAATGAGGGAAACACTGCTCTGCACATATCTGTAAGTGGTGGTGGTCAATTTGAAATGGTGCAGTGTCTGTTACAAAGTGATAGATGTGATCCTAATGTGTTTAATATATCTGGTTACACTCCACTTCATATTGTCTGTCATCGAGGTGATATTCCTTTACTTGAGGCACTAGTTGCAGATAAAAGGTGTGATCTGAATATACAGGATGATAATGATGACACTGCTCTACATATTGGGGTAGAGAATGCTGAAATAGTCAGTTGTCTGCTAGAAAGTGGTCGTACTAGATGCAATATTTATAATGTAAAGGGACTGACTCCATTTCACAAGGCAATTGCAAAAGGAGTCATGGCATCAGTAAAGCTCATGATGAAGAATCGATTAAATATTCTGCAAACTAGCAATGATAAATTTCAAAATGCCCCAATCCATATAGCATGCATTTACTCTAGACTTGATATTTTGGAATTTCTTTTGGGCTACACAAATTGCGATCCCAACCAACAGAATGCAGAGGGGAACACAGCACTGCATATTGTGTGTAGAATGAGAATTAGTAGTGTACTGGGGTTCCTTGGAGTGCTCACCTCCACACCTGGGATTAATCTTACATTAGTCAATCATGAAGGCATTGCTCCCTTGGACGTAGTTGTCAGTGATCATAAAACTCTTCTTCACTATGCATGTTTTGAAGGCAATTCTACATTAGCAGAGCTCTTGGTGAGGAATGGAGCAGATGTAATGAAACCCAACACATATGGAGATGCCCCTATACACATTGCATGCAAACGCTCCAGACTGGAGGTTTTAAAAGCTCTTTTCACTTCCAATAATTGTAATCCTGACCAACTGAATGCAGATGAAGATACAGCACTACATATTGTGTCTAGGAACAGAAGTGCTAATGGACTGGTAATTTCCAAAATGGTAGAAATCTTAGTAAAGAATGGAGCAGATGTATTGAAACCAGATAGAGATGGAGATGCCCCTATTCATACTTTATGCATGTACTCTGAAGCATCTACTTTAAAAGTTCTCGTGAGTTGTTTAAATTGTGACCCCAACCAACAGAATGCAGAAGGGGACACAGCACTTCATATTGTGTGTGGAACGAGAACTGGTAGTGAACTGGAATACCTTGAAGTGCTCACTTCTATGCCTGGGATTAACCCTACACTAGTCAATAAAAATAACATTGCTCCTTGTGATGTAGTTGGCAGTGATTGTAACACCCTTTTTCATATTGCATGTGCTGAAGGAAATAATACAGTGGTGGAGCTCTTGCTAAAGAATGGAGCAGATATATTGAAATCCAACAGGAATGGAGATGCCCCTATACACATTGCATGCAAAAACAACAAGCTAGATATCTTGAAAATACTTTTGGGATGCCAAGGCTGTGATCCTAACCATCAGAATGCAGAAGGGAATACAGCACTTCATATTGTGTGTGGAATGGGAACTAGTAAGAAACAACAGTTCCTTGAAGTGCTCATCTCTACACCAGGGATTAATCTTACACTAGTCAATAAAGATGATATTGCTCCTGGTGATGTAGTTGACAGTGATGGTAACACTCTTCTTCATATTGCATGTGCTGAGGGATATACTGCAGTGGTAGGGCTCTTGATGAAGAATGGAGCAGATGTATTGAAACACAACGGGCATGGAGATGCCCCTATACACATTGTATGCAAAAACAACAAGCTAGATATCTTGAAAGTACTTTTAGGATGGAGTGACTGTGATCCCAACCATCAGAATGCCCATGGGGATACAGCACTTCACATTGTGTGCAGAATGATAGCTAGTGGTGAACGTCAATTATTTGAAACACTCATCTCTACACCAGGCATTAATCCTGAAATTGTCAATCATGAAGGTCGCACTCCTATTGATGTTGCAATAAACTATTATGCAATTGAGACCATTAATAATTTTCTCAGATACAAAGAATCTTCCATTCAAGCATATTTGAAAATATTTGTAGTGGGAAATTCTGGCAATGGAAAAAGTACACTTATTAAAGCAGTCACTACAGAGGCATCTCAATTGCTGAAATATACTCCCCTTTCAAAAATGAAGTCCAGTGATGTCCCTCCCCACACTGCTGGTATTGTCCCCATTCCCTTCAACAGCAAACACTTTGGTAATGCTGTGTTGTATGACTTTGCTGGCCAACACGAGTACTACTCCAGTCATGCTGCAGTTATGGAGAACCTAATACTGCCTTCACCTCCACTATTCCTGCTACTGATTGATATTAGCAAATCAAAGGAAGTGATAAGAGAAGAGCTTGTCTACTGGTGGCATTTCATCAACAACCAAAGTCAAAAATCAGCAGCTCCTCCACATGTGATTTTAGCAGGTAGTCATAAAGATATGGTCAAATCAAGAGAGATAGAAGGCCTTGAAGTAATGATAAGAGATTGCATCAAAAGAATACCTGTAACTTTTCAATTTGCTGGTTATTTTCCGCTCGACTGCAGAAAGCTTGTATCTCAAGGTTTGAGTGCACTACTCAATAAACTAAACACGACTTGTCAGACTCTGCGAGGACTTGTGAATGTTAACCTTCATTGTCACATTCTCAATACACTTCTGAGGACACCAGAATTTCAAGATTTAGTCTATTGTAAACTGGTTGATATTGTTTACAAAACAAAATCTGATGATTCACTATTGCCTAAGAACCTTTCTCAACTTGTCCAACTTCTTGCAAATCTCAATGATCAAGGATATATTTTACTACTTCAGAACCTCACTGATGAGAGCAATAGCTGGGTGATCCTGAAACCAGATGTACTGTTAACTGAAGTCAATGGAAGTGTATTTGCTCCAAAATATTTTAAAGAACATTCTGAATTTGCCATGAGTACGGGAGTTGTAACTTTATCAAAGTTAAAAGAGAGGTTTATAGAATATAACCATGAAGTGATTGTTGAGTATATGATTCACCTCGAGTTTTGTTTCAGAATAAAAGATCAACACACTCTTGATATGATCACGAACAATCAAATATATGTGTCAGCGTCCACTGAGGAATATTATTTTTTCCCAGCATTAGTACGTGTAGAGAATCCAATAGATGTCTGTCAACCACATCAGTCCATTGGCTATGAATGTGGATGGCTGTATACATGTAGTCAAGAGACAGAACAGCTGACTACTCGTTTTCTTCATGTCCTCATCCTCCGTCTTGCCTTTGCCTGTAAACCACCTGTTGATCCAGCGTCAGTAGTTCTGTTGAGAAGCTGTTCAGTATGGAAACATGGCATTGCCTGGTGGACCAATGATGGTATTGAAGTCATTGTTGAAGTAGGTCTACAGTGTCGCTGGGTTGCTGTAATGATGCGCTGTCCTAATGTTAAAAAGGTAGAATGTTCAGAGCTCAGATCTAAAGTTATCTCCACTGTATTAAAAGCTAAGACAGACTTCTGTCCAGCTATCGCAATGAAAGAATATTTAATTGCACCTTCAAGTCTGAAGTACCCTTTTCAAGGACGAGAACTCACCCTCTACAGTATGAAAGAAGTTGCAGAAGCTACAATTGAAGGAAAAGATTTTGCAAGAGATTCAGAAGGAAAGAATCCAATTGATATCCAGCAATTGTTGCCCTTTGAACCATATTACAATATGGAAAATATGATTCCAAAGTTCTTCATTGGAGACACATCTCTTACAATCACAGCAAAAGAACTGACACAACTAGCAGAAAATTGCCATGACAAAATAGCAGAGCTGAAGACTGCATTCAAACCGGATATTAGTTCCTTCCAGAAAGACTGTATCAGGGCTAGCTGTACTGATGTAGAGAGATGTGTTGCACTGTTTCACATACTCCAGAGGAGAGGACGCTTCAAAACATGGAGAGACTTTAGGCAAGAGTTTAGCAGATTCAGCATTTTCCGCGAAGAGAATCCATTGGTAAGAATGAGAGCATTGATGTAGAACAGATTTAATTCACTATTTGTTTCTCATGGATATAGAAAATAACTGGGAGATTATCTGAATCAGGCAGTTTACCATCCTCTCCCTCAGTGAGTTGAGGTCTTGCACCATTGCAAATATAGAATAGAGCAGACTACCTTGAATATATACAATTCTAGTAGCATGTGATTTTGAGCATGTAGCCAGGTATATTTCCATACCTACAGGCAATTGATTATGTACAAAAAGAACCAGATCAAACACTGGGAGACGATAATGGAAGTATTGTTACACCTTATAGCATCAGAGCATTAGAAGATGAACCGCAGTCACTAACATGTCCTGTACCAAAATTAAAAGTCCAACACATGCCACATCCCATCAATACTAATACATCAGCAGAAGGTAAGTAACTTAGTTTAGTTGTATACACCAATGACCTCACAGAATTGTGTTTTTGCAGCTAAGCAAATGGTCACTGAGTCAAAAACAGAGAGTTACGCTCAATCAGGTCTAGTAGACACAATTAGAGACAATTCTACTTACCAGGCAGTAACAGGTATGTGTGTGTATAGGTACAATTTTAACATGTTTTATATTGGAATACTTCTTTCACAGAAAAAGCAAGATTAACACCAACAATGATACACCTTGAGAATGAGGTTATTCCCATCGTATGTCCACTGTGGAGAGAGGTCGGACGTCAACTGTATCTCAAAACATCTATCCTGGATGAAATAGATGAGGATTGTCGTGGACGTGTCAGAAGATGTTGTACAAGAATGTTTGAAGAGTGGCTCAAACAGGATACTGAGGCCTCGTGGTATGCAGTGTTGAGTGCTTGCAAAAAAGTGAAAGAAAACTTAGCATCAGGTCCAGAGGAACCTCATACCACGGATACCATTGAATCTTTAAATCAATTGATCAGTACCTTACCTGCATTTTGCCACCCAATAAGTTATGTTTAATGACACAATTATTGATGGTGCCTTCATGCACCAAGTACTGCTGTAAACCTCTAGATATTTCATATTCCTCCGGAGGTAATGCTACTTACCAGGCAACAATGTTAACATATATATAGGTATTGGTCAAAATAGTGATGTGTTACCTCACTATTCTTAGTGAAGTTACTAGTGTGAATCAGGAGGCCTAAAAATATAACTCAATTTCTCTGTATGTGTAGTCAACTTATGAACCATCTTCCACTTATTACGTTATCCCTTTAAAATTTACCACAAATGAGTCTTTTGTCATTCATGTAAAGCCCCGTTTTGGCGAGGTCAATGCCAACACAGTATGTATGTTTGTTTATATGTCATCAAACGTCGACCAATAAATAAAATATTCATGTATAGCCTGGAGGGATAAAGGTGAAGTATTTATGTACATATTATATACAGAAATAAGGCTGTGGTGACCAAAGGTGATATAACGCATTGACAGTATGACTAGTGTTACTAGTCTATATAATAACAAGTGTAGAATTTGTTGAACTTTTCTGCAGCCACAAATAAGTTATCTGTTGGTTCCTAAGGAAATCTTGAATATCGTCGACCTTTATGTTCAGATGAACCTCTGCTAGGTGACATACTGGAGGTGTGTCAGCGATCACATAAGTGACATGAAAATTTATCACTGAACACTGATGTGGTAATAGCCCTGATAACTGTTGCAATAGACTTGTAACAAGGAAGTAGAGTGAGACTATCTTTCATGGCAACCTGTGAATTGATGTACTTGCGATTGTGTTTCGCCAGAATTCTCTTAATCTCCTTAATAGTAGTGGTGTTGCCATCTTTGAGGTCAAATTACTGCCATATGCCTGCTCTAAAAGTTTGCACAGCTGGACTATGAGTGGAACGGAGCATTGATTCGGCCAAATCGCCATGCTGACAGTGTCTTTCTTTGGGTGTAATAGGTGACAATAAGTTTCCTCTGGAGTATACACAACCTTATAGTTGGCCATTGAAGAACGACCAACAGAATACAGTTAGAGTTGTATACTTGGGAAGGTCATGAACAGCTCTCCTTAGAACTTCTCCAGCAGATCAACAAGGGGGTCAGTAAGTAGACGATTTTCTGCACCATAGAGGCAGATAGGCAAGACACACACTTCAAATGCCTCACTTGCCGTCAATGAATTCTGCTTCCCTCTGGATATACCAAGAGCTTGAAGGGAGAAAAAAGCATTGGACTCTTTGGGTGAAAGTGAAGATGACCATGTCACACCCAGGCATGTTGCTGAGTTGGTTGAGAAATTGCTAGTGAACTTGAGCTCATTGCAATGGCAAAGCATGGTGGATCTAACTGTTCCATAAAGTGAGTGATACAACTCAGATTTATTAGTCCATTTCTTTGAGTGAATTTTTTTAATAATGCTGGCTTGGCACTCAATATTTGATGCAACGCTCCTTAAATCATTTACATGCCCCAGGGAACCCAGGTAGATGTCATTTACTGAAACTTGATCCATTACCCCCACATTCCAACTCCCTCAGCAATTCATCAATCACCAAAAAGAGCAAAGGGGACACCATGGAGCCTTGTTTAACACCATGCTCAAGGGTGAACTCATCGCCAAACCTACTGTTTACTCGAAGTCTTGCAGTGGGGGTTACATAGAAGGCAACGTTGAGTCTCAAGGCTTTCCTGTTGATACCTGCTTGGTATAGATGGTGGAGAAGAACGGAGTATTCTATGGAGTCAAAGGCTTTTTCTAAACCATAAAAGCATTGGTAGGCCTCACCACCATTATCAATGTAACTCTTGATTGCTTCCTGGACAGATTCGATAGCATCAGCACAGGAGACACCCTTTGGTAGGCTTTTTACAGGCGATGAGGGATCCCCAATAAAGGTGTTATTCTGAGAAGCAAGATGCATTCCAGGAGGTTCCCCAGGATAGAAGAAAGAGATATTCCTCTGTAGCTTTTAGTCATTAGAGGATCACGTCCCTTACCCTTGTAGATTGGGACTATTGTGCTTTGTAGAACAGGGAGGGATGTGCTCAAAGTCAATTAAAATGTTTTTTAGCCAAGCAGAGAGTAAGTAACCTCCATAGGTCACATGTTCAGGCTCTATATTGTCAGGTCTGGCAGCTTTGGCTCTATTCAAGAACTTTATGGTCCCCTGTGCTTCCTCAATGGTGATGTCAGTACATAGTCCTCATTCCAGGATTCAGCTTTGTAGTTGGTGATGATTTGATTCTAATTCTGCAGGGCTGTTGACTGTTGAGCTTGAGTTCCTTGACTCGCTCAACTTTTGGAAGTGGGCTGACCATGCTTTTCTGACTTCCTCAGGACTACTAATTTGGTCATTGTCCACCTGTACTGTAACTTTTGAATTCAGTGGTCAACTGTAGAAAGCTTGTATCTCAAGGTTTGAGTGCACTACTCACTGAACTAAATACCACTTGTCAGACTTTGTGGGGAATTTTCAATGTCAAACTTCATTGCCACATCCTCAATGCACTTCTGAGGGCACAAGAATTTCCAGGTTTGAATTATAATGAACAAAACAGGATCCAATGATGCACTATTGCCAAAAAAACCTCTTCTCAACTCATTCTCTTCTAAAGAGTCTTAATGATGAAATATATAATACATATTTTTTGCTTCAAGACTACACTGATGAGAGCAATAGCTGGGTGATGCTGAAACCAGATGTACTGTTAACAGAATGGAAGTATGTTTGCTCCAAAATATTTTAAAGAACACTCTTCAATGAGTACTGGGGTTGCAAATTGGAAAGAGAGGTTCACAGAATATAACAATGAAGTCATTGTTGCATACGTGACTCACCTTCAGTTTTGCTTTAGAATAAAAGATCTTCCAGAGAGTGTGAAGAGGTAGAGAGATGTGTTCCATATCCTTCAGACGCTTCAAAACATGGAGAGACTTTCAGCAAAAGTTTAGCAGATTCAGCATCTTCTGTGAACAAAGTCCATTGGTAAGAATGGTTATTAGTATATTAAATGGACATTTGAACCCTGACCTCATTGAATATTGTAGGATACAACAAACTAGCTTATGCTTCCTTGTAATGAGATTCTGAACATATAGTTAAGCCAGAAGCACACACAAAAAGACAACAATAGAACACTGGGAGATGACACTGAATGTAGTGTGACCTCTGATAGTACCAAAAGATGAACCACAATCACTGCCAGGTCCTGTACCACCCCAATTGCCAATCCAACACATGCCACATACCTCCAAAGGTATTGCCTCAGCAGCAGGTAGAAAAACCATATTAGTGATGTCACTGCTAGTGATATACAACTCCGTCATTCACCATCAGGTGCTGCTAAGCAAAAGGTCGCAGATTCAGAAAAAGAGAGTTCTGCTGACTCAACTCCAGTAGACACAACACACATGTCTAGAGATAATACTGCTTACCAGGCAGTAACAAGTATGTATGTATGTAGGTATATTTCTATGAAGTTATTTATAGAAAGAACTTTCTTTCACAGAAAAAGCAGGATTAACACAAACAACGATACATCTTGAAATGTGGTTATTCCTACAGTATGTCCAATATGGAGAGAGGTTGGACATCAACTCCATCTGATAACCTTTATCTTGGAAGAATAGATGAGGATTGTCGTGGACATGTCAGAAGATGTTGTACAAGACTGTTTGGAGAGTGGCTCAAACAGGATACTGAGGCTATGTTTTAACTCAGCAATTTGGCAGCTCTTAAAATTTTCAGTGTAGTCTCACCATATATCTCTGTCTCGTTCTACACGGCTGATGGTTAATGTCTCTACATACTGTAGTTCATCTGGATTGGAATTTATTTGAATGCCTACTTTCTCTGAGTAGTAGCTTTGCAATAACCTGTAAGTCAGTGGATGCTATTACTGTTGTGACCATTAATATTGAAAGTGTGAAAAACATTTCATTAAGATGTTAAAGGATATAGGGATGACAATGCTAAAAAGTACAGGAACAAGATGCAGTATATGCAGGCAAAATCAGTGATGGTGGCATGAGAAATAAGGAGCAGCATGAAGGCAAAGGAAAAAACATTTCATTAAAATGTTGAAGGATGTAGGTTGACAATGCTATAAAGTACAGGATTCCATGCCCATCCCTTGCCTTTGCCTTCATGCTGCCCCTTATTTCTCATGCCATCATCACTGGTTTTGCCTGCACATACTGCATCTTGTTCCTGTACTTTTTAGCATTGTCATCCTACATCCTTTAACATTTTAATAAAATGTATATACTTGTTACACATTGCCAATAGTATTTCACGGCTGAGCCCCACCCCTTTTGCTCCTCGCAGTCCGTGAAATCACACGCGCATAAACAATGAGGAAATTGCGTTCGTGTATACAGAAAGACCATGTATTCGTAGCTCTACCCGTGCAGGAAAGGTCCTACGAAGATTCCGTTGGGCAAAGGCACTCCGCAGGGGAATATGAAGTGTTTTACGCAAAAATGAATGTAAATACTTGTACCGTTTGTGAGATAGGCTTGTTTACTGAAGAACTTGAGAAATTGGGGTTTTGGCAATTAGTATGTCATTGTAGCGGTATAAAAACACCCGTACGCCACGAAAAAGGCTTATAACTGCAGTGTTCGGGAGTTGTGAGCGGTTCCATAATGTTAGGGCTTGATGCCCCATCCCTACATTAGACTCTGATACTTTAGGCCTTCTTTTTAGCAACTGAACCACAATCTTCACCAACAGACAACCTCTTCACTTTCTGTTTAGTCTTTCTCATGTATGTCGCTTCTTGTGAATTGGTACTTTTCTTTCTCATTTGAAATTGCTTGTCATTCCTCCTGTCTCGTTCCATTGTTCAACTCATGTGAGTTCATATAGCTATACAAAGTGTAAAAAACATTTCATTAAAATGTTGAAGGATGTAGGGGTGGTAGTGCCAAAAAGTAAAGGAACAAGACTGTAATAACCCAAGTGGTGCACAGTGAACAACTGAATATGATATGACCTTATGTAGAAATGCCATGTTAAAATTATGCATGCATGACAATGGCAGACTAACAACATAACATATATAGTTTGCAGTTCAGAGTTCATGCTACCACAAAGATGAATTAAAATTTGTGTATGCAGACAAGGGTGTATCCAATCACTGGACTGGAACACTGGACTGGACTACTGGACTGGACTACTGGACTGGACTACTGGACTGGACTACTGGACTGAGATGTACAAATGTATTACACCAAAAACTATAACATTATACTATATCAGCCAGTTATCATGACTAGGGAGGCAAACTCCTGGCTTTCTTGCATACCACCTCACACACACCATCTTTCCATACTGTGTGCACTCCTAAGTGAGTGATACAGGTCAGACCTCATTCTGATTAATAACACCCTCCCCCCACCCACACACACACACACTGACACACATAAAGCATTAAATGACTAACCCTTTAAGAAGTGTGCCCCACACAAAGGCTAACCCTTCAAGAAGTGTGCCGCACACACATACGAGTTCATAGTATAAACACATGGCATGAGATTGAGTTCAACTATGCAAAAGCTGGCACCGGCGTGGTCCAAGGGCTAAGTAGATCTCCTTCGTGTAACTTCTGATGTGTTCATGGAGCAAAAAGGGCATTATCTGGTCGAGGTATTGAAGCAAACACTCATTAGCATATTCACCTGTTTACTTGGTTTTCACACTATAACTCTGAACAAAGCATTTCAGACCACCCTTCATTGCCTGTTAAGTAAGTTGTATCACTTATGGACAAAGAATTGTTCAAGAAGTGTAACAGACACACACAGACCCAACTATTGGGAACCCACACTATGCATGCACTTGCGTACATCTCAGTCCAGTAGTCAAGTCTAGTCCAGTGTTCCAGTCCAGCGATTGGATACACCCAACATGCGTAACCCCACGAAGTAAAATGTAGGGAAGTGTTATGATAACAATAAGTTTAGTCAAGCGTGTATGTGTGAAAATGCACTTAGCCTGGTGAAAAGGGGGCCCACAGACCCCCCCTAAATCTGCCACTGACTGGAACAAGCCAATGGGCATCCTTTAAGACCCACAGAGGAAAATTCAATTACTCAACAATAGCATCACACTATCACTAAGGCATGCCAGACTGGCTGCCTTCAAGGCATCAACCTCTGTGTCAGTAATGGGGTTTACACTAGAGCACTCCCATTTCTTTCTCTGTGCACATGCACCTTTGTCGTCCGTGTGAAGTTGTGGAGTTCTTCAGCTACAACACACTGGCCATCCTTATTATTAGGTATGGGAATGTCTCTCTTTACATGCTAGTAAGCTGAGGGTATGAGGCTAAGAAAAATGGCTCTGAGGCCATAGTGTAACACCTTCCCTCCCTTTGAGTAATTTGGAGGGACTTAATGGACATAACACCACTGAGCAAAATCCAGCATGCCATGCACTTTACAGGGTTACAATACCTGCTATCTATGTTCTCTCAGAGCATTGGCTGTGGCCATATGATTTGTATAAACTTCGTGAGATCTCAGAGAACATTATGGCAACAGGGGAACTCAGGGCGGTTAAGACGGAACCACGTAAATTATGGGCTGAAATTATATAGTCGTTTTTGAGCGCCGTTTGCTCAGTACAGGATGAACTTACGCCTTGTATATTTTGATATAATTATTATTACAGGTACAATCTCAATTTTGTTGTCATGGACACCATTGATAACATGTAAACACCACCGCTAAAGTCAACACCTTCAGAAAGCCCTACTTCGTTTCATGCGGCAACGAAATTATCCGTAAATACTGGCAAAATAGGTATTAACAGATTCAGCCACATCCTCGCCATATGAATCTGCCTGGAAAAACGGTCCCTATAGGTAAAGGAAGACAGTAGGCTGCTAAAACTTCGCTTATCGCTACCCAATCTAAGAACTGAAAGTAAACTTGCCCCTATAGCTTCACAACCTCGCGATTGGTGTCAATTTTCCAGGCAGAATACGCATGCAGCTACATCCAGGCTTCGTCATGTACGTTGTCAGCGTCGTCTTTGAATGCTTTCGTAGCCGCATTCGTCGTAGAAGTTGAGCCGTCCTTATACCTACGTTAAGCACAGCCGCACGAACGGGCTTATGAATATTAATTTTTTTAGACCAATGAAATTACTAGGTGCGTATACGCGCGTACGCGTATAGACGTCGGCGCGCTGCCGTCACAATGTCTCGCCAGATAACGAGATCTTGTTTTGATAAGAGAAGTTCTGGCTTAACTGCCCTGAGAAGCAGATGCACGCCTCTCTGAAAATGTGAGTGGGAGGAGGTTTGGAGGTGTATGTATAAATGTATACAAGTGTAAAAACATTTTCACTAAAATGTTGAAGGATGTAGGGATGGAAGTGCCAAAAAGTATAGAAACAAGGTCAAAGTACACCATGCATGCATTCAAAGGCAGGGGACGATAGCATGCAACAATCATAACATGCGTAACCCCTTTTAGAATTTACAGATGTAGGGATATGGGGTTACGCATGTTATGATTGTTGCATGCTATCGTCCCCTGCCTTTGAATGCATGCATGGTGTACTTTGACCTTGTTTCTATACTTTTTGGCACTTCCATCCCTACATCCTTCAACATTTTAGTGAAAATGTTTTTACACTTGTTTCACTGGTTTTTTTAGTTGTGTAGCAATACATATAAACCTACTGACTTTCGTGCAGAGTTCTACCTCCCTTCCATACCTATAAGCAGGATATCTAGCAATTGTCAGTGACTCCTACAACATGTCTTGTACGAATATTGCCTACTGAGTACAACAGCGGGTCCAGTTGCCTGCAACAGTAAAGGAACGGAGCAACGTAGCCAAAAAAGACAACACAGCGCTCGAAACAGCGGCAGCTCGACGGACACAAAGCCTGCATCACTAGTGCACAAAACTAACTTCACGTGTTCGGCACGTGAGCAAACAAGAAAATGGCGTCTAAAACTAACACTTGTAAGGTTGCAGACCTGGAGTTTGACGGCTTTGGGAGAAGGTATGTAGATTTTGTGCATCAAGGATCATGTACGCTCCAGTATAAATGATTTTTGTGAAAGAATTAGAGCGATTACTAACCCCAGTTTCGCGGTAGGCCGTTTGAACTGAATTAGAAAGAAGAAGAAGAAGAAGAAGAAGAAGAAGAAGAAGATGATGAACAATCCGGGTTTTTACAAATTTCTGAGAATCACTGTAACTGTATATTTTACGTACTTTGAGAGTATTATAGTGTATAGAAGCACTCGCAGAGCATGTAGTTTGTCTGAAAAGGCTTAAAACATCCGCGTTCGGGAGTTCTGAGCCGTTACTTTTGTTAAGGCTAATGGGCGTGTCGGCGCCATCCCTACATATAGAGTCTACCGACTCTATGATATGTATGTGGGGGAAAAGACCCCTTAAATCCGCGTAACTAACGTGGGATTACCGTTCACCAGTAGTCTCTAAAGTCATTGAGTCTCTGCTCCTGACACGAATTCGGCTCGTCTTCGCAGATCCTGATGTCCTTCATTCCAATCAGTCAGCTTACCGGAGAAATGTTTCGTGTGCTGATGCCATCTTCGCAACACAAGAGACTATATCAAGATATATCAGAGATGGAAGTAATGTGTTCATGTGTCTGTACGACCTCCAGAAGGCTAGATGGCTAGATGTTTGTTGAAACGGAGCAGTAGCGAAGGGCTTTCAGGGAACACGAACTGGCGGGACTCGGGACTCTGTATTTGATAATTGCAGTGAATACCAAACCTACAGTAAACTGGAGAGTAATTGTACCGCCGGGCTAAAATAATGAAGTATTAAATTGCGATGAACAGCAAGTAGACATACAGCAAAACATCAGCGCAGCGAAAATCAGCACGAAGACCAGCCTTAGACTGCAGCCCGCTTATATGTAACACATCACGTAATTTATACACTTGACAACATTATGAAAATCCGATCGCACGAGACCCACCCCCTTCTACTCCTGCGCGCGCGCTTGAGCCCCACCTTCTATGAATCGTGATGCACGTGCACATGTACAACAACAAACTATACAGTTCGAATGAAGTTACGAAGATTCTCTTGGTCAAGGATCACACACAAACGGAAAGGAGTCGTTTTTGCAAAACCCATCGAGATTACTTGTGCTTTGCACTTTGGCGGTAGGCCAGTTCAACTGAAGAAGATGATGAACAAAAGTGTGGTTTGGCCGATTTCCGTAAGTCACTGTAGCTGCGTATTTTACGTACTTTGAGAGTCCTAGCGGGTACAGATACATTTGTAAAGTACGTGTATGTGTCTAAAAGGACTTGTAACAGCCGTGTTTGGGTGTTCTGAGCCATTCTATAAGGGAAAATGGGCGTGTCGTTCGGTGTAGAGAGTCTACCGACTCCCTCATTTGAACGTTCTGGTGTTGGAATGTTAGCATATAAGGTAAAGTATGTTTTAAGATTGATTAGTGTTTTGTTTTGTTCTGCTGCAGCTACCTTCAGTAATGCATACTGAGTGCATACTTCTTTACTTTACTATCATTTTCTGTAAGTTGAAAGTCTTGGATGTCCTTAGGAGTTGTGACTGGTGCTGAAACCCCATGTAGTTTACTGCACCAGATGAGGAAAATTGATCAGTTATGTTTTTTCTAACACCTTCAGTACCAGTTTTCATTCACCGATGTTTCTTTGGAAGTGGTGAGTGCTTACCTGGACTATTTAACGGTGAGCAATTTGAATAGAACCAACTGCTTAACTGCATGACCCCATAATGGAGATTCAATCATCTGTATTGCAGGATAAACAGGGTGGCGATTTGCATGACATACAGTGCATAAACTAGTGGTAGGCTCTCCAATTTCTCCTTCTACAAGTGGTTGTATACCATTACTGGTGTCAACTATAGTGGGCTGTGGTTGTACAACCTGAACTGTTTTTTCATGCCAACTTGACTGCTGTTTCCCACAATATAGCTACCTGAGCATAACTATGAACATAATCAAGATTGTCAGTAGACACAACTGTGAAGGCTTTCTCTGGATACCCACTCATAGGTCCCTCCTCCGTAATTTTTTTAATTCTGTACTGCACATAACGAGCATGAGTGTCAGGACTGACACATACACCTAAATGGTTCAGCATTTTAACAAGTCTAGAAGAGCCCCCGCATATTTCAATGGCATCGATATCTGTGAAGTGGGAATTAACATTTATTGTTTGCAGTAAACATCAATTTTCTGAATACATGATATGTCATCTTTAGAGGCATGCTCGTGTAATCAGGCATATCGCTTTCCATACATCAGGATCAAGCTTACTGATAAATTCATCAACATTAACATTTTTGATGCTATGTGGGTGAGTTGCATCCTCTTGAAGCAATGTGTCAATTCAGGTGGGAAGCTTACTATTAATTAAAGCTTGCTAGATTCAACTGAAATTTATCGCTATCATTTTTTTCCTTTGTAGAAGTCTTAGAGAGTTGTACCCTCATTTGAGTAAGAGATATGCTAAGGGTATGCACAAGATCTCCACCATGACGGTATAAGACCGTGCCACACTTTTTGACTGGACACCTATATGCTAGATGATATTCCAGTAGCAAAGAAAGCTGGCTTCTAATCCAACTTGATTTTGCAACACTTGATATTTTCATCATGTTGTATGCCACACAAGCCTATTGTTTCAGCAACATAGTCTTAAAAGATATCACACACATCTGGAAGGAGGAGAGCAGTTTGTTCTAGAAGGTGCTCACCAACGTATACTGCTGACAAGTGTGAACTGCATGTGTTATTGCTTGATCAAATGTATGTATGTCTGATAGACTAGACATCTCACTTTAATTTAGGTAGAGGGGTCAACATCTGTACTGGTATGTTTTTTGTGTGTGCTTAATAATGACTATAGGCGGGACTTATAGCAAGCATAACATACACGATCTTGAGGGTTAATAGTGCCAATGAATTCTGTGTTTTGTTTAAGAAACGTCTGGACCAGCACAGGTTGAAGACAACTGCGACTTTTTGTAAACCCTCGCCGCGCATGCGCAGCGAGGGTTGCGATACTTGGGTCTGCCTGTGTGTATGTGTGTGTGTGTGTGTGTGTGTGTGTGTGTGTGTGTGTGTGTGTGTGTGTGTGTGTGTGTGTGTGTGTGTGTGTGTGTGTGAGTGTGTGTGTGTATGTGTGTTAAGTCACATCTCACCTCTGGAGTGTCCGTTCGTCATGAAAATACTGTAACGTATGTTCATTCAAAAGTTATGGCGTTATTTGCTTACCTACAGTACGGCATCCTATATCATACAGCGATATTGCAGCGGTATTCTGCGCAACTTTCGACAGCAGAGCTTTCTAAAAAGGCTAACAGTAGGTTAACTTAAACATTACCTGGAATACGACTCAATGTAAGGCAACAAGCTGCTTTCTCTTTAGTCTCCGTCTTTTGCCTACAGATCTTCCGTACATATACTTCCTGTTACGCACATTTCAGTAGCGCGTGAGCTTTTCAGGATTCGCGCACGCGTGGCGCCGAGGATTCTGCACTTTAGTGCATTAGTCAAGCATGGTTGACCTAGATGGCTGCTGGATGTGCACTCCTCACCTGTGTATTGCTTAATCTTGTTCTACAAGTCCTTTCACTAATGATTGCTGTGTGTAAACATGCTTATATTAGTAATGCTTTGATGAGACATACTTACCAGACATAACACGTGGCCTAATTAAAAGTGGCTTGATGAGCACTAAAAAGCGTGGTGTGTTTTGCATGTAAATTGCTGTGGAACAAGTCCAAAATTTATTCCAAACAAGAAATTGTTTTGTTGTTGAGAACCGCTATTCGGATGGTAAACGCAGAGGTCCTTCATTTCCGGGACAAACGAGGCTGCAGCGCTTGGGCACTTTACGGCAAGGTATTTATGAGGTTTAATACAGTATTACACCAGGTTAATATTCTAGGCCGAGGCGGGCATGCGCAAAACCCGCGAATGACGCAGGCGCGTTGACGCTACATTTATATAAGCATGATATTTGGCGCAAAAGTCAGTCAGTGTATTTCAGCTGGAGTTCGTCAGTGGCAGAACAGAGTCAACAACTTCAGCAACTTCTCGTTTCGTCTTGGTTGGCGGGAGCCTCACAGGATCATGAGCGCGGTGGAAGAGACAGCGAAGAACACAGCATCGTCGGGCACTACCCCGTCCACGTCAGGCGCTACCACTGGTATCCCTTCTCCGGCTCCGACCCTGGAGGCCGTCTGGTTGGTGGTGCAGGAGGAACTCCAGGCGGCCCTCGCGAGGACAGGAGGGCTCGTCAGTTCAGCCGATGGAGCACCAGGGTCTCTTCCAGGTGAGGGTCCTCTCTTACTGTGCACCTGCGGGTGCGGGTGTGAAGTCGTTAGCGCCCGAGGCCTGAAGTCTTTAGCGCTAACCGCACCCGCGCGGCATCACCGGGTGTGCGGGCGCCCCCGCGCAGCCGAGGTTAAGACGCCTGGGTGGCAGGCAGTCCACCCCTACCTAGGGCACACGGTTGTCAGCCTGCTTGTATTGTCCCTCCCAGCTGCTCCCCTGGGTGCTCTCCCGCCTGCCTCTGCCATTGCTGGCCTGTTGACAGTCAGTGTCTGGCCCAGTCACAAGCACTGAAGGTGTAACAGCCACTGCCACCTCTGCAGGAGTGAGCCTCATGGAACTACATGCATTGCTAGCTGGCAATGGAGGCCTTACCAACACAGGCAGCAAGGCGGGTGCAAGCCAGCAGGAAGCCAATGTGCCTAAGTTGGCTGCCAAGATCAAGTCTGGCATCTACGTCCCGATGAAGGATATGTTAGTGGACAACATATCTCTCTGCTCCGAGCTGGAGGCCTTACCTAGACAGCAGATATTTTCAGTGTCAAACAAGCCCCGTTTACAGGAAGTTGACAGTCCCCTGACTTGGGCGTCATGCTTCCTGGCTTACGCTGCAGTGTGGACGTCCGATCTGAAGACACGAAATGTCCTGACTTATGGCCACCTGGTCATATACAAGGCACAGCGGCACAGCGGCCTGGGCTGGTTGGAGTATGATAAGATATTTAGGCAGCATGCCGCTCTCAGCTCCAGCACTGTGAGGAATGAACTGAACCCTAGCTTCCATGAGTCTACAGTGCTATCATACAGGGCTGGCCTGGGCAAGGTATGCAGCTTATGCCATGAACTGGACCACACAGCCGCCACATGTGCACTGCTGGCCCTGCACCCTCATGCAAGCTCGCAGTCTCAAGCACAACCTGCTCACCCAACGACAGGATCCCCTGCCCCAGGGCCCTCGTGGAGACCAAGGCAAGAGACCATCGATCGCATCAGTGTCTCATGGAATAAGGGCAGGTACACATTCCCAGCCTGCATATTCCGCCACATTTGTACTGTCTCCAGAGAGAAAGGTCACCGAGCCAAGGAGTGTCACCTAGACTTAGTTTACAAGATATCGCAGTCAGCCTCTCCCAAAGGCACCCCTGGAAGTAGCAGCACCCAGGGGGCAGAATGACCTTCAGCAGCCACTATAGGACACTGAGTCATTGAGTTGTGTTGTGGTTGGCTGCAGTATGAGAGCGATCCTGGCCCTGTATGATCTGATTATGTGTTGCGCAGGTGCATTCCCTAGCTGCCCTGTGTAATCAGGGGTCAGCACATTATGTGCTTGTCAGCGGGGAATGGCCAGTTGTCCACTCATGGCCCTCCTGACTCGGCAGCGCTGGGGAACCTGGTGGAGGGCCACAAAAGATACATGCAGGACTTGCTAGCACTCAAGGCAACAGCCACTGGTCTGGGCCCAAGTTGCTTTTTACCCGCAACACCTCTGGTCCTCCCGGCCTGGGTCCAGGCCCTTGCAGACCATCCAGACAAGCAATTCACAGGCATGTCATGTGGGTTCCACATTGGTGTGGACAGGACAAAGTCGGTCCGTCGATCAAGACAAGGCAACCTGCTGTCAGTCATGACCCACCCGGCTCTGGTAGCAGATCACCTGACAGCTGAGTTGGAAGCTGGGCGCCTTCTTGGGCCTGTGCCAGAGCCCCTAGCAAAGTTGTGCCAGATTAGCCCATTGGGTCTCATCCCCAAGCCGCACCAGCTGGGCAAATGGAGGTTGATTGTGGACCTGTCTTCTTTGCAAGGAAGTAGTGTCAATGATGCGATATCACCTGAGCTGTGCCATCTGCGATATGCATCGGTGCTTGATGCAGTGGCCCTGGTTCGTCACTTGGGCAAAGGGACAACACTGGCTAAGATCAACCTGCACCCAGATGACCACCCTCTTCTGGGAGTTGGTTGGCAAGATCAGACCTTCATCGACACGGTGCTGCCGTTTGGGCTCCGGTCTGCCCCCAAGATTTTCTCGGCGTTTGCCGATGCCCTAGCATGGGTGCTAGCTAGTGCAGGGGTGACATGGCAGCTGCATTACCTGGATGACTTCAACTTCCTCAGTCAGCCAGGTACCCAGCAGTGTGAGAAGGCGCTGCATACAACCAAGGAAACACTTGGTCAGCTGGGAGTGCTGATTGCAGCTCACAAGATTGAGGGCCCGGACACAGCCCTCACTTTTCTGGGCATCCACATTGACTGTGAATATGTCACTCAGTCTGGCAGCAGACAAGTTGGCACGCATCCTGGATATGACTCTGTCATGGCAATGCAGAAGAACAGTGACCAAACGGCAACTTCAATCCTTGATCGGCCACCTCAGTGGAACCCTGGACTCTCTCACAGTATGCAACTTGGACTCTACATCACTAACTAAAGTCATGTACCAGTGTAATTAATTGACTTAAAAATATGTCGTTCTTCCTGTTTGATATTTTTTGCAGTGAGTGGTTTGGAGCTCCCAGAACAGCGTTCTCTGAAACTCTCTGGAACTGTATTCACTGCTAGTTGCCTGTGAAAACTCTTTTGTTCCTTTCTTCATGAGTTCTTTCCCTTCTGAAAAAAAAGTGATTACCAATAAAATCTCATTTACCATTGGTTTTCCCAAATTCTTGCATGAAAACATGCCATGGTGTGATCTTCTGTCTCTTTGCTGCTGGTACAACCTTTGCATTGTCAGGGAGCTTAGATGTCTTGCACAAAACAGCTGCTGCGAGCTACCACGTGTGAGTAGGTGGGGCTTATTACAGAACCTTATGCCGTGTGTGTACTGCCAGGGTTCCGTTTTTTCCCCTTACGTGTACGGAAAAAGTTCTTGAACCGGGTGTGTGAGGCGCCAAAAGCAAGTCAGACTCCTGTCTGGTTGAAGAAATAAGTGTGTATGTTAGCGAATGTGGGCAAGATCTATTGTTGCTTGCAATCTGGAACAAATGCGTGCACAGTATGAGAAGGGGCGTGGTGTATATACTTTGTGGGTGGAGTTATCTGTCACGTTGGCCTATGCTTCTCGTGCAGATATGCATTCACATACTGGGGACTGCTCACAGCTGATCTAGAGAATGTGAAGCAGTTGATAGTGACAGATCTTCATATAACCATTTCCTCAGTTCAGAACCCTAGGTCTTTCTCACTATCAACTGCTTCATATTCTCTTGATGGTTGTGACCAGTCTCCAGTATGTGAATCTATATCTGGAAGCCGTAGGTCAGACAACGGTCCACCCACAAAGCATATAAACCGCTCCCCCTCTCATACTGTGCACGCATTCGTTCCAGATGGCAAAGAACGACAGGTCCTGACCACATTCTCTGACATACACACTCATTTCTACTATTACACCGCTACTAGCGAGTCCAGCGACACAAAAGTGCACGCTGTTATTTTTTAACAAATCTTTTAGATACTAGAAACAGAGGAATATGGCTTACCTCATGCGTGGCGCAAGGTAGACTCACAACCGACCAACCAGGCAAGAGTCAACTTGCTCTCGGCGCTTCCATCATAGATAATAGAGAGTAGGGATTGGAAACGCGCGCATACGCCGTTACTGAATCCGTGTCACGGTCACATGACCGGTGTGACAGTATGGTGAGCGGATTAGTGAGGGCTGCAGTCTCTTCTATAATCCTATACTGGTGATTCTACGTTTTCTGGCCGCTCAGAGAGAAGCAAACAAGCGATAGGTCAGGCTAAACATCTCATTGGCCAAATACCGGAAGAAGAAAACCTCGACCGCTTTGATGAGTTTAGCCCGAACTGATAGACCACTTGGAGCAAACTTAGTTTTTAGTCTAGTTTTCTACGTCCCATTTCGAATTTATTCTTACAGTTGCACTCTAGATAGAACAACAGACTGGTGAATAGTAAGCGTGAGTCTTGAAATTGCGATAGAGCATGACAAAAACTACACAAAAAATGACATAATTTTCATGAAATATTTGTATGTCGGGCATATGCCTGACTGTAATATTGGTTTAATGGCTTAGTTGCACTAGTTGCTTGGGTGTAATTGATGACATACAGAATCAGTCCTACTGGACACAGCAGTAAGCTAGGAAAACTACACAAAGTTTACTATGGCTTACATTGGCGTTGGGTGAGTTTGACCGTGTCACGGATTCCGTATGACGTATATACGTATGCGTATGCGCGTTTCCAATCCCTCCCCTCTATTATCTATGCTTCCACGAAGTCCAGTGCTTTGACCTTTGACCTTTGACCCCGCTCATGAAAATTTTTCGTGCCGCGCATAGCCAGGACTATAGACTGTCATGATACGCTAGTGGGAGACGTGATTCCTGAAGGTCGATTTTTCACGTTGTCTACCCTAACTAAATGTCCACTGTCAGGCGGCACGTCGGAGGGAATTCACTAAATGTCCACACACGATAAGGATAGCCTCGCCAGGCTCTCCCCCGAAATCTTAGAACCGAAGAGCGGGAGAGCCTGGAAGATTTTATCACGTGAGTGACGTCAAGGGCAGAGAGAAGTTAATTGCGCGCGGGCGTAGCAACCACAACGTCCGCTTGTATTCGCTTGGCTGCTCTGTGCAAGCTTTATACTCGCGAGCTCAGGACCCTTTGGCATCGTTCAAGACTGACTCGTGCCTAGCCGCGATCTGTACTGACCTTAGAGTTTGAGCCATAGACAGATATGGACTACAGCACTGAGCTAGATTTCTACCTCATGGTATATTGCTTCCGTAACTGAACGGCAGTAGAACAGCGCCAGCGAGAGAATGGGAACTACCGTTTGATCTGAACTGCTTACAGGACGAACGCTCCCGGTTTTCATGTCAGGGGGTCAAAGGTTGCGTGCAATAAATATACGCGTAGCGGGAGTGGGCCCGGGAACGGGGCTGCGATAAGGCGACACCAGAGTAGCCTCGCGGAGCCACGCCTTCTCGGGGGAGGAGAAGGCCTGGTGAATTGCCTATACGCCACTTGTTCCATAGGAATGTCAAATTAACCTCAATATCATAACATTGCGTAATACCCACGAACATGCGGGGAGTCACAGTAGTGTTTGTGTGAACACGTGTGTACGTGGAGTCAGTCTGTTCATAATAATAATAATAACAATAATTTTAATGACTATAGAGGCCAGAAGGCCCATTTGTCATACAAACAGTAACAACAACAAAAACCGAAAACAGAGAATATATTATCTACTCTTAAAAGCAACATGTATAAGTTTAGCTAAACTGAATATTACATTGTAATTAGGACAAGACATAACTGTTTTAAACTTTGCATCTGTAGAGAGCATATTAAAGCTTTGTATTTCCCTTTCACAGGTACTTAAAAAGTGCTTATATTCAGGCAATCTGCGTGTTGAAGAGCAGTTTAACAGGAAATGTTTTTCATCTTCCATAACTCCACATGTTTGACATACTCTTCCTCTGGAGGTAAAGGTGGTCTGGTGTATCTTCCTGTTTCAATGGCTAATGAGTGGCAACTAACTCTGTATCTTCCAATCGCCGTACGCAGGTGGAGTGGTAGTAGCAAATAAGGTTCCAGGTTGTAGTTAAGCTTGAATAGTTGGTAGGTTCTCATTTTTCGAGAGTATGTTATATCCTGTCTCCATTTTTGCAAATATTGATCACATAACCGGTCTTTGACAATAAGTATTACCTCTGCTGGCTCTAGTCTGGACACTTCATTATAGATCACATAATATACAATTCTGGATACTTCATCATAGATAAACCACAATGATTCAATATCGACTGTAAATGTGATAACCACAATGAGTTGAACTCTTTATGTTTTTTATAGCAGGCCCACAATATGGGAGATATATTGTATGATGTTGAAAGACGTAGCCAATATTTAATAAATAATATATTTCTTCTCATTTCCAGTGGAATCCTGTCCAATTCTCCATAAACGCTGATATTTGTAGCTGATGGTGGTACATTCAAGATGAATTTACAGAATTTTCGATGTATAAGCTCAATTTCAGTGTTGTTTGATGTCACGTAGCCCCATATCTGGCAACCATATTCAAGTACAGGTGTGATCAATGCATCGAATAATTTAAGCAGCAGAAAGGGAGGTGGATAATCTAAGTATACAAATTTCTGCAGTAATGCAAACAGAGCTTTTTTGGCTTGATTTTCTAGTGTTGCTATTGCAGGTTTCAATGAACCATTCAACTTCAATACCAATCCTAAATACTTTATTGATGTTTCTATTTCAATTTCTTCCTCATTGATTAAAAATCAGTACTGAAGAGGTTGGCAAACTCTAGCATATATCATAACTTTAGATTTTTCTGCATTAATTTTTAACTTCCATGAGTTACAGTAGTCGTGAAATACTGTTAGGGATTGCTGCAGCCCCTCACTGGAGTCAGCAAGGAGTATTAAGTCATCAGCAAACATTATTATGGTGATCTCCTCTCGGTCAATTACAATCTTCCCTGTGCTGCTTGACTTTAAGTATAGTCTAGGTCACTAATAAATAGACAGAACAAGAGTGGGCTAAGTGGACAGCCTTGTCGAACTCCTTTGGCACATCTGAATTCACTTGATGTATATCCGTCGTACATGACTACAGATGTTGCATTGCTATATATGTGTTTTAGTAGTGTCAGTAATTTTGTACTTACTCCAGATTGTAGTTTGGCCCAAAGCAGGTCATGATTCACTGAGTCAAAAGGTTTTGACAAATCTATGAATGCCAAGAACATAGGTTTCTTTTGCCTTACTGCAAATAAGGATATTGTGTGAATAATGAAGAGAGCATCAGTGGTCCTTCTATTCTTTCTGAAACCAAATTGTGAGTCATTGATCTTTTTATTGGACTCTGTCCATTCCCATAGCCGCTTATTCAAAATTGAAGTGAATATATATAACTTTGCCATTATTGGCAGTAGAGTAATACCTCTATAATTACTAGGAAGTGATTCATCTCCTTTCTTATAAATTGGTTTGATGCATCCAATAGACCAGGGGGTTGGAAATATACCACTGTTATAGACTGAGTTAAAAATCCTTGTTATAGTTTGGACCATATTATTGTTAAACAGTTTAAACAATTCTGGGTACAATCCATCTAGCCCAGGAGATTTATTTGTTTTTAATCTCTGTATTGCACATTGTACTTCCTCTTCAAAAATATCTTCATCTAGTTCTTCAACGTACGTTATTGTTAGTCTGCTGTTATGAGGGAAAAGATAAACTGTTGTATTTGTGTTTAACTCCCGAAAATGTGAGGCCATAGATAACCACGGACTGTGGTCCGTAAAGAACAGCACCTCCGATTTAGCGAACTCTAGCGACTGGGCGTGGCACGTAGAGTCCCGCGCGTCCCGCGCGAGGCATGCGGAAGTTTAATATCAGTGATCAGGGGATATATGAAAGTCTGATGTGAAACTGGAAGCGAGGCATTTTAAAAGAGGACTATGGCTAAAACGGTGGATTATAAGATGATGAATTGAAGTGAGAGGCGCTACTTATCAGTCATTAAACACTGTATAATTTTTCATTGCAGATCGATACTGTATAATTTATTATATGCGTAATACATGCGCAATACCACGCATGCGCAATTGGTGAGTGTTTAAAGTTTGTGGCGCGAAACAAGCGGGAAACATGTTCATCTTGCAGTTGGGTCCGGTCATATTCGGTGGCAAAGATGGCATTATAAATTACTTGAGAAGGCACAGCCTGCTGGGCAGTCATAAGACCTGCAGCAGGTAGAGAAATCTTGTTACAAATTTTAATAAGTATTAGCTAGTCTTGTTTATAGGTGTGGGATAGCTATGCAAGAGCGCCCTAGGCAGGATGTCAGTGATGGTGTCAGCTGGTGGTGTTCTACCTGTAAGGGTAGAAAAACTATCCAGGAAGGCAGCTTTTTTGTAAAGTCACGACTTACACTGCAAAAGTGGCTGCTAATCACATATATGTGGGTGCGACAGTACCCTGTCACAGATGTTGCCGAGGAGGCAGAGGTGGAGCTCCATACAGCTATTGATATGTTCCAGTGGCTGCGAGAAGTGTGCAGTACATGCCTACTGCAAACTCCAATTGTGCTGGGGGGGCAAGGTGTTACTGTTCAAATTGATGAATCTCTTTTCAGACACAAGCCAAAGGTTAATTGCATAATGTTTATTTACTCATGATAGTGGTAACCTATGCAGCACAATGCCACTTAACATGGGTGTGTGATATAATATCAGTGTTCTCTCTAGGATTTTTGGTTTGGGGAGGAAGCTGTGAGGCGTGCTATCTCTGAGCAGAGTAGGGGGGTCTGGGGCATCCTCCCCAGGAATATTTTGAATTCTACATTGGCAGAGATGCAATCTAGTGCAAAATTCTTGGGTACACAAATAAACATCAAATCAAGTAGACTAGGTTACTGCAAGCATACAAGTTACACTAAGGGGGGGGGGGGGCTTGAATGTTTGGGGGAGAAGTTGGGGTGTTTGGGGGGGAAGGTTCCCCCCCACTGGATAGAACCCTGAATATGCATGTCAAAACAATATGAACAATGTAAGCTGATTTGGACAGCATGTTGGTATGAATACTTGTCAATTTCAATGCATGATGTAACTGTGTGCACACATACCCGTATAGATCATGTCCAATCCTCCTCATGTCCCAACTCAGAATCACTGAGGACAAACAACCACAAGGGAGGTATGGGTGTTTGGGATTGTTGACACATACCAACAGCCATCACTTGGGTATATGGAAGTAGTTCCAGCCCGAAATGCAGCAACTCTTCTGCCCATCATTCAAGCGCATGTAGCTCCTGGCAGCATAGTCCACAGTGATGAGTGGGCAGCATATAATAGAGTAGGAAATCTACCAAACATTGGCTCCTACCAGAGTGTAAATCATTCTCTTTACTTTGTAGACCCGGTAACTGGCACTCACACTCAAAATGTTGAGTCTTATTGGTCTAGAGTAAAGCACAAATTCAAGCGTATGAAAGGAGTGGCAAGTGAACAACTGCCGTCATATCTCGATGAATTCATGGGGCGAGAGAGGTATGGGAGAACGGCAAATACGGCTTTAAATTCCATACTAGATGACATAACTACACAATATCCAGTTTAACGACAGAACGTCCGAGATATCATACATATATACATACAATCATTTATTCGGCACCTCTCATCATCTGATCTTATAATCCATCATTTTGGCCATAGATCTAGTCATCTTTTAAAATGCTTCGTTTCAAGTTTCACATCAGTATAAACTTTCATATATCCCCTGATCACTGATATTAAACTTCCGCATGCCTCGCGCGTGACTCTACGTGCCACGCCCAGTCGTTAGAGTTCGCTAAATCGGAGGTGCCGTTCTTTACAGGTGATCCGCTGAAACAACCTTGTATATACATACGCTCGCGTTTTGATGCAAAGGGCCTCCAAAGTTACCTACTTATTCGATTTCGCCGTAGGTACCTGCGTTTGACCTACTCCTGCTCCGTCTAGCAGTGGTTTGAGAGCTTCAGAAGCCGTCTATACATCTTGTTTTACACGTTCCACCTCTTAAATCAGACAGCTGTAGCTTTTCCAGGGAGTCCGAGCTGCTTGAATATCACTTCCAAACGGTCACGGACATCTTGGTCACTAGCTGTGATGACGTCATCACGTGGCACCTGCATAGGGTAGAGACGGGGGTTGCGGAACACTAACTTTAGAGGAATTTTCCCCTGTTATCGAAGAATGAACTAATAGTGTTAGTTGCTATAGAGTATCCTAGAGGCTTTCTTAGTCCACCACGAGAATCTAGGTCCACACGCACGTAGAGTAAGCGATCAATTTTCGGACAGATCTAATTTCGGACGCTTATTTCAACGTTACTGAAGGGCTAGAGAGTGTGTAGATACCATCAATGGATAGAACTACACCACCAACTATTCTAGAAAAATAATCGCTTTTATCGGAGTTCTACAGCCGATGTCACGGTAAAATGGGGACCCCCTAAAATAGGGACCCCCGTCCCCATAATCCCGGTAAAATGGGGACCCCCGTCCCCATAATCCCGGGAATATGGGGACCCCCCGTCCCCATTTTACCGGTAGGATAGGGACCCCCTCGTGAGAATAGGGACCCCTAGATCTACTACTGTCACGGTGAGGTGTGGCGAATTAATACGTCTACGGAGGCTGCACGACGTAGGATAGGGACCCCTCGTGGTAATAGGGACCCCTAGATCATACATATCCTCTATATATGCCTAGATCTTCTGCTCTCACAGGAATCAATATACGTAGGTCTATGCATTTTTTTATGGACGACAGTATAGTACGTAGACTAGGGACTCCGTGAGAATAGGAACCCCGCTTTTGCTTCTGCAATTATTCTAAAGCAAACAATTCTAATAGTACATATAAAATACAACATAATAGTAGTCTATTAATACATGCATTGTATAAAACCGAGCATTACTGTGATGGAGGTGCAGTAATACACGTGGAATGATACCATTCTAGGCATCTGTCACATCTTTTTTCTACAGTGTTTTCCTCTGGCGTCTCTCACTTCCTCGTTGTGCTCTCTGTCCTAGCGTCCTCCATTGTCTTCTCCGTCGTATACCTCCCTCCATTGTCGTCTTCTCCCGTCATATCTTTCGTCGTTTCGTACATTGTTGTTTGGCCTTGTAAAACTCATCTTTGGTTGTTTCTAAACACTGCGGAGTCTCGAAAGCACTTGACTTTTTATAGCCATTTTTGCAAGTTCTTTGCCATGCCTATGCTACGTATATATGTCTTGACGTCAACATCCGCCCGTCGAAGTATGCTAGTAGACCTACAGCCTAAATACCGCGTCTGCACTTCTTACAGGCCATATTTCGCAACCCTGCCTTCTCTCGACTGAGTCTTAACGTCAGAATTCACCCGTCACAGAACCTTTGTACCGTGCAATCAGGGGTCCCCATTCTCACGAGAGGGTCCCCATTTTACCGGGATTATGGGGACGGGGGGTCCCCATTCTCATGGGGTCCCCAAAATTTTATGACACCGGAAGGAAAAGGCGCTAAATTCACCGTCCGAAGACCGCAGTTTTCGGATGAAACTACCAATATTCGGACTTTTCGACCTGGGCACAGAATAGTTGGCGAAAAAGAATTGAGGTCTTCATGAAAAAAAGTACTATCTCTTGCCTATTCACCAAGCAATAGCTAGGATCTTATCGACATAGTCTCTTTACAAGCAAACGCCGCGAACTAAGAAGTGTCACGCCCTCAATTTTCGGACGCAGTATGAAGATATTTTTCTGTAACACCTACAGCATACGACTAGTTACAGTCAAAAAAATTCTAGGGATCTTACTAGGCCTGTACTAACTATCGGTGCTGTTTTCACCAAATTTGCTACATTTTCATATTTTGGATTTTGATAATATAAATAAATATTAAACCCATATCCCGGACAATCATGAGAAAGCAATTCAATTACAATTGGACTAGGTGCTAGTATCTTAGAAAATTGTTTAAATTTTATTTCGCTTTATACTGTAAGAGATAATCGGTAAAAACAAAATTAAGCGTCCGTAAATTGATGGCGTGACGTCTTTGTGTTCGTGGCATTTGTTTGTAAAGAAGCAAAATCAAAACCATCTTATCTATGGTTTATTTGATACAGAAGAAGTGGTACTTCTTTTATGTTCAGTTTGAACTCTTTATCGCAAACTATACTGTGCTCAGGTCGAAAAGTCCGAATATTGGTAGTTTCATACGAAAACTGCGGTCTTCGGACGGTGAATTTAGCGCCTTCTCCTTCGGGCTGTAGAACTCGGATAAAAGCGATTATTTTTCTGGAATAGTTAGTGGTATAGTTCTATTCATTGATGATATCTACACACTCTCTAGCCCTTCAGTAACGTTGAAATAAGCGTCCGAAATTAGATCCGTCCGAAAATTGATCGCTTACTCTAGTACCACTATGCCACGCCCCGATTACCACACCTACCTACGGAGGGGGTTGCAGAACACGCGCAGGTATTGCGAAACACGTTGGTCTATCTCGGTAAAGACGGGACGTATATACCATCCTGTCCTGCCGTGAAGCTTCTGGAGGGGCTTTCTTCTTTCTTAGGATAAAGCCATTGTTCCGGTGTCGGAGTGAATACTGTCCCCCCGTGAATACTGTCCCCCCGGACATTATTCACTAGTGAATAATGTCCCCCCTCAGTGAATAATGTCCCCCATCGTAGAAAGTTCTGAAAGTCTTCGAAGATATCAAACGTGATAATTTTATGGTGGGGGGACAGTATTCACTAGCGAATACTGTCCCCTCCCAGTAATATTCAATATCGCGCCAGCACTCACACGACGTTAGCATGTGAATCTCAACAGCGCATTAGTTTGTCCTCTCTCTGTGTGTATAACATATAACATCTAAAATTAAAGGCAGTACCAGTGCTAAGGCACTTAGAAATCCAAGTTCTACTTGGTACCCAGGCCGCTTGGGGGAGGGGACGGTACGTACGTACACACTAACCGCTAGCACTAAAATGCAGAGCTATAATAATATGATCAGTTTAGGGCTAGTGATTAGAGCTTACATACCTTGGTGAGCTACCCTAGCCTCATCCCCTCCCCCACACGGCCAGGATACGAGGCTATCGGTCAGCCAGCTGCATTTTAGGGGGGACATTATTCACCGGTGAATAATGTCCCCCCTATCAGAAATACCGTAGGAGATTAACTACAGTTGCCTTAACAAAGAATCTTATGGGGGACATTATTCACCAAGGGGGACAATATTCACCAGTGAATATTGTCCTAGGGGGACATTATTCACTAGTGAATAATGTCCGGGGGGACAGTATTCACTAGTGAATAATGTCCGGGGGGACAATTTTTGGGGGGGACAATATTCACTATTACACCGGTGTAATAGTGAATATTGTCCCCCCGGACATTATTCACTTCTGAATAATGTCCCCCTAGTGAATATTGTCCCCCTTGGTGAATAATGTCCCCCATAATATTCTTTGTTAAGACAACTGTAGTTCATCTCCTATGGCATTTTTGATAGGGGGGACATTATTCACCCGTGAATAATGTCCCCCCTAAAATGCAGCTGGCTGACCGATAGCCTCGTACCCAGGCTGCGTGGGAGAGGGGACGAGGCTGTAGCTACAGAGGTATGTAAACTCTAACCACTAGCCCATAGCTCTGCTTTTTAGGGCTGGTGGTTAGAGTTTACATACCTCGGTCAGCTACGTATGGCTTTCGGCGTCTCCTCCCAACGCAGCCCAGGCTGGGTACAAGATAGCAGTTGGACTTCTAAGTGCCTTAGCGCTGCCTTTTTATTTTTTGTTGTTATACACTACACACCGAGAGAGTGAATAAAATAATTGCGATTCGATTGCCATCGTCGTGTGAGTGCTGGCGCTATATTGGGAGGGGGACAGTACTCGCTAGTGAATACTGTCCCCCACCATAAAATTATCACGTTTGATATCTTGGAAGGCTTTCAGAGCTTTCTACGATGGGGGACATTATTCACTGAGGGGGGACATTATTCACTAGTGAATAATGTCCGGGGGGACAGTATTCTCGGGGGAACAGTATTCACTCCGACACCGGATCCGTAGCGCACGCGCATGTGCAAATTCTTACTGTCAGTTTTGTATCACGTCATTGAACGGAAAGCCCCGGTCATGTTGCGTGCGCGCACGCGCGCGGGCAGAGTTTTGCTGTGAGGTACCTTTGGTTATCGAGTCAATCCAAGAATCCAAGAATATCGTGGACATTTAGTAAATCCCCTCCTGTCCCACCGTGGACATTTACCCTCCTATATTTCATCTCTCACCGCGGACATTTAGTAAATCCCCTCCTACGTGCCGCCTGACCTTGGACATTTAGTGAATCGTGCCGCCTCAGAGGAGTTGGCCACGATTAATTAGAGTACAGGTAGTATTGCGGAACAGGAAGTATTGCGGAACACTCACGGTGAGGTGGCAAATATAGGAATATACGGATTTACTAAATGTCCCGATAGTGAAAAGACGTGATTTAGCAGATTGATATAATATTTCCACCACTAATCTATAAATGTCCCCGAGAATAGATTTTGAAACAAACGGTACCCCACAGGCGATTGGACTGGTGTTTTTTCTTTCATAAGAAATTAGGCTTGTGTTTGCCTGGATCTGGAAACTATGTCAGAGTTGAAGTGGAGAGTTTGTTGGCGACTTGTGTTTCTCTTCATCGCTGTTTCCAGCGATACAGTGAGTATAGTTTACAATAAAATATCTGTTGTAATACTTCATTTTGTAGCGCTTTCAAATTTTTGTTTACATGTAGCTACGTAAGTTTGTTTGGTATATGTGTGTGAGGTATCAGTGTACTAGTACACACCCTGGTACATCCAGTTGATTTACACGTGTATAGTGTAATAACCGTACTTTACATATACGTATAGATGGACTGTGTGGTACAGCGTGTAGCTATAGGTGTTCAAAAGTATTTGTAGTGTTTCTGTAAACAGTATAAATTAATAAGATTCACAGCCAAAAGATACAGTATGGGAATAGGCTAGATAATATTTACTGTTCATGGAACATGTGTACACTGCTTGGAAATCAGTGGTCTGATATAAATGCAAATTCTGTGTAAAATAATCTGTGCTTGTGTGTGTCTGGTGTGAGCCATGATGCCTGGTATATGGCACCTGTATGTAGAATGGTGCACATGTTTGTTCTAATACTGTATACTTTGTGGACTAATGAAATCACATTCCATTCCATACATGTGTATGTTTGCTTTCTTATGTGTATACGTGCATGTATGTCTGCCTGTACTTTGGGGAATCACTTGCATGTACTGTAAGTGTAGTTTCTCTTGTACATGTAGTACTCCTAAAATGAGTGTACCAACTTGGCTACATTGTACATGTATGTATAGTGTATGCTACGTATAGGTAGTCATACTCCTAATGATAAGTGAAACATGATTATCATCACTCCATATACTCATATTGTACACCTACACGTATGAATGCATTTGGATATATTGTACTCATGCATTGCTGAATGAGTCATGTACTACACTCTGACAGACAAACACACACACACACACACACACACACACACACACACACACACACACACACACACACACACACACACACACACACACACACACACACACACACACACTGCAAAAACGTGATGGTTATTTTAACAAAAGTGTTTTACCTCAGTTGCATGTGTAGTCACTCATTCATGTAATTAACCCTCGGCGCGCATGCGCAGCGAGGGTTACTGTAGTTGGGTCTGTGTGTGTGTGTGTGTGTGTGTGTGTGTGTGTGTGTGTGTGTGTGTGTGTGTGTGTGTGTGTGTGTGTGTGTGTGTGTGTGTGTGTGTGTGTGTGTGTGTGTGTGTGTGTGTGTTAAGTCACATTTCACCGTTGGAGCGTCTGTTCGTCCTGAAACTTCTATCACGTACTCAGCAGGCAACGGAGGTCAAAAAATATGTAGGGTTTTCTCTGAAACCGCTTCCTTCAAAAGTTATGGCGTTATTTGCTTACCTACGGCATCCTACAGCGATATTGCAGCGGTATTCTGCGCAACTTTTCGACGGCAGAGCTTTCTAAAGCTCTTAAAAAGGCTAACAGTAGGCTAAACGCTACCTGGAATACGACTCAATGTAAGGCAGCGAGCTTCTTTCTCTTTAGTCTCCGTCTTTTGCTCACAAATCTTCCGTATACTTTCCGTTACACGCATTTCAGTAGCGCGTGCGCTTTTCAGGATTCGCGCACGCGTGGCGCCGAGGGTTCTGCACTTTAGTGCATTCATTTCATTGACAATTTAATGGTTGTTGAACAAATGTTGAGAGGAGAGCCAAAAGGCGTATACCATAGACCCATAGACTGAATATTGTTATTTCAATCTAATATGACTCATTTCATTTACATGAATGAATGACTACACCTGCAACTGAGTTAACCACATTTGTGTTAAAATAACAATCATGTTTTTGCAGTGCACACACACACACACACACACACACACACACACACACACACACACACACACACACACACACACACACACACACACACACACACACACACACACACACACACACACACACATACACACAGGACAACTACAGTAACCTTCCTGCGCATGTGCGCCGTAGGTTAATAACAGCTGTAGGTATGGGGTGGCAAGGGGGATGCAAGGGGCGCAATTCCCCCTCACTGAGTTCGGCCTCAATCAGCAGCCAGACAACTTACAATATCTAGTCCCCTGACCATCCCCAATTTTTCCCTACAAAATCACAATGAAAATGATAGGTTAAGAAGCTAACCAACTCTCCCACTTATCCAGTAATGTCAACATTGCTCTGGTTAGAAGGAAACCGTACAGCCTTTTCATGAATTACTTTTGAAGAGCATACAATCCACAGAGCCCCATTCCTTGTATAAAACCTCTGTGCAGAAGAGCAACTAGTGCATGTACATGCAGACTAGCATTTGAAAGCTGGTGAGCATACTTAATGCCCATTATCCAGTAGAACCCCCATAACTTTTGAATGAAGCGGTTTCAGAGAAAACCCCACAAATGTTTTGACCTCCGTTGCCCGCTGAGTATGTGACAGAATTTTCAGGACGAACAGATGCTGCAGAGGTGAGATGTGACTTAATAGACAGACAGACAGACAGACAGACAGACAGACAGACAGACAGACAGACGTACATGTATGTGTTCGAACAATTCTACAAATGTAGCGTCATTGATTATACTGGAACACTAAAATTCAGTAACAGCAGTGATTCTGAACCCAGGATCTTGTGAGATATCAATTTGATTTGCAAAGCATGCCTATCTGTCTGTCTGTCTGTCTGTCTGTCTGTCTTTCTGTCTGTCTGTCTGTCTGTCTGTCTGTCTGTCTATCTGTCTGCCTGCCTGCCTGCCTGCCTGCCTGCCTGCCTGCCTGCCTGCCTGCCTGTTAAGTCTCATCTCAACTGTGAATAGGTCACAGTTCATGACCTGTCCTGTATATCCAGTAGTGGATAGAGCTAAATGTCCTGTATATACATACATACAGGACATTTAGCCCTATCTACTACTGGATAGGTACAGGACAGGTCATGAAATGTGACTTATTCCACAGCAGGTCACATAGGAAATTTTGCTTTTCGTCCAGTGGTTGTATTTTATTTTAAGTTCTGAGTATGACAATTTTCTTGTTGCAACAGTATAGTAACAAGTAGAAAAAACTGGTGAAACAAGTGTAAAAAACATTTAATTAAAATGTTGAAACACTGCAAAAACAAGATGGTTATTTTAACACAAAGTGTTTTACCTCAGTTGTATGTGTAGTCACTCATTCATGTAATTGACAATTTAATGGCTGTTGAACAAATGTTGAGAGGAGAGCCAACAAGGCACATACCATACACCCTATATAGTTATTTCAATCTAAGGATGTCATGTTAGGGTCTATGGAAAACATGTGAGGTCCAATTATATATACTACAAAAAATAAGTTGTTGTTTTGACAAGTATGTGTGGTTATCTCAGTTGCTAAATGTGTGACTATAACCTGTCTTGGTGTTCAGAGAATGTATGTAGTTCCCAAGGGATTTTAAATGTGTTATGGGGGGTTGTGCATGGTGTATATAAGGGTTACTCCTTCATGACGTTTTAATACAGCCTTTACAGTACTGTGGGTTATGTATGTGATTATAAGGTATTATCATAGGCAGTCTTACTGTCTCTTGAAATACACAGAGGCAATTCCTTAAGGATTATCCTACACATCTTATGAGAGGTAGTATAGTTATCGGAAATATCTTGCAACTGAGTCAACCACTCCTGTTAGTCAAAACAACCACTGATTTTTTGCAGTGTAATTACTCAGCTAGTAAATTATGGTGATGAAAATTTACAGGTTGAATGATTACATGTGCTGTTGCTACATTGAAGTTGTGAATGTCAGCCATTGTACACAGCAATCTGTCTGAATATACAAGACTGACAAAATATTACAACTGAGATACCATATACCCTATATAGTTATTTCAATCTAAGGATGTCATGTTAGGGTCTATGGAAAACATGTGAGGTCCAATTATATATACTACAAAAAATAAGTTGTTGTTTTGACAAGTATGTGTGGTTATCTCAGTTGCTAAATGTGTGACTATAACCTGTCTTGGTGTTCAGAGAATGTATGTAGTTCCCAAGGGATTTTAAATGTGTTATGGGGGGTTGTGCATGGTGTATATAAGGGTTACTCCTTCATGACGTTTTAATACAGCCTTTACAGTACTGTGGGTTATGTATGTGATTATAAGGTATTATCATAGGCAGTCTTACTGTCTGTCAGCCATTGTACACAGCAATCTGTCTGAAGATACAAGACTGACAAAATATTACAACTGAGATAACTATACATCTTTGTTCAACAGGCATTAACATGAAGGAGTGACTACACATGCAACTGAGTTAACTACATTTTGTGTTGAAATAACCATCATGTTTCAGGGACGGATCCAGGATTTTCAGATGGGGGGTTCTTACTAAGGCGCACGAAGTGCGGCGAAAAATATTTGGTGACCACGCCCATTTTAATTAAATCGCGGAGCACATAATCACCCGAAACGGTCAAACTCGCTCTCCATGTTTGTCGTTTTCCCTTACGCGAGTTGGTGTCCACGCGTAAGCATATAGTTTTACATCAGACCTTGATGACAGTTAGAACAAACCAACGTGAAGAAAAGTGTGGCCAAACAAGACTGGCACGCAAGCACTGAGTGTCAAACACGCTGGGATTAACAATAAGAACCAGTAAGTCTAATAAATCAGTAAAAAGGGGGGAGCATCGTCATGTTAAAAAGTTTGTAAACAATGTACTTCTTGTAAAATAAACAAAAATAGCCTCAGGCCAGGATCAGGATCAGTTGTTCATTCTGTACCACTCGGGTTATTACAGTCTTGTTTCTTTAGTTTTTGGTACTACCATCCCTACATCTTAACACTGTAAAAACATGATGACACAAAATGTTGTTAACTCAGTTGCATGTGTAGTCACTCCTTTATGTTAATGGCTGTTGAACAAAAATGTATAGTTATAGATAGGGCTAAATGTCCTGTATGTATGTATATACAGGAAATTTAGCTCTATCCGCTACTGGATATACAGGAGAGGTCATGAACTGTGACCTATTCCACAGCAGGTCACATAGGAAAGTTTACTTTTCGTCCAGTGAACATACCACTATTTGATCATAAGGAAATATTATTGTCAGTGTAAATCAGTAGTAAGACTTGACAAGGAAAGTAATTTCAGTGAGTTCTACATCCTGTATACTTCGAGTTTACTTAGAGCAGAGGGCTGCGCATATATTGTTGACGCAGGCGCGATTGTCTAATAGCGCACGAGTGATCACATCACAAATATGCAATCAACGAGGAAATGGCGTCCGACTATACGGAAGTGCTCGTAAATCCTTGTCGTTCTCGTGAGAGAGGGATCTTACGACGATTCTGTTGGCCTAGGATCATGCACCGGAGAGAAAGGAATCGTTTTATGCTAAAACAAAGGTGAGGGCGTTTGTCAATTTTGAGGTAGACCGTTTGAAGAAGAAGAAGAAGATGATGAAGAAATCGGCATTTTAGGGATTTCCGTGTACCGTTGTAGCAGTGGATTTTACTTACTTTGAGAGTCTTACCGTGTATAAAACACTCATAGAGCAGGCTGTGCGTCTGAAAAGGCTTAGAACAGCTTCGTTCGAGAGTTCTGAGTCGTTGTTTTTGTTAAGGCTTAATGGGCGTGTCGGTGCCATCCCTACATAGAGAGTCTACCGACTCTCTGATTACACTTTACCATCATGTCAATTTCCACATTTAGTGGAGCTTTTGTTAGTGAGATACAGAAATGCTTGCCTGAGACTATTTGTTGTTATATTACAAGATTTACATTGTTTACATAGATCTTATCACAATGTTGTTCATTGGTGCATTACACTTTACCATCACACCAATTTCCACATTTAGTAGAGCTTCTGTTAGTAAGATGTGGTAATACTTGTCTGAGACTATTTATTACAAGTTTTACAGAGATTTTATCACAACGTTGATCATTGGTGCATTACACTTTACCATCATGCCAATTTCCACATTTAGTGGAGCTTTTGTTAGTGAGATACAATAATCCTTGCCTGAGGCTATTTGTTGTTATATTACAAGAGATTTTATCACAACGTTGATCATTTAGGTATTAAACTCTACTATCATACAAAATTTCATATTTATCATTAGTCAGATATAGGATGGTGTGGCCCCCATTAATAAAAGTGTAAAACATTTTCACTAAAATGTTGAAGGATGTAGGGATTGAAGTGCCAAAAAGTATAGATACAAGGTCAAAGTGCAGCATGCATGCAGACAAAGGCAGGGGATGATAGCATGCACCAATCATAACATACGTAACCCCTTTTAGTATATACAGATGTAGGGATATGGGGTTACGCATGTTATGATTGTTGCATGCTATCATCCCCTGCCTTTGTCTGCATGCATGCTGCACTTTGACCTTGTTTCTATACTTTTTGGCACTTCAATCCCTACATCCTTCAACATTTTAGTGAAAATGTTTTTATACTTGTTTCACTGGTTTTACTGTGTGTAGCAACACATATAAACCGACTGACTTTCATGCAGAGTTCTACCTCCCTTGCATACCTATAAGCTGGATATCTAGCAATTGTCAGTGATTCCTACATCCTGTCTTGTACGTACTGAGTACAACAGCGGGTCCAGTTGCCTGCAACACTTAGTTGTTCAAAGAAACGGAGCAATGTAGCCAAAAAAGACAACACAGCGCTCAAAACAGCGGCAGCTCGATGAACACTGAAAGTCTGCATATGATTAGTGCACAAAACTAACTTCACGTGTTCGGCACGTGAGCAAACAAGAAAATGGCGTCTAAAACTAACACTTGTAAGGTTGCAGAGCTGGAGTTTGACGGGTTTGGGAGAATGTATGAAGATTTTGTGCATCAAGGATCATGTACGCTCCAGTATAAATGATTTTCGTGAGAGAATTAGAGCGATTACTAACCCCAGTTCGCGGTAGGCCATTTGAACTGAATTAGAAAGAAGAAGATGATGAACAATCTGGGTTTTTACAAATTTCCGATATTCACTGTAGGTGTACATTTTATGTACTTTGAGAGTATTATAGTGTATAGAAGCACTCGCAGAGCATGTAGTTTGTCTGAAAAGGCTTAAAACATCCGCGTTTGGGAGTTCTGAGCCGTTACTTTTGTTAAGGCTTAATGGGCGTGTTGGCGCCATCCCTACATATAGAGTCTACTGACTCTATGATACATGGCGTGAGGCTATTTTTGTTTATTTTACAAGAAGTACATTGTTTACAAAATTTTAACATGATGATGCACTACCCACAGTGGAACTACATCACTGTACCAAGTTTCATGTTTAGATGTGTTACCGTTAGTGAGTTACGCCTGTTAAAGCGGAAGAAGAAGAAGCAGCAGCGGAAGATGAAGAATTTACAAACACTTTATCATCAATCAAATTATACCATTTTATAATCACAGTTAGTTTCTGGGTATAGTTACACATTCATGTTAACAGAAGTCCAGTAGGTAGCAAACCGAAAGTGAAAATGATGAAAAACCATGGGGATAGACCATAGACCGTAGCAATCTCTATATACACACTACTACCGTACTGTGTGATATCAGTGTACATAATTATACTGTAGTACATGTACACTGATATTCCTATTATAACATGAGTTCCTACATATAACACAGCTCAAAGCAACACGACACAATTTAAGCAATAATGTATGTCTCACTCACCGTAGTAACACCATACCTTTTGGCCAGATTATGTGCAGGCACGTTGTGTGTCTTGCATTAATATGTGATTGGTTCAAACTACACTTGCAATGTGTGTCATGATGTGTTAGTGACTGTTCTTATTTATTACAGTGTATAGAGTGTCCAAATTCCGACAGCTGGAACTCCCAGTTAATGGTCTGTAATATTAGATCAAGAGATGCTACAGTGATGTGGAGCCGGGACACTAGCACCTCAAATGCTTCTTATATAGTTGTGCTAGATCGTGACATTGGAAGTGCAACACATTCTGAATCAGTAAGTGTCACAGCATACAATGTGCACACCACCACAGTAACTGTGTGTTCACATCACCAACCTATCAGAGAGTCAGTACACTCCCTATGTAGGGATGGCACCGACACACCCATTTAGTCTTAACAAAAATAACGGCTCAGAACTCTCAACCCTGCTGTTCTAAGCCTTTTCAGACATACAGCCTGCTGTACGAGTGTTTCTATACATGGTAAGACTCTCAAAGTAGGTAAAATCCACCGCTACAACAGTACACGGAAATACCTAAACTGCCGATTTCATCTTCTTCTTCTTCATCCTCTTCTTCTTCTTCCTCTTCTTCAAACGGTATACCTGAAAATTGACAAACGCACTCACCTTTATTTTAGCATAAAACGATTCCTTTCTCTCCGGTGCATGATTCTTGACCAACAGAATCGTTGTAGGATCCCTCTCATGTGAGGATTTACGAGTACTTTCATATAATCGGATGCCATTTTCTCATTGATTGCATACGCCATTTCCTCATTGATTACATATTTGTCATGTGATCTACTCCTGCAGTATTGACTATCGTGCCTGCGTCAACAATAATGAAGCAGAAACACTCGCAACACACAATACATACAAAGAACTTGTAACCAGTGCAATGAAAAACCTGTGAAACAAGTGTATATAGTAAAAACATTTCATAAAAATGTTGAAGGATGTAGGAATGGCAGTGCCAAAAATCAGAGAAACAAGGACTGTATATATGCAGCAAGACAGGGGATGATGGCATGCAACAGTAATACCAAGTGTATGGAGTATCCATGGTATTACTGTTGTATGCCATCATCCCCTGTCTTGCTGCATATATACAGTCCTTTTTTCTCTGATTTTTTGGGTCTAGGGATGAGACTACATTATTATGCACACGTGTGATTTCATATGACGGCGAGAGGAAAGGGTGGGGCTTGTGAGTAAATTACTACTGCATGTATTTAGCAAGTGAAACAAGTAACAAAAGGATGTAGTGATCAATGACAATGCTAAAAGTACAGGAACAAGATGCAGTATATGCAGTGATGATGGCATGAGAAATAAGGAGCAGCATGAAGGCAAAGGCAAGGGATGGACATGCAACAATCATAACACGTGTAACCCCTCCCTACATCTTTTTATTATGGAATTACGTATTTTTGCATGCTCCTTATTTTCGTGCCATCGTGTTGGCGCCATCCCTACATAGAGAGTCTACCGACTCTGTGATAGATAGGCATACAATATTGGTTGTTTGCTCTACATTTCCACAGATAAGTGGTGATGAAGATGTTTTCACCTATAACATTACTAACCTCTCTCCTGAGACTAATTACTCCGTCCAAGTATGCCAGACTGTATTATACCCCTGTGGAACTTGTACAGTGAATTTTTTTACCCCTGCTGCCAGAGGTAACCACATGTTGTGTTTATTGATATATTACAGGGAGCTAATTTTTGTTTGAAAAATAACTGCTTTGGGCAAGTTGTGTTGTGTTGCTTTGTCTTTCTGTTGTGTTGTGTTGCCTTGTACATCCTTCATTAACCCTCGGTGCACATACACAGAAGGGTACTTGTCTTGTGTGTGTGTTACCAAAGTTACGGTTACATTCGTTTCTACACTCAAAGTACGGGTACCATATAGGCTTTTTATTGAGGAGATTTTGAACCTTCTTTCCGTAAAAGTTATGGAGTGAAAAAGCTAATATGCAAATAAGGTAGCTACTCACTGCAGCTATGTTTTTCCTGTTCTGAGCACCAGCAATGTACCAGCAAATCAGTTGAAGGACAATCATGAGTGAATGATTTCACCTATGTCTTGCTGCGTGGATGAGAGTTATGGCTATCCAGGCTGCAGCTGATGTCTTTGCAGCAAAGCTTGCATGATCTTCTAACACCTTCTAAAGTTTCCTAAAAGGCTAACTACCTGCTAAATATTTCCTGCAATATGACTCAATGTAAGGCAGTGAGCATCTTTCTCTTTAGTCTCTGTCTTGCTTATGCATTTCAATAGCACATGCACTTTTTCAACATGCACACATTATGTACACACAGAGGCTTCAGAACTTTTTATTGCAGGGAAGTAGTAATCTTTAGACCATACATAAATGTTGTATACAGCACTTGCTCTACTAATGTGTATTGATCAAGCTAGCAGTCTGGTACTCTACTTTCAGATCAAGTTCCTGCAGGACCATCCCCCATCTGGCAAGCTTTCGTGAAGGTTGTGGGGTGTTTAGTAAACTCTTGAGTGCTTCATGGTCAGTGAAAACAGTGCAACGATGGCTGTACAGGTAGTGCCTGAAATGTTTAAGTGCCCACACAATGCCCAAAGCCTCCAACTCACTTATTCCATAGTTCTTCTCATGTGGCTGCAGTGTGTGGCTAGCAAAAGCAATTGGACCAACCGTTCCATACAGCTTTCATCACATACTCCGGGTTGTATGAGTTTACAGTCATGCCATTTGAGCCCCCCACAACATTCCAACGTTTAATGGAGAATGTGTTGGCTGGAGTAGCAAGATAAAGTGTATGTGAATTTGGATGATGTACTTGCGATTGGACAGACCTTCCAGGACCACCTTGCTAACCTTAAGAACATCTTTACCCGATTAATGGAAGCTGACCTGTTGAAACGTACCAAGTTGAAACCTACAAAGTGTAAGCTTGCTCAGCGGATGGTGGACTTCCTCGGTTCTGGTTTCGTATGGTGGTATCTCTGCAGTGACGGTTGTTTTGGGCTTCCCAAGGCCCACTGACCTGAATGCACTAAGAGAGTTTCTAGGACTCACTTCATACAACAGGCGATTTTTGTCAAGTTTCTTATCTGTGGCCCAACTCCTATACTCACTGACGCACAAAGATGTGCCATTTGAGTGGCGTGACTGTGAAATAGCCTTCGAACAACTGAAGTCCCTACTGACGAATGCACCAGAGCTTGCATACCCTTAATTTGGGAAGGACTTCTTACTGGGGACAGGCGCTGTCTTATCACAAGAACAGCCAGCTTCTCCTGTGATGTTTGCTCCATTCCCACCTGCCAGTAGCCAGAGGCCAGGTTGAGTGATGTGAAGTATTTAGTGTTGGCAAGGAGGTCCAGGGAATCATCAATCTGTGGAAGCGGATACACATTGAGCATGGTTATGGCATTCAGTTTACAATAATCAACACAAAATTGCATAGATCCATCCTTCTTTGCAACACGTACGATAGGGCTAGACAAAGGGTACAATAACACCTTGCTCCAACATCTCGTCAATCAATTGGACCACTTAGGGAAATGGGTATACACCGTGGTGGCTATCTCACTGGCGGATGATCCTCATGAACCACCCTCGTGGTATGACCAAGTTCAGAACTACTTAGGGCAAAGAGACCAGCAAACTCGGTCACTAATCTGCACAGCTGGTCCTGCTTCACTTCTGGTAGCGTAATGTCATCAAATTCCAGTGTTGTCAGTAGTGCTTCTTGGAGGTCCTTGCTATCCTCACCTCGGATCGTGGCCACTTGGGGTGGAGAACTGGTGTGGTCCTCTTCATCTTCGGGGGCTCAACAGGGTCACTGGTTGCAGCCTGCCAAGTACCACTCCCTGAACTGGTTCAGTTCCCTGGTAGATATCACCAATGTTGCATCCCTACTGCCACCAACATCCACCACTGCATCCGCCATAGAAAGTCCTCTCTTGCCGAGGGTCTGCAGCTCCGGCTCAAAAGACTGGTCATTACTTGGCCATCAATCTCCACATGAATAAACTTCCGATGATGTGCTGGCAGACAGGTAGCTTGAATCAGTTTCACTTGGGCAGGGGTTACTGAGGCTGTAGCAGGAATCCTAGTGACACAGTGCTGATTGGTGACCCAGTGTCAAGGAGGGCACAGACAGGAACCTGATCCAAGAGCACCTCACTAGTAGGTGTGGTTCCAAGTGCAGCCGTAGTTGTGGTCTGGTGTGGTTCAATGCCGTGCATGGTAGACATCACTTGTTCTCAGGGGTCACTGCTGAGGCTGCGGATACATCCTCACCATCCTAACCTTTCCAGTGTGTTCTCCTTCGGGGGGGCTGCAGAGGGGTTAGTTGACCTTCCTCGACTCTCTGTAGACAGTCCACGACCCTTGAGGGGGTGCACACAAGCAAAATGTCCTGTCCCTCCACACTTGTAACACATGACCTCTGGTCGTCCTGATTGGGGCTGTATCTTCTTACCACCATACAGTCCTTTGCCACAACCCAACTGCTGTGGGCTGCTTGTAGTCTTCACTCCCGTGGTCCAACTTCCTTGAGGCGGGCTTCCTCAAATCGGGCCTAGGCCAATAGCTCCTCAAATGTCCCACCAGTCCCACCAAGTTTGGACTTAATAGGGTCTACTAGCCCTGCCACGAACTGATAGGTCAGCACCGACTGACCCATGGCCTCTGCTGCGCCTCCTCCATCCTGAACAGTTTAATATGCTCGGCTGAACAGCTTGCGCAGATCCTGGGCATAGTTAGCAACAGTCTCTGATGGCAACTGCTTCCGCTCGTGAAATCTGCTACTTTGGACAGATTGGCTCCTAACAGGTGTGAATTGTTCTCGATGAGCTGATGTAATACTTCGATAGCTAGACCGCTGTTAGGGTGTAGAACAGTGGTAGAACTGAGAGACAGAGCCCTGGAGACGGGTTGCTACGCTCACCAACTTCACTTGGTCATTTCATCCACAAGCACCAGCTACTAACTCGAGTCTTTCCAGTCAGTCATAACGCTTTCTCCATCCCCGTCAGATTGTAGTCTCATGCCCAGCTGTAATTAGGCAAGCGCGGAAAATTATGTCTGGTTGCATTGCTCCATATTTTTGGGGCGGAAGTATGAACACGGAAGTAATCACACTGCACGCTAGGGTCAATAACGGCACAATAGCCAACTATTTCCATGGGTACATATAAAACAAACCTTATACCGTTGCTGTTAGCCTGTATACCTCAGGTTTGAGCAACTAATGGCAATATTCTAGGCTTTGCATTTTCTATCTACTAGCTGCACCCAGCCTGTGTTCTACTAGCAAGAATGCACTGCAGGGATCACATGAACATCGGCCATCGCTGTCACGATGCCAAACAAGACAAGTTACTGTATACTGCTGGGTACAGAGGTCACACTCTTATGTGACTATTGTGCGTTAATGGTCAAACTAATCTGATTGGAGGTTCGCACATTCCAGAATTTTTCAAACTTCCACCCCAAAAATATGGAGCAATGCAACCAGATGTAATTTTCCGTGCTTTCCTAATTACAACTGGGCACGAGACTAGTTAGATTGGTCCCCAGAGAAGTTTGGGAGTGATAGCAACTGCTGAGCCAACAGGGCCATAGAAAGGGTGTTCGGTGGGACCGCGGGTGAGGTCGACACTGGCGCTACTGCTTCCCCACACCTGACCCTGGCTGACCCTCTACCTGTGAGTCTGTCTGCCCCTTACTGGTGAGGTGTAAGCACACTTAGATTGCTGCTAGATAACTCATGGTCTGGGCTGGGCTCCTCACACTACTTCCAGATAGCCCTACTCCATTCCCACCACTATCTCCATATTAGGTATCACACCAATTAGCACCTGTTCATGTCTGGCTGTCTCAGTCTGGTCAGCAGCCCTGGCACTTGGACAGAGTGTAGGAGCTTCCTGCTCTAGTTCCTTGATATGCAACTCTCCCACTTTCGCATCTCCTCGGCCAAAGCTATCTGGCCAGCTCTGTGTCTCTTGAGGTCTGTTCAAAACTCTCCTCCAGGTGATTCAGGCCCTCTTCTGCTGTTCAGCTCTCCCTATCACTCTCCCTACTCCATTCCCACCACTATCTCCATATTAGGTATCACACCAATTAGCACCTGTTCATGTCTGGCTGTCTCAGTCTGGTCAGCAGCCCTGGCACTTGGACAGAGTGTAGGAGCTTCCTGCTCTAGTTCGTTGATATGCAACTCTCCCACTTTCGCATCTCCTTGGCCAAAGCTATCTGGCCAGTTCTGTGTCTCTTGAGGTCTGTTCAAAACTCTCCTCCAGGTGATTCAGGCCCTCTTCTGCTGTTCAGCTCTCCCTATCACTCGTAGAAGTTCTTCCATCTTTGCCTCCAGCTATTCATCCTGTCTCTCCAGTTCTTTCCTGGCTTCTCTCTCCAAGGTCGCGATTGTATGTCGAAGTCCATCTTGTTCAGCTTCTCGCGTCTCATCTGCATCTCCATCACGATCAACTTGAGCCAGCTGGCTGACTTGGTGGACTAGTTTGACGTTTTCCTCTCTCGTCTGGGCCAGTTCGTTCTCCACGTCAAGCAGAGTGGCTTGCTCGGCCGTGCTTCTCGCAATTTTCTGTTCTCAGTGTGCAGTGCATAAAACTCCGCCTAAGCAGAGTAACTGAGTGTGTAGAGCCTCCTTAGTCGACATTATCTACAATGAAAATTCGGTCATCTAGGTAGTTGTTCGTTGATGAGTCTGGTCGCTGTGTCCGTTGCTGGAATACCTTTGCGATATATCCCAGACAGGTCCCCAAATGTAACGCGCCTCTGTCACTATCTCAGTGTATCAACTGCTTTTTATATCTTACAACACAATGACACGTGCACATATAAGACATATAGAGGAAGTTAATTAGTCAAAGTATGTTGCTGTGAATATACTAATTAGGTAGTTAATATTCTGTTCATTACAAGTCAGTGTATGTATAGGAAACCATGGGAGGCTTCCTATTGTTCAAAAACATGGGCACAGTATCTCTAACGATCTTACTGTTTAGTATTTTAATATTTCAATGCCCTTATTATGGTAATACACCTTCATAAACCCAGATACTGCCTCAGATTTCTTGTTCACATCGCTACTTACAATACGCGAGACTTTCTTTCTGAATGCTATTAAGTCTTTCAGCAAAATCATTATGAAATGTAGTGTATTATGAAAGGATAACTAGTTTTGAACGTTCCATACAGCTAACATGCTCTTCCGTGGTAAACTGAAGATTAAACTCCTAACATTAAAACAGAAAGTGTGAGACTTATAATTCTGTAAAAGGCTTTCAAGGCTTGTAGTCAAATTCTGCAAGTTTACTTTTCCACGTTTCCAGCATCTACGTTTCCTAAACTTCCTCTGTTGTTTATTAAAAATTGTGTTTACAACTAATTCATCCTTGCATTTGGAGGTATTACCAACCTTCCCAACATAACCCATGACAATAGAATGTACAAAGCTCTCTACACCAGTAATCCTCTCTTTTCAGCCGTTTTCATGTACATACATACTGTACACTATGTACATACATTGGAACAATAAACATGCAGTTATGACTCAAATTTGACTTTTATGGAAGTTTAAGAGAAATGTTGCACAAAATTATATGTACATGTACATGTTATTGTAAGACTCAGCATGAAAATGTAGATGTTACACATATACATCTGAGGATTATGAGTCTTAAACCCTTGTGCATATGAAGGACTAATTCACATTTTATCTATTTTTTATGTGCTGTACTTTCCAGCTGATCCAGGATTGCTTTTCATTGTGACTCAAGAAAAAATTCAATATGTTCACTTCACGGAGAGTACTTTAGCTGATAAAATTCATTTTCTTCTTGATGTTGATGAAGCTCATATCTTAGGTATGTTTTTTCATATATGTGGAGCTCAGAGCAAACCAGGCAAATGGCGGACAGCTGTTTCGGGCTGGTTGGCCCTCATCAGCGCCGTGTATGTGTGGTTGCTCTGCGACGGCCTAGACTTACATACCCTAGGCAGGCCTGAGTAGTTGTGGTTTCAGAACAATAATATTCATCCACCACAAACCACACAAGCCTACCTAGGCAAAACCCCAATGCCTAACATGTTAGTTTTATCCATGATACTTACAAGTAAATAAAAAATTTAGGAAATTTGAAAGGAAATATAGGGTTTGCATAAAAAGGAACAGGAGACAAGATTGGGACACAGACATGGTATCAACGTAAGATTATGGCTACGTCAATATAGCATAACATATCTGTGTCCCAATCTTGTCTCCGTTCCTTTTATGCAATCCCTATATTTCCTTTCAAATTTTCTAAATTTTTTATTTACTTGTCTTCCGTCATTTTTTTTGACCTAGGTACGCCATTTTGCAGGTTACTTGGTAGCAAACATATTAGCTAATGCATTGTACATTGAATTAGCTATACAGATAATAGCATGTGCATAGTCTCTATGTAACTGCCAGCAGGCCTAGTAGAAAGTGAGGAGATCGATTGTGCGTGCGTACGCACATACAATAATAATAATAATAATAATAATGGTTTGCCCCCAGTGGAATGTAGGGGATGTACATAAGTATGAACAGTAACCTAAGCAAGTGAAGTGCAGAGTGACATACACAACCTGAACAAGTGAAGTGGAAAGTGACATATATGCCTAAGTGATAGAGTTATGTGACTTGAACAGATAGACAAGAGATTTCATACAATGGAAGGAATGAGAGGTTAGTTCAGAGTTAGAGCTGAGTTCAGTGAGGAGAGTATTCAGACTGCTTTCATAGGTAGCATCACCATTAGCAAGGTGGGCAATGAAGCCCGTGTCAGGAGGGAGAACATTATTGCAAAGCCAGCATTGTCTGTCCTGGAAAGGGGGGGTAGTGAGCACTTTGTAGAAGGATTGTGCTATCTTGGTCCAGAACTGCCCCTTGTCCCGTGCAGACTCCCAGACCCGGAGCCAGTTGACCTTCTTAGCCAGAGAGACAGATTGGTGGTTGTTAACATCCTGGGAGATTAGAATTTTATCACACTCTAGAATAGTCTTCTTTAAGTTTTTAAAGGACGCTTTAGCATTGTCAGGATCGTTGAGGATGCATGCAGTAGCATCAGAGCCCAGGCAGGAGTCCAGGAAAACGCACTGCTTAACTAGGGAGAGACTGTAGACGTCTTTACCAGCAATAGTTCGAAAGGTTTGATGGGCAATGGAGTCGTCATTAGCAGAGAGCAACCTGCAAAGGAAACTTAATTTGCGTAGAAAGACTCTGGCTGTCATAGATGGCCAGGAGAGTCCAACTAGTACAGAGAGTCTGGAATGGAACTTTGAGAGTTTTAAAACTCTTCTACCGAGTTCAGCTTGAAAACACTCGAGCAGGTTTAAGGAAGATTCATCGAGGATCCAGTTTTCAGCGCCATATAGTAAAGTAGGAAAGACACACACTTCAATGATCTCCCTTGCTGACAGGGGGTTGGAATATCCCAGAAAACAGCCAGAGGCACCTAGGGCAAAGAATTGTTTTCTAGCTCTGGAGATGTTTTCTTTAACGCCAGGTTTGCATGACAGTGAGTCAGACCATAAGTAGCCAAGGCATTTGGCCTGGGAAACTGTGTGAGTGGTGGCATCTGTAAGGTGAATATCTTCGGGGGGCGGATGGTGTGTGCGAGATATCTTCACAACTTCTGTTTTCGAGCAGTTGAGAGTGAGGCCATTGCAAGAAGAGAAATCAGCTATGATCTTCCCTTGAATTTCTGCATCAGTACTTGAGGAAGCAATAGCCCTGACATCGTCAGCATGAGCTGCACCACCCAGAAACAGGTTGCAAATTGACACACCTGCCTTCTCCTCTAGCAATTGATGGAGGAGTTGATCCATTACCATGAGGAAGAAGGTTGGAGAGGTTACAGAGCCTTGTTGCACCCCACGTGAGATTGGAAATGGAGAGGATTGAGAGGAGAAGCGGCCTGGTTTCACAACTGCAGAGAGGTTGCAGTAACAGGCTTTAATTAGTCTCCAAGATTTGCCTTTAACACCAGCTTGGAACAAAGACCGTAGCAAGATGGGGTGCTCAATGGAATCGAATGCCTTCTCCAGGTCGTATAGAGAGAGGTAAGCAACCCTACCCTCCTGAAGCAGGCTGTATATAGCTTCTTGTGTGGCAAATATGGCATCTTGGCAAGAAATGTGCTTTCTATAAGCAGTTTGCACTAAAGATGGGTGGCCATTTTCTTGCAACACAGGGAGAATCCGGTCAAGAATAGTGTATTCAAAAACTTTCATGATAACTGAGGTCATGGTAATGCCTCTATAGCTGTGGCAGCACAGGGGATCTTTACCCTTGCCTTTATAGATGGGTCGAATGATTCCAGTGAGAAGGTTAGGTGGAACATGCTCAAAGTTTACAAAGGCACAGAAAATCTGTTTAAGCCAAATGACGAGGAGAGGGCCACCGTACTTTAGGTGTTCGGGCTGAAGCCCATCCGGGCCCCCCATTTTGCCCAGTTTTAATTTCTTCAGGGAACCTTCAATCTCTTCCACTGAGAAGTCGTCATCCACAATGTCATCACAGATCATTCTTGACTGGATTTCGAGATGGTTCAATTCCTTGAGGGCAGTGGCAATATCGGTGTTCGAGGTGGCCTTGGACTGGAATATGGTCTGGAAGTGGTTTGTCCAGCATGATAGGATTGTTGAGGGATCAGATATGATTTCACCATTGTAGAAGAGCCTTTCTCCTAGTGAGGCTTTGTGCGATGGTACCCTGAACCGTCTAGGATCTTTGGTTTTAAAGAGCTTCTCTCTTCTTTCCCAGGAGTGACGTTCAAGATTGGCTCTGCACTTGTCTGCGCACTTCTTAGTAAGCTTTTTAAGTTTCTTTTTCTCATCAAACTCTGCGCCTTCCCTAGGACGGCCAGCCAAACACCATTTGCTCCAGGCAGCTTTGCATCGAGAACTGAGGGATCTTAGGTCAGAGTTGTTAGAGAAGCGTTTCTTAAGTCTCTTTTGTTTGATGGTAGGGATCAGCAATGAAGCCACCCGGAGAATCTGTTCTGACACTAAGTGTACTTCCTCATCAATCTCTGCAGTGGAGTTGTATGTTCTCCCCAATAGGGGTCTAATGAAGTCACCTAAGGCTGCAGCATAGGTGTCAGTGGACTTGATCCTCACAGCTGTAGGCCAGTCCAGTCTGGTAGAGGGCGGAGCATGAACAGTAGGAACTGTTGGCAGGAGAAGGGTTATAGAGAGGGGTAGATGGTCAGACGAGTTGGGAGGATGGAAGTCAAGGGTGGAGCATTTAGAAACAAGAGGTGCATGAAGTGCATCAACAATGATGTAGTCAGTGGTTGTTTTAGTGTTTCCACTGGAGTATGTATGGGCTGGGCCAGTAGCGAGGGAGCTCAGTGAAGAAAAGAAGAGGTCGTTGTTGATTACTAGGTCCATGAGAAACTTCCCGTAATGATTTTGGCTGTCTAGACCTCTTGGCCCTCCGTTGGGACCAACGTGAGCATTGAAGTCACCAGCAATGATCACGGGGCCTTGGTTGTGCTTATTGACAAGGTCCTCGATTGTGTGAAGACAATGACAAAAATCATCAGAGGGGCAATCAGTTGTTGGGAGGTACACCCCGATGATCAGCATGGGTGCTAGTGAGGATTCAACAATGATAGCACAGACTCTATCTGAATCAACTCCAGATACAGGGGAGGCTTTAATATGTTTCTTCCAAATGATGCCCACTCCACCACACCCTCTGGAAAGATTGCAGTCAGGTGACAATCTCCTGTCAGCGACAGCATGGCCACAGGTGTTCGGGTAGGCTTCACAGAGTTTTGATAACTCAAAAGGCCAGAGCCAGTGTTCGCTGAGAACAACAATGTCGTGAAAATCAGCCAAGAACTCTACATAGGGTAGGCCTGTGGCCAGTCCTCTGCAGTTCCAAGCAGCTATGGATATGAGGGGGGGAGCGGTGGAAGTGAGTTTGTTTGCATCAGCCATTTGAGTGCTTATGTGTGTATACAGCGTTTGAGAGTTAGGTGTAGAAGTAGAGGTGGTTGCAGAGCGTTTTGTAGCCATATCACAAATCAAAGATTTCATTTGCTGGAGTTCTTTCTTCACAACACCGATATTAGCGAATTTCTCTAGAGAGTTCAATTGTGACTGTAAATTCTTGACTTCTGATTTTAGTGAATTGATGTCTTTCATGATTAGGTTGGCAGCAAATGTTTCAGCCGCGGGTAGTTCAGCATGTGTGCTCTCACTGGAAATGTGGGCTTGTGAGTCGGAGGGCTCAGTGGAGGGATAAGCTTGAGAGGAGGGGTTTGTGGGTTGGAATTGTTGTGAGATGGTTGTAGCCAGATCTGAGGAGTTGTTAACAAGAGTTTGGTACCTGTCGGACTCCCTCCAAGTGTCCAGGGCAGTTACGCCTCGCTTCCCATTTTTCATGAGCACTCTGGGAACATTCTTGTGATTCGAAATGGAGTCTGCTAAAGTCAGAACATCATCTGCCAGGGCGAAGGTGACGGGACGCAGGGCAGAGCTCCTCCTTGTTACCAGGACGTCGGTTCTGTGAGTGAGAGCTTTGGTTCGAGCTTCTTCAAACAGGCAGATTCTCAGATCCTTCAATTTTTGTAAGGGTAGAGCAAGAAGATCTCTGAGAGCCTCGTCCTTTGAGGCTTGATGATTGGTAATGCGGGACAAATTCTCCATGGAGTGACGAACGAGGAGACGAAGACGGCTCACGAAGACGGCTCTAAGTTGGGTACAGGCAAAGAACGAGAGGACAATCGAGGATGAGAGAGTGAGAGGTAGGCAAGTCTATAACGGTACAGAAGACATAGCCTAAAACAGAGAGCAGCACCTAGTATACGCCGCCATTTTTCACCCTTCTCAGGACGTACGTACGCAGTGCGCGCGCGCAAACGGAAATGCTAGTAAGCACACACAATTAATCATAAATAATTGCGTAAACGTAAGCAGGCACCTAGGCGCGTAAGTATAATAGACCTGGCTATCTAACATTTTTATCGCAACATCAATTGTTTGTTTATTATATTGTACCAAATTTATAGCAAAGTAATGCCTGGGGCTACTATTTACAACATTACAAGATTTTATCTCAATATCAATTATTGGGATATTAAGCTTTAACACCACACCAATTCGCGTGAAACGCAAGCTAAAGAGCCAATTGCTAATTAGATCTAGCCTACTCTGTCTTACCTGTGATCAGGTATTCCTGCTCGATGTACAGCAAAGAACCAGCGGTTACTGCATGAGGGAGTACAAGCAGGGATACTGCTCCGGTCAAAGCTATAACGCTTCCAGCAGTGTACAGAGCCAACCTTGAGTTTCAATCGCACGTGCCTTTCCAGCATTCGCGCACGCGTTCAAGGTTTCGTGCACGCATGGACGCCGAAGGTTCTGCACTTTAGTGCACTCATGTTGTTATAATACAAGATTACAGATATTATCACAACATTGATCACTGGGGTTTTAAGCTTTACCATCCAACCTATTCTCATATTTAGTAGAGTAAGATACAGTAATGCTAGCCTGAGGCTATTTTACAAGATTTACAGAGATTTTATCACAATGTTGATCTTGGGGTATTAAGCTTTACCATCATACCAATTTCCAAATTTACTGGAGCTTTTAATGCTTGCCTGAGGTGTATATTACAAGATTTACATTGTTTACAGAGATTTTATCACAACATTGATCATTGGTGTCTTACACTTTACCATCATACCAATTTCCACATTTAGTGAAGCTTTTGTTAGTGAGATACAGTAATGCATGCCTGAGGCTATTTGTTGTTATATTACAAGATTTACATTGTTTACAGAGATTTTATCACAACGTTGATCATTGGGGTATTAAACTATACTATCATACAAAATTTCACATTTAGCAGGGCTTTCATTAGTCAGATATAGGATTGTGTGCCCCCCATTATGATATATGGCCTGAGGTTATTTTTGTTTATTTTACAAGAAGTACATTGTTTACAAAATTTTTAACATGATGATACACTACCCACAGCGGAACTATATCACTGTACCAAGTTTAATGTTTAGATATGTTACTGTTAGTGAGTTACACTTGTTAAAGCGGAAGAAGATGTTCGAAGAATATACAAAGTAGACTTTTGTTAATTTAACCCCCTTATCATCAATCAAATTATACCATTTTATAATCACAGTTAGTTTCTGGGTATAGTTACACATTCATGTTAACAGAAATCCAGTAAGCAGCAAATTGAAAGTGAAAGTGATAAAATACCTTATATATAGGGTTTGGCGAATTATGCTTGGTTTCTTTCATTATGCTATGCTAGCAATGCTCATTTATACTAAAAATATGAAATATAGAAAGTAGCTTATTATGCTCACATTATGCTATACCATGTGACATCTCAGCATACTCAGTACATGCAGAGTTTTCAGTACTCTCAACAACTCTTTCTCCAATAATCAGAACAAGGCTCTTGAGGACTATATAGAACACTCATGCTGCAGCATAACAAAAGAAGTCATTAATATTCTGTAAACATTCTGTACATACTATTATGCTGGCATTATGCTTTATACGTGGAAGTTTCAAAAATGCTCAAAAGTATGCTAACATAATTCGCCAAACCCTACTTATATATGGTCTTCAATGGGGATAGACCATAGCAATCCCTATATACACAGTACTACCGTAGTGTGTGATGCATGATGTATGTAGGCCCTACAACATTAATCTGACTGTTAAAATCAACAGTGTACATACATAATAGAATTATCCAAGTGGATTTGTAGGGGTACTTTGCAACTGTGCGTTAATTCTTGTGGTGTATTCAGTATCATAGAGTCAGTACACCCTATGATACTGAACAAAGGGCTCAGAACTCCCAAATGTTGGATATTAACAAAGGGCTCAGAACTCCCAAATGTTGGATATTAACAAAGGGCTCAGAACTCCCAAATGTCGGATATTTTAACCCTTTTAAAAACAGCATGCTCTGCGAGTGATTCTATACAATAGAGCTACAGTGATTCTTGAAAAATTGTAAAAACACTGAGTGTTTATCATCTTCTTTCTAATTCAGGTTTAAACAGCCTACCGCAAAACTGGCTTTAGTGATCACGCTACTTCTTTCACGAAAAGTATTAGTGTTAGACACCATTTTCATGTGCCGAACACGTGAAGTTAGTGTTTGTGTTCATCGCGCTGTTTCGTCTTCTTTGGTTATGTTGTCGATTTCTTTCAATGACTAACTGTTGCACGCAACTGTACCTGCTGTTATACTCAGTAGGCAATACTCGTACAAGACAGGATGTAGGAGTCCAGTGGCGTAGACAGGGGGGTGCTTTGGGTGCTCGAGCACCCCCTTTATGCCTGAAGCTATAGGTTTTAGGCTATTGTACTGTACATCAAGTTTATATCTTACCTGAAGATTCAGCGGACTCGGAGCACCCTGTTAATCTCCGGATTCCGATGTATTATCGGCGAGCGGGAGCGGGCTAACCTAGTGGTATGAACGCGGGCGGTTTTTCCGTGTCAGTGCGCATGCGTCAATATTACGCGCTTCGCTTGATTGTGATACGTCGTCAAATAACCGAAAGGGAACAACTAGTTTAAGACTAGTACAAGTAGATAAATGCAGAGCATTTTTGGCGAGCGGGAACGAGTCATGAAAATGATTAGTCGTTAGAATTGCGGATTGTACGAGTGTACATAGTAAATCGCACCGTTCAGACGAGCCTCTTCTTATCAGTTTCACGGGCACGGGGTTCTCTCCCTTGCCTTTAGCAGCGTAGGCGACTGTGCTCTTTTTTTCGTAGTCGCGCAATAAAGAGGTGTCGTTTCCGGCCGAAAATTCCGAAGCGCTAGTGCTCGGCACCCCCTCCCTCTAAATCCTGTCTACGCCACTGGAGTCAGCTAGCTATCCTGCTTATAGGTATATAAGGGAGGTAGTACTCAGCACAAAAGTCAGCTGTAGGTTTATACATGTATTGCTACACACAGTAAAAAACAGTGAAACATGAAGGATGTTGCTAGGGATTGAAGTGCCAAAAAGCATAGAAACAGGGTGCATTCGTATTTGGTGACACCCCCCATCCCCTCCTCCCCTCCCCCAAATAACTAAATATACTTGTACATACATTGTACAGGTGTGGACTATCACTTTCATGGAGAAGAAATATACCTAACACTCTCTAATGGCACTATCCAGCGTTATAAAATATCTATTTCTGAGACAAACACAGGTGAACTGAATCTAACTCTTCTGGAGCCACCGATGACTGTGTATACCACTGACGGTGGAAACACAGTTGGTAGCATCACAATTGATTGGCTTAACAATATCATATACTGGATAGAAGTTGAAGGTTCAGACACAAAGGTACATATATATATATATAAATGTACATGAATGTTTTACAATTTTCTAAGCATAGACACATATTTGAGGGTCAATAGTGTAGGGATGGTGCTGACGTACCTTAAAGCACCTGAGTGTCTTAATGCCTGTAACATGGCCTTTCGGTTCTGGATAAGTCAGTGAAGTATATAGCTAAAATGCTGGTGGTACACACAATATAACTGCTGCACCACACTCTGTGTACCACCAGTCGTTAACACTTGGCTGTAGTTCTTAGATCGGCACCAATTGCTTGCAGTCCCCCATATATGAATGTAGGCATTACCATGTTCCCCTTTCAATTGTGTATACCTTGTATATTTATGTGCACAGATCTATCGCATGACAAGGGGTAGTAGTAATCCAGCAATGTGTGCAATAGCCTGGGAAAGTCCTTCTGTCAAAAAAATCATTGTGGACCCTGTTCGTGGGTGAGTGGATGTGCGTTTTTAGAATAGGACATTATCAGAGAGACACTCTACTGACATTCCCCTTAAGTCTTAGCAAATGTAATGGCTCGAAACTCTCGAATGTGGCAGTTGGTCGTTTTATTGTCCCACTCAGTACGCCAATATTGTTATGTGTGCATACTGAGCCTTTATTCACATGCTGCATACATTTCTTTCATGGTGATCTTTAATTTGTCATTCCACCATGAAATACATTACCAGATATACATGTGTATTTTGTACAGGTATATGTACTGGAATGAACAAGGTAATGGATTGTTTCGAGGACCTCTTGATGAGTTTCAGAGTTCTGAGTGCTCTCCTCCTTCTACAAGGGAAACAATTTTTTCAAGCTCTCCAGTTGTTGATTTTGTACTAGAACCAGATGTTTTCATTTATTTCATAGCTGATCAAGTGGTGCAGTTTGTTGGATTTGATAAAGAAAATAATGGAACTATTGAAGGCAGCGAAGCCATGTTTTTGGAATCGTTTGGTGATGCTACTGTGGTTATCTTTAACAATTCTACCCGGATATGTAATGCAACAACACAAACTTGCTCTCCCCTATATCATGATGAAATTTATTCTAATACTGACGACATTTTAGTGTTTAGAAAATCTAAGCAACCACTCCCAGGTACACGACATGTACATGTGCAGGCTACTTTTTGCATTCATACAGTCATGTCGTGTGTTAGCACTTACATCTATATCTACATGTATAAACTCTTGCAGAGGCGTAGGAAGCATGGGTGCTCCGGGTGCTGGAGCACCCCCTTAATTCCGGCTACACTTACCTAGTAGTCTACTTGCTAGCTCACTCGCTGGCCTGCAGCGTGCAATTGTCTTAGTGCGAGCGAAAACTGGAGGTCATAGTATTACGCTCGCGTGCGCGTTCGGCTCGGCTCGCCGCTCTGTTGGTTTACAACACATCAAGCGAGTTTTCTGTCCTTTTTTGAACATAGAAGTGAGGAAGAAGTTAAAAGAAATGGTGAAATGATGTTAAAATATTCACTTAAAATTGGTTCAGGATGGCTCAGAATACGTCTCCCGGAATGTAAAATTTTCCGGGGGAGCACCCACATCCTGAAACATTTTCCTACGCCTCTGTCTTGTATGGGTATGGCGTATAACTAGCATGGGCGGATCCAGCAATTTGAAAAGGGGGGTTCGGCGCGTGCACAAATTCTTATTTAGTGAAACCACGCCCATTTACCCTTGGTCCACCTGTTCAGCGTGCCAAGAGTTTACCTTACATTATAGTGCAGAGTTCCCTTTGTTGTCATGTACGAGACTAACTTAGGCGAGCGAGAGGGAATGGTACGTTGCTGGATTAGATCTATATTAACACTCGGCAAAATGCCCCACGCTGCGCACAAAGCAATTATTGGCGTGCAAACGTCAACATGCTCTGCCAGGATAACGCATACGGCACTCGGATATCAGGTTTCTTCAGCTGTATAATAGTACTAGGTGAGATTGTTCCATTCGCGTGCATACGTGCAAAGCATAGTACTGTACGTGAATGTAGCGAATGACTGCCAAAGTCTGTGATTAGAGAGCTAAAGGGGGGTTCATCCGAACCCAACAACCCCCCCCCCTGGATCCGCCACTGACTAGGAACTGGCCAGAATAGAGTCCAACTATTTAAGACAATATTGATGCTATTACACTAATCACTAAATATAAGCCAAAAGAACTCCGCACTTGCTCTTATACATGTACATATACATGTATATATTCCCAAGCTGAGGTATAAGAGAGTCTCTATGTAGGGATGGCACCGACACGCCTATTATGCAAAATTAACATGCAAAATGGCTCACTACTACCAAATGCGGCAGTTTTAAGCCCCTCTAAACACATACATGTACACTTGCTCTTTGAGTGTTTCTGTACCCTCAAAGTGTGTATGTGAAATACTGCCAGTTTGTTCATCTTCTTCTTTCATCTAATTCAGTTTAAACGACCTACAATTCGGCACAAGTACTCACCTTGATTTCTATGGACTAGAAAAAAAAACCTGTAAAACAATTTTCATATAAAATGGTGAAGCATGTAGGGATGGAAATGCCAAAAAGTATAGATACAAGGCGGCATCTATGCAGCAAAGGAGGGGAAAATGGCATGCAACAATAACATACATGTACATGACCCCATCCCTACATCATGAGGTTATGATTATTGGATGCCATTACTCTCTGCCTTTGGTTCCTACTGCTCCTTGTTTCTCATGCCCTCATCCTCTGGTCTGCATACCGCACCCTTGTTTCTTTGTAATGTCATCCCTACATCTATACTTTACTCTTGTATCTACTACATAGCTGCACCAGTTCAGTTCAGTACCACTTGGTATTAATGTACATGTAAAAGAGAATGGGGGGACTAAGTATTATCTTAGAGTTTTGACTCAGTAGTTGGTGTACTCCAACCCTTTCTGAGTTTTACTTTTAGGATGGAGCATTATACCCTCTTTGCTTAGTGGCCTGTGTAAAAAGGATTTTCTCTAACTGTGAGTGCTATTATACTAGCAAACTAATATTACATTCCATTGCAGTTCCTCCATCACATCCTACCAATGTTCATGTCTTTACTGGATCCTCAACAGCTTCAATAACTTGGGATAGACCAACTTTTGTTGAGTCTTTCTTTGGTAATGCCACTTGAATATGTGTGTATACATATGCATGTACATGAACATTCAAATAGTACACTGTGGAGCATTGCAAAGAGAGAAAAGAATACAAAACAAAGAACAGCCTCAACAGCAAATATTCTCAGCCTCTTGGCTTAGAAAGTATTTATTAGAAGTCAGTAGACTCTATAGGGATGTCACTCATGAGTAGCATCCTATCGCCAAGTCACTTGCAACACAGTCACAATGTCAAATGCAGGTACATCTAAGCATGTGATACTGCTCTACAATATCGTACAACTTCAGACAGCCCAGGTACAACTCTGCAATGCTGCAAAACTACTTTAGACAGCCAGGATATCAACCTATGGAGAGAACATTCTACAAATTGAGACATACTGTATGTGTATAATGTACATGCATAATATAACTAGCCGTAAAAAGTACATGTGAGACCTGTTTGCATGGATATCCTGGCTGGTTTTGTGGCATTGCAGTGTTGTGCCTGGGCTGTCTGAAATTGTACAGCATTGTAGAGCAGTATCACATGCTTACATGTACCTGCCTTTGTATGCTGATACCGTGCCTCTGGTGACTCCGCGATGGGATGCTACTCGAACGTAAAATGATGTCCACTTTATGCAACGATGTCCACCTTAAGCTTGACGTCATTGACTGTCAGTATATTGTGGAGGTGGGAGAGCCTGGGGACAAGGCTGGCTACTTTGTATTCTTAAATCCAATGCTAAAACTTTATTTAAACAACAAAAGATGCTGACATTTCGACTGATATACTGCAGCCTTCATCAGAGCATACACAACAAAATACACGCATTGATGTTGGTGGCAGCATCATAGCAATGGCATCTGTGGTGGCAACACCCTTGTCTCTGTTCAGGCTCTTCTTCCAGTCAGCCACAACAATGCAGAATGTTTCCTTGATCTGCAGCATGTCCTCTCTTTCTGCCTGCTCAAGTATGGTGATCTCATCCCATAAGTGTTGCTCTGCCCAGGCATGCTCTGCAATTGCTGACTTCTCTGTTTCCCCACCGTCTAGTGGCATCTTGATGTTCTTTTAGGCAGGTTCTCAGCGCTCTATTAGTCTCCCCAATGTACTCCTTCCCACAGCTGCATCGGAATCCTGTACACTACTCCTTCCCTGCTCAGCATTGGGTCCTGGTCTTTCACCTTATTGTGCTGTTGTCCGAGATTGGAGATGGTGATGAACACAGTCCTGATATTGCATCACCTGCAGAGGTCCTCGCATACCGGAAGAAGAGCCTGAACAGAGACAAGGGTGTCACCACTGCAGATTGCTGGACGACATTGATAAGACACTGTCGAAGTGTCAGCATCTTATGTTGTTTAAATGAAGTTTTAGCATTGGATTCAAATTAAGAATACGTAATAGCCACGAACAGTATATGTATTCAATGAGGAATTACACATAGATGACAAGTCCAAGGGATCTATGCAAATTCAAAAACCTGAGGGCTCTCACTAGTGACCCGAGCGTAGCGAGAGTACTACAGATAGCCTGAGAGTTTTTGAATTTGCATAGATCCCGTGGACTCTTTATCTAACTTGTTTAGTGCAGTGCACTTGTTTTATCAATATTTTGTATTCTTGTTCACATGCACGAATGAACATGTGCATGTTGATTTCATGTAAACTTGTAGGTCAATATTGAGCTCATGTTAGATTTGTAGGTTAATATTGAGGTCTAAAGTCAATACTGGCCGAAGTTAATTGGCGAGTGTAGTGAACCCTCCTAGTGATGTGAACGGGCGATTTTTTCTATATGTATCCCGCACTGTACATACCGCAATGCCGTACGTGCTTCTAATTTCAATTGCTGACCGATTTGCGAACAACGACCACACCTAGGGAACATTTTTTGTTCACAGATTATCGCATTGGTGTAACTTGTAATTATACATATAGCAGATACATGGCAAAGCTAGAGCTCCCTTCTGAAGATGCTTTGTCATGCCTTCGTAGCGTTTCGTAGTACAGAGCTTTCTGTGTAGAGTAAGCGATCTACTTTCGAACGGATCTATTTTCGGACGCTTATTTCAACGTCACTGAAGCACTTGAGTGTGTGTAAATACCATCACTAGATAGACCTAGACTATCAACTGTTCTAGAAAAAAATCGCTTTTACACGAGTTCTACAGCCAGAATAAGAGAGTGCTGAATTCACCGTTCGAAGACCACAAATTTCGGATGAAACAAGGACTGAGCACAGTATAGTTGGCGAAAGAGAATTGAGATACCCATGAAAAGAAGTACTATCTCTTGCCTATATCACCAAATGCAAGCAATTGCTAGGATCATTTCGACCTAGTCCCTTTACAAGCAAACACTGCAAAAAAAGACGAGTCACGCCTAGGCCTGAGGATATTATGCTATTTTTTCCCTTATTATTCTATTCCGCACTTCTTTTGATTCTGCCCATTATTCTGTAGTTATTCTCCCAAAATTAATAATAAAAGGACACAGGACAAGACAAATCAATGACGCTTGTTATATTTGTAACATAATTGAGGACCAACGTAGTCCTGAAATTTAGACGCACCAGAAGTAGAGGATTGTGAGTTGGAACCAGTGGAAGACATAGTCAAATAGTGTAGAGAATCATCAACTGTATGCATAACTGCGCTGCATGTACTGTGACGCAAAAAGTGAACCGTACTATACTGTCATATGATACTATACTGTCATATGTCTATATGTGCGCGCGCACGTGACATTTCCGCATAATTTATCCAATTGTTCCAGCACTATTCCGAATTCCTTTACCTGCCTATTATTCCAAGTTTTATGTCGGCATAATCGCCGCAGGCCTAGTCAGGCCCTCCATTTTCGAACGCAGTATGAAATATTTTTCTGTAAAACCTACAGTTACAGTCTAAAAAGTTCTGGGGACCTTACTAGGTCTGTACTACTTATTAGCTACATTTTCAATAAATATAAAGCCCATATCTCGGACAACCGTGAGCAAGCAGTACGATTACAATTGGACTGGGTGGTAGTAACTTTTTTTATTATATATATTAAAAATTTTATTTCGCTTTATGCCGTAAGAGATAGCTAATTGGCAAAAACAAAACTAAGCGTCCGTAAATTGAGGGCGTGATCTCTTTGTATTCGTCGCATATGTGTGTAAAGACGCAAAATCGAATCGTTCCTACCTATAGGATATTTGATACAAAAGGGGTGCTACTTCTTCTTGTGCACACTTTGAATTCTTCATCGCCAGTATATACTGTGATAAGTTCTAATATTGGTAGTTTCATCTGAAATTTGCGGTCTTCGAACAGTGAATTTAGCGCTCTCTCATTCCGTCTGTAGAACTCGTGTAAAAGCGAGTTACAGTATAAAATTTCTAGGGACCTTACTAGGCCTGTACAAACTATCTGTGCTGTTTTCACCAAATTAGCTATATTGGATTTTGATAATAGATATAAATATTAAACCCATATCTCGGACAATCGTATGCAAGCAGTACTAGTACAATTTTTATTTTGCTTTATGCTGTAAGAGAAAATCGGCAAAAACAAAACTTACTGTCCGTAAATTGAGGGCGTGGCATCTTTGCATTTGTGTGTAGAGACACAAAATCGAAACGATCCTACCTACGTATATGGTATTCGATACATAAGAGGTGGTACATACTTCTTATGTGCACTTTGAAGTCTTCATCGCCATGTATACTGTACTCAGGGCGATAAGTTCGAATATTGGTAGTTTCATCCCAACTTTGCAGTCTTCGTACAGTGAATTTAGCACTTCTTATTCCGGCTGTAGAACTCGTGTAAGAGTGATTGTTTTTTCTAGAACTGTTGATTGTCTAGGTCTATCCAGTCGTTCACTCTGACATGTCACAATTTCCTCGATAATTTCAGATGTTCATTACCGAAAGATTATAAGTGTTGTTCTCTACACTAAAGATATAATAATTATTTAGCATCCTATTGTAGTAGTGGGCGAATCAGAAGACCTCGTCCATGCAACGATATCGGTTTTGTTTACTGGATACTATGACTCCAGCAAATTATAACTGCTATTATCAAAGCTAATTAATCATAGAGTCGGTAGACTCTATATGTAGGGATGGCGCCGACACGCACATTAAGCCTTAACAAAAGTAACGGCTCAGAACTCCCGAACGCGGATGTTTTAAGCCTTTTTAGACAAGCTACATGCTCTGCGAGTGCTTCTATACACTTTAATACTCTCAAAGTACGTAAAATATAGAGCTACAGTGAATCTCGGAAATTTGTAAAAACCCGGATTGTTCATCATCTTCTTCTTCTTCTTCTTCTTCTTCTTCTTCAGTTCAAACGGCCTACCACGAAACTGGGGTTAGTAATCGCTCTAATTCTTTCACGAAAATCATTTATACAGGAGTGTACATGATCCTTGATGCACAAAATCTTCATACCTTCTCCCAAAGCCGTCAAACTCCAGGTCTGCAACCTTACGAGTGTTAGTTTAGACGCCATTTTCTTGTTTGCTCACGTGCCGAACACGTGAGGTTAGTTTTGTGCACAGTTCGTCGAGCTGCCGCTGTTTCGAGCGCTGTGTTGTCTTTTTTGGCTACGTTGCTCAGAACGACTAACTGTTGCAGGCAACTGGACCCGCTGTTGTACTCAGTAGGCAATATTCGTACAAGACAGGATGTAGGAGTCACTGACAATTGCTAGATATCCTGCTTATAGGTATGCAAGGGAGGTAGAACTCTGCACAAAAGTCAGTAGGTTTATATGTGTTGCTACACACAGTAAAAACCAGTGAAACAAGTGTAAAAACTAAATGTTGAAGGATGTAGGGATTGAAGTGCCAAAAAGTATAGAAACAAGGTCAAAGACAAAGTGCAGCATGCATGCAGACAAAGGGAGGGGATGATAGCATGCAACAATCATAACATGCGTAACCCCATATCCCTACATCTGTAAATACTAAAAGGGGTTACGCATGTTATGATTGTTGCATGCTATCATCCCCTCCCTTTGTCTGCATGCATGCTGCACTTTGTCTTTGACCTTGTTTCTATACTTTTTGGCACTTCAATCCCTACATCCTTCAACATTTTAGTGAAAATGTTTTTACACTTGTATACCTGTATAGCTAGCTCCGAATATAATTTAATATGCTAGACTACTCGGTAAGTAATATTTAGAGAACACTTCCCAGTGCATTATGTGGTTTAGACTTAGTGCGCGAGGAGATGCAATAACGCTCGAGGTTACGTAATGCACGAGCCATAGGCGAGTGCATTACTTAATCAAGAGCGTTATTGCATTCTCCAAGTGCACTAATGAAACCGCATAATGTACTTGGGCAGTGTTTTCTGAACATTTTAGTGCTGTCATGTGACCTAGAACCAATCAAATTCGAGGAAGGTTTCGAAAACGTGTCGGAGAGAGAGAGCGGCCAGGAGAACGGTGCAGTCTCAGTTTGCTCCCCACACAAGCGACACATCAGGAGAAGCAGCTAAGACATACTGATATTCACTTGGATACTCGCGCGGTAGCCCACTCTGAGTATTCAGAGGCGAAGCAGCTGGACGCGCGCGTGCCCGTAGACACAAAATGAAAAGTGTGCATTAACCAGTTAATGCACAGAAAAGTGTGCATTAAGTTGCTTAAAACGGCAGTCATGTGACCAAATGGAAGAATCTGATTGGCTCTAGGTCACATGACCAGCACTAATATTTATTAATATCCTATTCAAATTGAAAGGAACTGCCCACACAACAGTATTGACTGGTTTATTGTGCCAGAGAAGCGTTCAAAGCTTAAACCCTCGCCTCGCATGTACACAATACAAGAATCACTAAGCAAGTAAATATACTGTCTACCCAATGATAGCTTGATAGATCTAGTTTCAAATCTGGCTTTTTCTGTTAATGTCATTGTGGCCCATGATCATCATCAGGTACAGAATGTTACATTACAGACAGAAAACCCTGGGAACATTTTGACCATTTGTGAACGTTTCTGACAGAATACACAACATTTTATTTAATACATGTGATGTCAAATCACATATAGAAAATCCTGGGAACGTTTTGGCCATTTGTGAACGTTTCTGACAGAATACACAACATTTTAATACATGTGATGTCAAATCACAGACAGAAAATCCTGGGAACATTTTGGCCTTTTGTGAATGTTTCTGACAAAGTACACAACATTTAATACTGTCAAAGCACACACATCTGATATTGGGAATGTTTTGGCCGTTTGTGAACATTTCTGACAAAGTACACTGCCTTCATTTCAGTACACAATACTTACACAAAACCATTTTTTTAATATTTTCAAAAGCACAGACATCACATTTTATCACAAAAACTATTTATGTTTGATGCCAGAGTTTAAGAAACTTAAAGATATGACCAACGTTTCGGAGTCCTCACGGGCTCCATCCTCAGGGTACAAAAACTGAACTAAGCAAGCATAGAAACGAAGCCAAGCTCTCTAAACCTAGTTCACCATCATTAACATCTCATACAGTTTCTACAGATCGGTGGGTAGTTAATCTTACGAATGAAGATATCACTGAACAAGAATGTTCTCTTCTCAAAAAAGGTCTGAATTTTTGCCATCACACCAGATCGTATCAATTTTGATATAACTTCATTACACCCATAGAGTCGTCACTGCAGCATTTATCTCCTGATGCTGCTGACACAATACGTAGCTCAATTTGTCACATCTTAAAAAATGCAACCATACCACACTGCAACCTTGCACCAGTTGAGAAAAAAGCACTCATCAGTTTAAAGAAAAAGTTTTTCTTCCAGCAGATAAGGGCCGTTCAACTGTAATTATGAATAGATCTAGTTATGAGGAAAAAGCCTCCCTACTTTTGTCAGACGGTCCATACGCAGTCCTTCCACATGATCCTACATTGTCTTATGAAAGGAAAATCACTAAACATCTTTTAGATCTAAAACACCGGGGATTACTACCAAAAAAGAAGTATTGGACGCTTCGACCTTCAGGAAGCCAGGTTCCATTGTTCTATGGCTTACCAAAAATTCACAAGCCCACCATTCCCCTCCGCCCCATTGTTGCAGCTAACAAGGCTGTCACCTACCAAGTTTCAAAATTTCTTTCTAACCTCCTATCTCCACTCTGTGGCAATAGTGAACATCACATAAAAGATTCGTTACATTTTAAAGATTCCATCCACAATGCCCATGTAACACGTACGGAGGTGATGGTTTCGTTTGATGTTGAGTCTCTGTTTACAAGTGTTCCCATCAAGGAAATCTTGGTAATCACTAAGAATCTTTTGCTATTAGATGATGACCTGGAAAACCGCTCACCCATCCCTATAAGTGACATCATGAGACTCCTAGAATTCTGTCTCCAAACCACTTACTTCAGATTCAGAGGAACTTTTTATCAACAAACAGAGGGTCTTGCTATGGGATCTCCAGTGTCCCCTGTGTTAGCCAACATCTATATGGAACATTTTGAGAACAAAGCTCTTAAATCAAAATATGCTCCACGTTTTTGGAGACAGTATGTGGACGATACATTTGCCATCATACGGTTCAGACATCTTTCACATTTTCTTCAAGATCTGAACTCTGTCAAACCTGGCGTTATTCGGTTCACACATGAGTTAGAGAATAACAATAGTCTTCCATTCTTGGAGGTTTTGGTGACAAGAGCCGACAACGGTGACATTATCACTAGTAGCTACAGAAAACCAACACATACCGACCAGTTGCTAAATTTCAACAGCAATCATCCAGCTTCCGTGAAAAGATCTGTTGTCTGCTCGCTCACTCGTAGAAACCATCTCATTCCGTCCACATCATCCAAGAAAAACTACATCTTAAAAAGGTATTCAAAGCCAACAACTACCCTCAACAATTTATCAGACAAGCAGCACATTGTTCCAACACATCCAATTCTAATGTACAGGATACACCCATAACATCTATTTCCATTCCCTACATTAAAGGAACATCTGAACACATTAAACGAATCCTCAAAAAAGTCAGTATTCGTGTGTGTTTTAAATCACAGAATACAATCAGACGCCATCTTTGTCATCCAAAAGACACTGTGCCCATGAAGGAAAGGTCAGCTGTGGTCTACTGCATTCCATGCAGAGACTGCAACTTTGTATATATTGGTGAGACAGGTCTCCACCTATCCACCCGAATTAAGCAACATCGGGAGGCCACTCATAAATGTGAGACTGAGAAATCTGCCATATCCCAACATGCTTGGACCAAACACCATCAAATTAATTGGGATGGTGTCACTGTGTTAGACTCTGAACCCTACACCAAGTCGAGGAAAGTTCGAGAAGCCCTACACATCAGAAAGAGATCCTCTTTAATGAACAGAGACCAAGGCCTTGAAATCCCCCATATTTGGGATCCTCTTATTCGCCCATAATCTAGCCCTTATTTAATATTGCATTGTTATTACATTCCTAAATAGCCTTTCCATCGCTCTTCCTGCATTCTTCTTTATTGTGTACGTTTCTATGCTTGCTTAGTTCAGTTTTTATACCCTGAGGATGGAGCCCGTGAGGACTCCGAAATGTTGGTCATATCTTTAAGTTTCTTAAACTCTGGCATCAAACATAAATAGTTTTTGTGATATAGTTATGGCCAGAGAACAAAGCAGTCTGAAACAACATCACATTTTGTGAACATTTTGGGCATTTGTGAACTTTTCTCACAAAGTGCACTGCATTTTAACACAGTATGAAAGCACAGACGGGAACGTACACTTTGGCTACTTGTGAACGTTTATGATGAAGTCACTACACTCCATGTTGAAACAGACATCTATTATGACATTTTCCATCCATGTGAATAGAACTTTTATACATTTTCAATTCCACATAGTAAAGTAAGACATAAACAATTAGTTACTCACTCTCTCCTTGCCTGTGCAAAAGAGAACTCAAGCTATCAACAAAATTGTGAAAAGAAAACGTTCCTGTGGTATTTCACAAAGTTAACTGAGGTTAACACTCTGTTCGCAAATCTGGCATTGTATCTCTAATTTTGCGTGCGCACTCTCCCGCTCGCTAACAATGCTTAGCATTCCACTAGTCTAAATTATACAAGTAAATAAAAAATTTAGGAAATTTGAAGTGTAATATAGGGATTGCATAAAAATGAAGAGAGACAAGATTGGGACAGAGACATGTTATGATATATCAACATAACATTATGGGTACGTCGATACATCATAACATGTCTGTGTCCCAATTTTGTCTCTCTTCATTTTTATGCAATCCCTATATTACACTTCAAATTTCCTAAATTTTTTATTTATTTGTCACTTGTCATTTTTTTACTATTGTAAGCAATAATTCTCCCTAGCATGTGCTCTCCATATCCTTAAAACATCTGGCCAAGTATTGCTAGTAAAATCACTACTGTATAATGTGTGATTAGTAGGGCGTGGTTTGGTTGCAAGCAGCGGGTGCGTAGACTTTGGAGTAACTTCAAATACTATATATAACTATGAGAAAACCTGCTAGCAACGTACATTGTACTATCAGTCCAGTGGCGGATCTAGGATTTTGCTAAGGGGGGAGCATGTCGCGCGCGAATTTTGAAGCCACACCCAGTTAATTCTATGCACGCGCGCGATTGCGGAGTTACGTCCGCGTGTGTACACGTAACTTTGTTGTCACCCCTGCCCAGTTTCAGTTATAGAGTAAAAGGTACTAAAGTTTACATGTAAGTGAAGAGTTAAGAGATGGAAATCCCTTGAAGAGCTGGGTATATAGGCGCTAGGCGTCTGTAAATATTTATAGCGCGCTAGCGCTAACGCACGCTCGCGCGCGACGAAAGCATGAAATCGACAGTAAGTCAGCTGCGCCTGTTCGTGAGATGTGAGCTATTGAACAGTCGCAGCAAAAGGGGGTTTCAGTGGAAACCTCTGAAACCCCCCTAGATCCGCCACTGCAGTCACCAGCGCTTTTGGCTTGGTGGTATATAGTATCGTGGTAGAATAGGGTGCCGTTTCTCCAGCAGACGGTATATAAGCTTACCCAGGCACGTAGGTAGAGGCAGAGCCAACACACTGTATTCGTGTGCAGTGTTCTGATGGTGAGAGTAGCACAAGAATCGTCAACACATCTCTCTTTTAGTACTACAATGTAAGTGCCAGTTGCAATGCAAATCGTTAACACATTTCTATGTTATCTGCCAGTTCACTCTGCGCCTAGTTGCTACGCGCGCGAGTTGCTAAGCATTTACGCATGCGCGGCAGATGTAAATGACGTTATTAGCGAGTCTTGTCTCATTACGTAATCGTTTTATTGTATGACGCAAGCTAACTATACACATACAATGTATGTACTATGCACGTACATTTTTTTTTTTTTTTTTTTTTTTTTTTAGATATTATACACGGAACGTTCCGTGTATGTATAATAGCTATTTTTTTTTCATAAAGAACAAAAAGAAAAAAGGGCAAAACTAAAAATAACGCAAAAAAAAGAAAAAGAAAAACCTAACTTAAATGACACTATCAATGTGAGGTGATACGGATGGGAAGCGGTGAAGCCAAAGAGAAGCATTCCCTCTCCAGAGTGCAACTGAACATTTCTGAAACAAGTGTTGTATAGAGTCCGAAGGAGGAACACCCAGACGCTGACCGAGATGACGACCGATGTTAGAGATAGTTTTAGATGCCAGCTCACTCCAACCTCCCAGAGATTCCACCATCAGGGGCACGAACGATACCCCAACTGACCTGCAAGCTGAAGCATGCAGAGCCATCTTCCGGTATTCCCCAACAGACAAAGCATGTCCTGGCGTGGTGGCTGCCCCTTGGAGGGTGAGAGGTTGAAGAGTGGAGATCACAGAGACGTCCAGAGTAGCTGACGGGCCCTTGTCCCAGTTTGGCAGAAAAACATCCGCTGGACGAGCTTGAGTACCGGGTATGAGGGATGGTAACTCCTTCCTTGGCGCTAAAGCTGCAGATTGAGCTGCTGAAAAGATGGCGTTTCGGATAGAGTTATGCCGATAAATCCGGTCCCCATTACCCCCACACCCAACGTGGTGATCTCCGAAAGGATCAGGCAGAGCTTGGCAGACAGGACATCTCGTGCCCTCCGGAAAGATGGGCACACCCAACCAATACTGCAGGCATGGACGGAACTCGCGATCAAGTAGATGTAAGCCGAGGGCAGAAGAGGGGATCACATTGAGCCAGTCACCTGCATGAGGGATAGCTGATGAAAGGGCCAGAGCCCTTGAACGAGTGTCAGGAGCAGAAGCAATAAGCGTATTAAACGAGGCTTCATCGATGGCCCTGGAAAGGGAGTGTTGTCGGAGGGGGATATCAATATCCTGTGCTGACATCCAGTCAGGACGGGCTGCTGCGACAGCCAGAGCTTCAACACAGCGCGGTAGAAGGACAGGCAAGACGGAAGGGCGGCCCAGAATCTCAGTTACTAAATCGCTGCGCTGATGAAGGGATGCCACATAAGCAGCGGAGGCATGAAGAGTAGCCCATCTGAGATTCAGACCTCCCAGAGAACTTGGGAGGGAGGCCTTCAAGAGAGACCAGTCTGACACAGGCCCGCCCACAAGGTCAGACAGGGCATCCCTCATAGCACTGTCGAAGGTAACCAGAGCTGGATAGATATAGTCTGGTGCACACGTACGAAGTGAGAAGGCGATTTTAGGCAAGCTGAGACATGACCTTAGCAGGGCAGTCTGCATCTGAGAATCTTGCAGGTCCTGGAGATGGGCCATCATGTCCTGGACCTTACTGACCCTCCTTAGAAGTGAGGAAACACAGAAATTGGGAGGGCCCACTGGAGAACCAAGAAGCTCAAACCCCCCATTAGTGGTGGGAACACCAGGAGGCAGTGTGTTGTCGGGAATGGATGCACCATCAGGAATGACCAGAAGGGACTTGCTCTTATTCAAATGAAGGCCACGTGCGCAGGAACTGCTTTCGATGATTGCCAGAGCTGAGGAAATATCCCCAGGGGAACCACATAAGGTTCCGTCGTCCAAATACCAGGCATTCAACAGCAGCCCGGGCACTTCTCTCTTGATCTGCTCAATAACTGGGTGGAGGGCCAGAGCGAAACAGAGGGGACCCAATGGGTCACCCTGCTGAACTCCACAGCTGCTAAAGATGGTGTTGTCCCCCAGGAACAGCAGTGGCTGCAGACCATAACAACTCTCCACCCAAGCTGCCATGGAAGGAATACGGGCCCTTACTTCTTGGAACAGAGAACTGCGATCCACAGTATTAAAGGCATTGGAGAAATCGTCCTGCAGCAAACATTTGGATTCAGAAGGGATGTGGGGGTCCTCCAAGAGGCTTACAACTGAGTGGACAATGCTCTCACAACCAACTGGAATCCCAACACCAACCTGGAGGGGGGAGAGCACTGCAGTGGCATCAGCATGCACTGCCCGTGACACACACTTTGAAGTGAGACGGCGAAGAACTTCTCCAATAGCGATCGGACGGAGTCCCCCTCCTTTCTTCTTACAGGGCAGTAGGGATGCTCCACAGAGGTAGGGGATTGCAGAAGGAGGTGTGTGACCAGCACAAAGAAGGTTGACCACATCCGTAAGCGACCTGAGAGCAGAATTCCCTCTGTCTGGAGATGGGCAAAGCACGGCCTCTTTCACATGACTTGCTCTAAGATATGAGGGCCCAGGGGCTGTGCCAGAGGGAAAAGACCGAACAGCTCTAATGGTGTCGGCTGGAGTGACTTGGACTGGAGGAGGAACGGGATCCGCAGGAATGAGTGGGGGACCAGACTGAGGATGCTTGGCCTGCATTGCATCAAGTACTTCATCGGAGAGCTGTGCGAAGCCTTCTGAGGAGAGGCACTGAAGGGCCTTCCTATACTGACCATTCTCAACAGCACGACGGGCACAACGAGCATTGGAAGAACGCACTGCTTCGGTTGAATTGGAACAGTACAGCGGACGTTTTTTGAATCGGTGAGTCAGTTTGGTGTTCTCTTCCACGACCCCATCCCACAACTCCCTCCACTCCCCAGCCCTCCACATGGAAATACGAGAGAGAACACGCTTTTGGGTGTCACGCCAATGAGATCGACCCCCACGAGGTGGATTTGTAAGAATACATTTGGCAAGCATAAAGAACTTGATCCAACTCTCCTCACATGATGGATCTAGGGAAATAGCATGAAGAGCCTCACCAAAAACAAGACTCCAGGCATCTCTTGCTGCCTTGGGGACATGGTGGAGGGTGGAAACTTTCAAACGTAGAACAGAGTCAAGCGAGGGGAGGGCAGGGGCAGAGGGAGAGGGGCTTCCGGTGAGAGCGGAAGTACCGGGCAGACTCGTTGTCAGGGGCGAAGAAGAGGAGGCGGACAACGGACTCGAGGAATCAACAGAAGAACAACTCGATGGCGAGGGGGCGGCCACAGGCGACGAAGGAGAACGCGCCGCAGCTATGGGTGGCTCACACGTAGCGGTAGCCAGAGGAGATCGCGCAGTTGTGACAGGAGTAGCCGCGTGGCCAGGATTGTGACAGGATCCAGCCCTGGCAGGGAGACAGTCACTGCAAGGACGGTTGTGTTTAACACACTGGCAGTTCTTGCACTTGCCAGAGCGGTTGCAACGACAACACACCATTCCTCAATACGCAGTTAGAGCGTTCATAAATAATAAAAACATACATTCAAAATAAAATTACGTAATCGCTATATATATGTACATGTATTGCATTGAAAAGAGTGTCAACATCAGTATTACAAGAATCACAAGGGTTAACAACATATGCTTTTGTTATGTTGCTATTAGCGATGATATCTCTACATAGCCTCGTCCCCAGGCTCTCCCCTCGCGCGCGCACATATGACCTTTGCACCTGAACAAAACTTAAGAAGGGGGAGAGCCTGGTACGCGAAATCGCGTGATCCCAAATTACGCAATTTCCTTATATAGCTACATGGCTGCCAGAGCTTCCCTGTACTGTTTACCTGTACGTGTATAGCCGATTTGCCGTCTTATTGGGATGTATATCGCTCTCTTCATGCATTGGCTAGGCTATAGTTCGACATCAAAGCGTGCACGTACATGTAACGCTAGTCCACTACGTGCTCTAAAGCCGTGGAGTCTACGGGTGAGGAGCTTGCAGCATGATGAGAGGCGCCTTACTTTCATTCCAGTTGGCACGCAGTAAGCCCTACTGCCTTGTACGTTCACTTTGCTGTGCACAGGAAATACCGCCCACGCTGTTAATTGCCAAGTCTTTCTACCCCCTTTCTACCCTAGGACGGTGCACGTGATTTCGCGTACCAGGCTCTCCCCCGTCTTATTTTACTACGGGTTCAAAGGTCGTTCGCTGTACGCTCGCAGGGGAGAGCCTGGGGACGAGGCTAATCTCTACACATGCTAACTTTCAGGTTGATGAAGAAGAAGAAGAAGAAGAAGAAGAAGAAGAAGAAGAAGAAGAAGAAGAAGAAGAAGAAGAAGAAGAAGAAGAAGAAGAAGAAGAAGAAGAAGAAGAAGAAGAAGAAGAAGAAGAAGAAGAAGAAGAAGAAGAAGAAGAAGAAGAAGAAGAAGAAGAAGAAGAAGAAGAAGAAGAAGAAGAAGAAGAAGAAGAAGAAGAAGAAGAAGAAGAAGAAGAAGAAGAAGAAGAAGATGGACAAAATGTGGAAATCATTTTTTCACATATTATGTACATATTACATCACAGCACAACCAATTTTTGTACACTGGTTATTTTTCACACATTCTTCATCTTAATATCATTAAAAATGAAATCAACTTTAAATTGAAAGTGAAAATGAACAAAATCCTTATATATGGTTTTCAATGGAGATAGACCATAGCACTCCCTATATACACAGTACTACCGTACTGTCTGATATGTTGAGACAGATCAATAGTGGTATCAGTAACTCAAAACTGACCAATCAGATTGCTTTATGTTATGTGGAAATGCACTAAGTTAGGTTTCTGCACATATGCACATGTATATACTTGCACATATTCATCTGTACATGTGAACAAGATTACAAAATACTGATAAAACAAGTGCAATGCACTAAGCAAGTTAGATAACGCATCCACGGGGTCTACACAAATTCAAAAACCCTCTGGCTATCTGTAGTGCCCTCACTATGGAGAGCCCTTAGGTTTTTGAATTTGCATAGATCCCTTGGACTCGTCATCTAACATATATAGCTACTCAATATTGGCCGCTAAGGCCTCTGGCACTGATTTATGTTTGAATTCACCTACATGTACGCATTTACATGTGCCTTTATTGGGTTGAGATGCTTCGTTTTACTTTCTGATTGCTAATCTGCCTTGGTGCGAGTGTAGATTCCAATGCACTATTTCATGTACATGATTCTTGAACTAATGGTCAATAATTATTGCAGGTACAAGTGCATATGACAACTGGACATACTGTGTAAACTATACCACTCTTGAGGGGTCTAGTGACACATACAGCAGCTGCACAGATGATCTGAATGTTACGCTTCATTCTCTTGAAAATGACACATTTTATCAATTTAAAATCAGTGCTAATGGACTTGGAGGAGAAAGACCATCGCCTTATGTGTTTGTATTTCGAACTAAGCCTGCTGGTAAGATGTACTATACCATCAAGAAGTTATTACCTATAATTAACCCTCGATGTGCATGTGCAGCAAGGGACAGTACTTGGTCTCTCTCTCTCTCTCTCTCTCTCTCTCTCTCTCTCTCTCTCTCTCTCTCTCTCTCTCTCTCTCTCTCTCTCTCTCTCTCTCTCTCTCTCTCTCTCTCTCTCTCTCTCTCTCTCTCTCTCTCTCTCTCTCTCTCTCTCTGCATGTGTGTGCATATGTGTGTGTCTTTTACCATCTTTACTGCCAGTGCACGCATAAGAGCACCCAAAGAGAGATAGCAACAGCTTCAGTGTGGTATGCAAAAAAGTTTACAGCATCATAGCCTCCTATGCGCTGATATTCAATTTTTGACAGAGCATTCTAAAAGGCTGATGGTAGGTGAGAGGGCTCCACTCCCCACCAGAATAGTACAAAAGATAGTGGACCTCCGCTATGTGGAGATGTCAGAGCTCCTCTCTGAGTCCTGGTTACTAGGTGTTAGGACATGCAAAATCACAATTTTGCAGGAGAAAGGGTCCAGTCACAGACATCCCTCAATGTATGCAACTCTGGCTTCAAGATTTCGGAGCTCATGGCCTACATGGCAATGATTTTAAAGTGCCACGGTGATTTCGAGGGCCCTGCCGAGGTACAGCCATGCATTCAGAAGAGGGATGTCACACTTTGCCACAAGGGAAATTCGAAGCAGTGCAGCCTTCCTTTCTTATATCTGCACCACCTCTCACAGTCAGCAAAAAAATACTAGCCCCTCAAGAGTTAAGTAACATGAAGTTACTGGCCCCCTCTTTCCAGGAACACTCCGTTACCCTAGATTATAACTAGTATGTATTGGTCCAAGAAGTGACCTATGCATTCCATTAGGACAAATGTGCTGCAAGTTAAAAACTGGGTCAGGTCTCCAATCCTTGCAGTATCTTTAGTGTTACACGATACAATCAATCTAAGCTCCATCCGAAATACGGCCATTGGCACGCATGCAGGTTATGGTACTTGGTCTGTGTGTGTGTGTGTGTGTGTGTGTGTGTGTGTGTGTGTGTGTGTGTGTGTGTGTGTGTGTGTGTGTGTGTGTATGTCTGTCTGGCACAGATTTAAGAAAGAATTTGCAATAGATGCTTCATTCAGAAGTTATGGCATCATTTGCTTACCGGGAAAGCCACCGGCCTATTATACCAATCCAGACCTAGTCAGTAGTTCTTTCAACAGCACAGCTTTATAGAGTTGTTTAAAAGCCTAATGGGATACTAAACGCTACCTGAAATACAAGCTAATGTAGTACAGCAAGCTTTTCTAGCCTTCTCTGTGGCTGGACTAGTATATTCTTGGCTAAATACTTTATTAGAGAATTCCAATAATAATGATGTAATATATGTACATAATTTCAGTGCTGAGTTTGCTTTTATTTTACAGGTATCCAGTCTGCAAATTTGCTTGTTTCAACTGATGCTAAAGTTACAAAATCTGATCTAGATGGTACTAATTCCCAGCCAATTAGCACAAGAGAAGATGTAGTAGCTTCAACTAGGGAATCAAATGGTCAGTTTACTGCTCCTTTGTAAAATATTGTCACACATGCATCTCAACACATTGTTTGCTCTTTATCCCTGTGTAGGTGTAGCCTATGATATTCAAAATAACCTGTATTTCTGGATAATTAAAGGGGGACAGAGCCCACTCTATCGCTACAATGTCACATCTCAAGAATCCTCTACCTTGCGCATGTTTCTGGATACACCTGTGTCTTTGGCTGCTGATTGGGTACAAAGACGATTATTTTGGGTACAAGATGGCATCAATGTGAGTTTCATTTATGTGTATAGTGGAACCTCTCTAATCTGGACACCCTTGTACCCTGATTTCAAGGGTTAAAGGTATAAAAAATGAATGTGGTATCTGTGACTGGAAATGGTGCCCTGCTTATTGAGTATCATGATTAGAGGGGTTCACTGTAAACTATATTGAGAGGGTAATTATGTTTTTTAACTAATAAGATACATCTATTGTGATTATTCATTTTGTCTGTCGTTCACGTTAATGTAGTTGGCTGCTGATGTACAGTTGGTGTCCATAAGTATGGATGGCATAGAAGATACTGAAGATATTTTTACAGAAGATGCTGGGATAACTGCCATTGCTGTTGACTCTCTAAATGGGTCAGTCAATAATAGCTGTTAAAACACATTGTGGAAGATTATGTGTACATGCTGCACTTCCCATGGAATATTGTTATTACATGTTGTAAAGGTATTTTGTTAAAGAATGTAGGGATGACAGTGCTAAAACCTACAGGAGTAAAAAACATTTCATTAAATGTTAAAGGATGTAGGGATGACAGTGCTAAAACTCCAGAAACAAGGTTGCTGTTTGAAGACAAAGACAAGGATATATGGCATGAGAAACACGGTGCAGTATGAAGCAAAGGCATTTGCTATTTTATCGGGCATTTGCTATTTTATTTCAAGAGCATCTTAAGCTCTCTTTTTTTCAGCTTTAGCCCCTATGATACACCTCAAGTCAACTCTGTCGTCACATCTCTATATAACTGGTGCACAGTTTTAGGTACTGCAGTCACATCTCTCATTGGTGCACAGCTTTAGCTAAGCACTGCAAGTGACTGGATATATCAACTTATTCCTGGGAAAGGATCGCATTACAGCGATTACCATTAACATACATGGTAGGCCAGGACCTCCATAGACTATTACTCCTGGGGAGTATAAGTGATAGGCTGAATGCAGATAACAATAACATAGTTATCAATTGGAACTATTCACTCCTGTGACATCATCACATTAAAGTGATTTCCATTAACAAACATAATATACATGCTGGGCCGGGAGTTATCTTCCTCATAGGCATCAAAATCAATGATTCCTGGGCTATACACTTGGTACTGCAACTGATCTGAGTTATATGATACAATATTGACTCCCAACATGTGTGCTAATGTTATCACCTCAGCTGTAGTTCCCCATGAACCATCACGGTCCATCCTACTACCTTCAATGTATTCATCTATTGTTACAAACTCATGTTCAATGTGGTTAGCTAGGAGTCTCATACATAGCTCATTGGACCGCATATGTTCTATTATGCGTCTTCGTAATAGTAGGTGTTGGCCATCTGACCCTGTTATGATGTAACACAGGGCACAGAACAAACAGTTACCATCCCCACTTACTCTACGCATTGAAGCTGGGTGATTGAGTCTAACATCTGGACCACCTGGAGTGGTCCTGTTATCACATACAAAGTGTAACTCCAGCTGCTGACTTGCCCACCGTTGCCAGTCTACTGACACTGGATTGTACCTGTACCAGCTCTGAACAGGAGGTCGTGTGTCAGCACGACGACGACGTGGGCGCCTTTTCTTTACAGTGGGCAAGTTCCCATCATCTTCTGTTACTATTGCCTTTCTCTTCTTCCCACTGGACACTGCTGACACTACATGTACATCTACGTGTGCCCGTTTCTTCTTGGAAGGTGGCAAGTCTTGACTTTTGTCTGCCTTCTTCCTCTTCCCAGCAGAGACTGCATCACTTTGCTTGGGAGGTGGAGGATCTGACAGTAAAGCAGCAGTTAGTTTTGCTCGCGTATTTTTCTTCAATGAACTTTGAATAGATGGCACAGTGTACAGGGGCAGATCTGGGCGATATGTCTGCCTCAAACGGTTTATTTCCTGCAAACACTTGCTACTCACCATCACTGACTTTGCATCAAATGCAATCAAGTGAAGGTTTTTCATTTCTTTTACACGTGACAATGCAACGTATACCATTCCCGGACTAAACACCTCACTGGACAACTTCATCATGGCACAGTCCAGTGACAGACCCTGACACTTGTGTATAGTGACAGCAAATGCCAGAATCAGTGGAAACTGTTTACGGAAAATGTACACATTTTTTAGAATGACAAATTTACTCTTGACCTTTTCAACCTGATATGGCTGTGGCACATTGTCAAACTGTACTTCAATGTGGTGGGCCTTAATAGAAATGACAGTACCCACAGCTCCATTCACCAGCCCCTGGCTGGTGTCAATATTGCGATGAAGCATCACACGTGCTCCTACTGCAATCTCTAGAACAGCTTCTAGACCTGCCGTCAGATTACAATCACTGTTCAAACGTTTCATTTCTTGTGTAGCCTTTTTGTTCCACTTAAACGTGCCACTAGCAGTTTCATCGACTTCGTCAACACAAGGAATCTGTTTAATCTCAGCATCCAGTTTTTGGAGCATTTGAGAATTGAATTCTTGGCATGCTTTACGTGTTGGGAAAAGGCACAGTGGAGACTGTTTTGCAGCCAGTAGCTGTTCAAATGTGTCTACAACTGGTGCCTTCATGACTCTCTCTTGCAACAACTGGAGAGTTTCATTAGTTGGGCAGCCACGGTGCACTTCATCCAGCATAGAGCTGAATGCCCGATCTTTCTTTTGGCGCTCATTGATTGTCAACTCGTCATAGAGCACTGTGTCTTGCCAGATATTAACTGACGTCATGCAACCTAATTTCAGAGCTACAGATTTGTTGGTGATTCTGTCAAACACTGGTGCTCCATTGACTGGTGGGAGCTGTAAAATGTCCCCCACAAAGAGCATGTTGACACCACCAAACCACTGGTCATGTCCAAATATCTCCTCCAGGCGGAGATGAACGTATGCAAGGTTAAGGTTGGACAGCATAGACACCTCGTCTATGATCAGGAGGCGCAGATTGGATAGTGATCGACGCATCACTTTTATTGTATCTTTTCCCAATTTCCAGTAACCAGCTGTCCTACCCTCATGTTCAATGGGGAGCTGCAGCAGTCGATGAATGGTGACTCCACCCACATTGAATGCTGCAAGTCCCATTGGTGCTGTAACAGCACATAGGAGGGAGTCACTTTGATCGTGCCATACTTTAGACACGAGGGCACGGATTGTCTTGATTAAGAAAGACTTACCCGTTCCTCACACACCACTTACAAACATGTTGAGTGGTTTTAAGTCACATTTTTTCTCATGCTGCACTTGATGATCAAAGTGCTCTTTAATGCGTTCAAAGATCCTAGCCTGATCGGCATTCAGTGACGACACCGATTCCTCCAAGCTAGGACCACCATCTTCATTGTCCTGGAGGTTGGCTACATCATGCATGGCAGATGTAGCCTCTCTAGCAACCTGAGGACCCTCATCCTCTTCCATTGGCTCAGACATTGGTACATTCTCCTCTGCAGCTTGTCTGGCCTCGTTCACTTTTTCTACATTTTCTTTTGCCTTCAGCATTCTCTGAAGCTTCTCAGAATGTGTGTTCAGAGCACTGTTTTGTTTCATGTGCCGATTAAAAGCATCTTCCGCACTCTCATCACCCTTCTCGATCAGCTCACCTTCATTACCAAAAGGGACAAAGAGCAGCAAGAGAGAATAGTAGTAGTTCTCCCTCTCATTCTCCCTAATGGGGTTGAACACTTTATGATTGGGGAGAACACAATTTTTGAGTTTACGGTATTGCCTTCGACCGTTTTTGTCCACTCCAGACTTTGTGTAGTTGGCCACAAAGTCATAGAGACACACATCTTCCATCTCGTCTGGCCGTTCAGGATAGAACGTGTCGACGAGATTGGGCTCGAATATATTAGTCGAGTTTGGATCCTGCTCTCTGACTTCTTGGAGTTTTGAGTGATCCTTCAGCCTACGTTTCCTGTTGTGAGGCTGGCATACATCAACCCATTGGATGGTCTGTGATTTTCCACACAGTTGATCCCCCAAAAGGAGATCACTGGCTTCGTACAAACCACACTCTCTAGATCGTAAGCTCCTCACACCAAATGACCACAGCTTGCTGTAGAGAGACTGGTGAGAGGAGACTTCCTGCCAAACGTCTTGCATATTGCTCTGTTCTGCCTTGGTCACGTATCCAGTTACGTACTGAGCAATGGCTAACGAGGATTCACCAATATACTGTATGTCCATGTTAGCCTTCCACAGCATCAGCAGGAGAGGGTTGTAATTATTGATCCTGATCTCTTCAGGTGACCTAGGCAGTCTGTTCATTTTTGAATGCTGTACTCTAAAGTAGGTTATGTAAGTGCTCTTCACCCTCTTCCTTCGCTGGCAATACCCACTACACCTGTGACTCTGGTATTTGGTCACCAGCTGATGTAGTTCGGGATTGCTATCTTCTTCTGGAATGCGGCACGTGATTCTGTTCTGAATCCACCGCAAAACTTCTTCTTGTTCTTCTCTACCGGCTATTGGAGCATCCTCTATCCAGAGCAGGATGTGATAGTGAGGTGCTCCACAGGCCTGATACTCTTTCTTGTAGAAGAAGTGAGCTACAGGTCCTAATACCTTACCTTTCACGATAACCTTTTGGAAAAAGTCATGGAATTTCTGCGAGAATTTCCTCGACACAGATATTGGATCTTCTGTGCACAGTTTTCCAATTGGAAAACTGTCCGGAACATCATTGACCTTTCTCAAATAACTACCTATCTCAACACTCTCATACTCTGCACAGCTGAGAGTGATAAAGATACTTGGAGGGCCGTGTTCCTGCACCATGCAGTTAACTTCGCTTCTGCGCAAATACCAATATTGCTTAGAGCCCCTCATATTTGTAAACACAGTGGACAGATTGGCTTCTACATCCCCATCAGAGGCAGACAATTTGTCCATAAATTCACCCACTGGCAGTGCATGCCGCCGTGTACCCTTCATGAGGTTGTACACACCGGCTGCCAGTTCACGCATCTCCTTTTGCCACAGCAGAAAAAAGACATACTGGGATTCTTTACGAAAACGCGAGTCTCTGTTTAATAGGCGCGATTTGCCATACTCACTCGCTGAGATTGGAATGGAACGCGCATGTGACTCCCCAAACTTTCCAGTGGGAAACAATGTGGGAAAACACAGCACATCCAAGTGCTTTAACTTGTTACTTAATGCTTCTTCATTTACATTCATAAGCTTGTAATGCTCTGTGTCTGTAAGGTTTGAATGCTTCTGGTCCAATCGCCTTATTGTGTAGGCCTGAAAGGAACTTACATCCTCTGCACTGGCTTTTACAAGCATTTTACTGCTAGTGTTACTGACACATTCAACAATACGTTGAGAAGCATCATCGATACTGCTGTCATTTACATTAGCATAAAGCCAATTGATGGACCTTAGCTTCTGAACTGCAGCTTTAACTTGATCTACATTTACGAGGCTCTGCCACAGAACCTTATTTTTCGACGGCTTACCACTGATTAAAATGTAGAGCTCTGGATCAGGGAGCCCTACAGTGGTATTGTTTTCTATATCCTCGATGGTTTGCAGCGTTTTGTCTAGAGGCAGAGGTAAGAAGAACATTGTTCCCTTACATGCCATCAGAGAATTGTAGGAAGGCACCTTTCCCAAATATGTGCCTAACCTGATAATGGCTTGAAAGGCTTTTCCCCTCTGTATAATTTGTTTACTAAGTGGATCTAATTCTTTTAGTTCTTTGGGGACAGGCTCAGTTATCAAACCATTGAGGATGCACCGATTGGGCATTGTGTTGCCATTTAACTTTGGCCGGCAAAACTGACACACATACATGTAGTGTGTCTGTCCACTGGCACTAGGATTAACCTGCAATATGTAGCATTTAAGGCTTTTCCAGACATTTGAACGAAACTTGGAATCAGAAAATTTAAATTCTGTGACCTTTTGCGTTGAAACAGCCTTTCACAGCTGCAACAGGGAAACTCTGCATCATCAGCAAAGTCTTTTTCAATAACTTCAATTAGCTCAGCATGTTCTACATGCAGAGCGGATTCTAGATCTGGAAGCTTAGGCTCCTGTAGCCTAATGGGCTGACTAGTGTCATCGTCCTCCAGACCTATGGCATTACTACAAGCTTCATACTGAACAAGCTTTGAACAGCACTTTGTAGTCTGACAGGCCACACAGTTGTACTAGACAGCTGAAATCTCCTGCACATAATCCTGTATCAATTCTGTCTAGCTGGCGATGTAGTCTAATAGCCTCATACAGCAAAACTACAAACCTACGCAATAGGGGGAAATGCGTAGCTGCTGCTCTTAGAATTCTGAGGCTACTGTCACATTCAGCATTTACCATGCTACAGGGGAGGGGGTGCCCAGCAAGCTCATGGTAAGCCTCTTCTTTCTTCACAAGTGGGCATGTGTAGTGCCCATGCTCACTACAGCCTCCCTCAGCTTTCGCACAGGCTTCTCAAACAGATCTTTTAAAGATTTAATACACTTCACTTCCATAGAGGTAGGAAGTTTACACTCAGAAGTGCATTTCCATCTTTTAGGCCTGCTTGTTTTTACATCTCGTTCCCCTTCTTCCTCGGCAATCACACATCTACCAAGGTTGTCAACAACAATGGGGGAGGTGTGTTTGACAGTGCAATAACTCTGATCATAGAAGAAGGGTTCAGAGGATACAGTATGGCGAGATTCACCAAAATCATCGTCCAATATCTTTAGTGACTTTACTGCTCTTATGCAGCCTAACAATTCACCCACAGTCTGTTTACGTACCTTCAGTACTCGCTGTAGTAGCCTTCTTGAGGCTATACTTGAAACCGCATAGGCAAGCTTGCTAATCTTTATTTTTTCAGCAAGAGGCTTGCGAGCACTTTTAAAGGCATTCAGGAGTTTATGCCTTAGTGAGGGTTTTTCAGCAATTTTCTGTTTAATGAGCTTGACATACAACTGTTTTGTGTCAAGCTTTGGTTCAGTTAGTGCATAGCGGGCCCTTCTTTCAGGTAAGAGTTTCTGCTTGTTCTGCATGTGGTACACTTTGTTTTTTAAATTCTCTCTCACTCTGTGTAAAGCATGATGCAGTAATCTTGCTGCTCTTCTATGCACTATTGATTGATAATACGTATTATTTGGCAATGCTTTCTGTACCTCTTTTTATGTGCTATATAGATTTTTCTGATGAAGGTTGCGTACATACCATTTCTTCATTGCCAACTTCTTTGGCAGGGGATTTGAGGCATACTTGTTTTTAGCTGCCAACTTCTTTGGCATTGGATTTGAGGCATACTTGTTTTTAGCTGCCAATTTCTTTGGCAGCGGATTCGAGGCATAACTTTTTTGGACTGCCAATTTCTTAGGCAGCGGATTCGAGGCATAAGCATTCTTCATTTCCTCTTTTTTAACTTCTGAGTTCAGCGCATAGTAATTGCTGGACTGCTTCAAGGCTTCGCCTTTGTTCACGCTGTAGTACTGGCGTCTATAAGCCTTTTTCGCTTTCTTACAGAAGCGTGCCATTATTTGTAAGTCAGTAACCAATGTCAATATAAACCCAATAAATCCAGCTATGAAAATAGCTAGGGAATACTAATGCACTGGTAACACACCTTGTGCGAGAGCTGGAAAACAGGATATAATGGACTACTGTCTGCACTGGTACACCTGGGATGACATACACTGCAGAAGACGGCGCCGTTAGTAGAACCCGTTCAATAACACCACTAGCACAAAGAGCAGAGAGTTCCTTGGAATAGATTCTTTGGACGTCATTACATTAATACGTAATAATTATGACGTTTTCTATTATTACATCCTAGATGTTCTAGTACGCACTTACATCACCGGAATGCATGCGCATACGCAATATTATTGGTGTCATTCATGATGTACGTAATACATATTGCTAAGGGTGACAACATGATTATTAAAGAAACACATGTGATAAGGCCAAACAAATTTGTGATTTTGCTAGTAGCCATGATATCTTTAGACATGCCAACTTTCAGGATGGTGGTTGCTATGGTTCCTGTGTTTGCTTTATTTAATATCCTGCATCATAATACATTGCTGAAAGAGATAATCATCAGTAGTACAAGAAGTACAAGGGTTAACCATACCTCTATTCCCCAGTTCATAATGATACATTTCCACATGCAAAGATTCAAGTTCATTGATTTTATGGTTATTGAGTTACGGTGAATCAAGAAGAAGAAGAAGAAGAAGAAGAAGAAGAAGAAGAAAAAGAAGAAGATGAAAGCATGGACGAATTGTGGAAATCATTTTTTCAGATATTATGTATATACATCTTACATCACTACACAACAAATTTTTGTATGCTGGTTATTTTTCACACATTCTTCACCTTGATATCAGTAAAAGTGAAATCAACTTCAAATTGAAAGTGAAAATGAACAAAATCCTTATATATGGTTTTCAATGGGGATAGACCATAGCAATCCCACACTTACACTTTGGTAACTCCAATTACTAAAGCTATAAGCAAACCTGCTAGCAACGTACTATCAGTCACCAGCGCTTTGGCTTGGTGGTATATTATAGTATCATGGTAGAATAGCGTGCCGTTTCTCCAGCAAACGGTATATAAGCTTACGGTATAATTATAAGCTTACCTTGGTATATGGTACGTAGAGGCAGAGCCAACACACTGTACGCGTAGTGTTCTGACGGTGAGAGTTTGTCAACACATTTCTCTTTTGCTTATGTAAGTGCTAGTTGCTATACAAATCGTCAACACATTTCTATTATCGGCCAGTTCACTCTGCACGTAGTTGCTACGCACTAGTTGCTACGCACTAGTTGCTAAGCGTCTGCGCATGAGCGGTAGATTTAATGACGTCATTAACGAGTATTGTCTCATTACGTAGTCGTTTTATTGTATGATTACGTACAACGTATGTAGTACATTCAAAATTAAATTACGTAATCACTAATATACACGTACATGTATTGCATTGACAGCAGTGTTAGCATCTGTATTACAAGAATCACAAGGGTTAATAACATATGATTTTGATATGTTGCTATTAGTGATGATACCTCTTCACATGCTGACTTTCAGGTTGATGGTTACCATGGTTGCTGAGTTTTGCTCATTAGTTATCCTCATTCATAATACATTGCTGGGAGAGATAATGATCAGTAGTGTAAGAACTACAAGGAGTATTATACCTCTATTCCCCAGTACGTAATGATATATTTTCACATGCAAAGACTCAAGTTCATTGATTTTATGGTTATTGAGTTACGGTGATTCGAGAAGAAGAAGATGATGAAAACATGGACAAAATGTGGAAATCATTTTTTCAGATATTATGTACATCTTACATCACTACACAACAAATTTTTGTATGCTGGTTATTTTTCACACATTCTTCACCTTGATATCATTAAAAGTGAAATCAACTTCAAATTGAAAGTGAAAATGTACAAAATGCTTATATATGGTTTTCAATGGGGATAGACCATAGCAATCCCTATATACACAATACTACCGTACTGTGTGATTGGTGGTGGTGATGCATGTCAAATTGATTTGATAATTGGAAAAAGGCATGTGAATGTTTTATTCAGCATAAAAAATCTAACCTTCACAGAGAGGCTGTGCTTTGTCACAACCCAATGTAGCTACCCAACTAAGTAATCAGATCTTGCAACAGCAAAAGGTCAACAGAGAAATGCTTGTGAAACAGCTTTCATCACTCAGGTATTTACTTTGGCACGGGCTAGCTTTGAGAGGACATGAAGAACGGGAGGGAAATGACATGCAGCTTCTTTTGTTATGGTCCAATGATTGCCATGGGTTAAAGGAATATAAAAGGGAAATTACACCTCCCTTAATATTGTCCATGAGCAAATGGGTCTTATGGCTAATCACATACTAGGAATGCACATGCACATTAATGCCATGGAGCGCTTGGTGTTGATGTCGTACCTGCGGAAGTTACCATGACAAACAACATAATTGGGTGTGACTAATGACATTCCTAAAGCATGACACCATGCACATATGTGCGCATTGGCCGAGATATGGACCCGGATTAGCTGCATTGCACTAATGCACTTGGCAATTAAGGGAAATTTTGTATGAAGTCAGAGAAGCTGGTGCATTTGTCTTGCTTGCCGATGAGGCATCTGATGTTAGCTTAAAAAAGGGCACCTCTGTATCTCTATTCATTGGATGAATGATAACTTTGCAATTTGAGTTAATAAACGTCCCTAAGACAGATTGAAACGCACTTTGTTCATTTATTAAGGACTGCCTAGTGAGATTCCCTTCTGTTAACCCAATGCAGAGGATAAGACTATGATGGGGCTTCCTAGATGTCAGGGTACATTTGTGGTGTAGCTGCTCAGATCCAAAGAGAAGAGCCATCAGCACTCTATGTGCACTGTTTAGCTCACTGCACAAATCTCTGCTTACAAACTGTATGGAGGGCCATTCTTCCTTCCACTGAAATTAGTGATGGGTTTAAGTCAATTAATACCGTTTTCACCACAGCAATTTACATTTATTCCAGTCAATGCAGTCCCAAATGTCACCTAGTGCTCCAAGCCTTAAACCACTCTGCCCAACCTGATGTTCGAACATCAGCTATACAATCTGTTCTGACTAATTACAGAGTTTTGTGTGATGTCCTTGTTGAAATCAGTAGGGGAGGCAAACATGAGTGTGCAGCTAAGGCAGGTGGTTTCCTTAATCAACTGGAAAATTTTTATATATATTTTGAGTTTAAACACTCACATTTATTATTTTCAGCAATTGAACAGGTCTCGCTTACCCTTCAGGGTGTAGATACTACCATTCAAGAAGCTGTCTAGGTCTCAAAGATGGCTTTAAAATATCTAGAGATGCAAAGGACAGATGATAGTTTCGAAGTTTTTTATGATCTTGTTCTTAGATCATCTAAAGATTTTGCAGATGAACCAACCCTTCCTCGTTATAGCAAACAGCCTAGATGGATTGATGATGGAGAACCTGGCCACAGGTTTGAGAACCCAAGGCCTATTTTAGGCAGATGCACTTCGAAGCAATTAATTTCTGTCATAGAGAGCTTACTAATCGCTTCCATCAGACCGAACTGAATAGTATGCATGTTGCAGCAGCTGTAGAGAAGCTCTTACCAATGGTACATTAGAAGATATTCCTGACACTATATGCTAAATTTATTGACATCCCAAATTTGGCAATTCAGTTTTAATTAAAGCTTAAAAAAAAACATCTGCCAATTCACACTGTGACAAATGTTTGTACTCTTTGTGAAGTTTTGAATTTTGCAAAACAATGTTCAGTCAGGTGTATGAACTAGTCAAAATCATTCTTACTGTTCCAACAACAGTCAAATGTAGTTTTTCTGAGTTTTTCTATGATGTTTGAAAACATTTCTTCGTTCAATTATGCTGCAAATAACACTCATGCTATTGTATGTTTATAAGGAAAGAACAGATAATCTTGATGTCTTGCATATAGCAAAACAATTTATATCTTGTAATGAATGGACTAAAGTGCAGAACCCTCGGCGCCACTGCATGGTAAATACTATAAGCGTAATTAATGCGCATGGGCACATGCTTACTGCCGAGGGTTAATGAAAGAAGGCGCAAATTCTTTGGTACTTTTAATTTTGTTGATATTTTTTTTGCTGTGTTCATACATTTGGTATAATAAATAGAATTTCCCCTTTCATGCTTATCTCCTGTTATATGTATAATGGGGGCCCTTCCTTGTTGAAAATAGCTTCCTCTGCCTATGCCCTCTGTCTTTGCTTCATACTGCACTGTGTTTCTCATGCCACATATTCTTGCCTTTGTCTGCAAACAGCATCCTTGTTTCTAGAGTTTTTAGCACTGTCATCCCTACATCCTTTATGAAATGGTCTTAGTCTTGTTCTACTGTTTTTTTCATTGTACACTCTTTGAAAGTGCTGGCCTGTATGAGCCCCACCCTTTCTAGGTGCTGAAAACCACACGTGCATAATAATAAGGAAATAGTGTTGGACTATGCGGAAGTACTAGTATTTTTAGGCGTTACTCATCCAAGAATGGTTTTATGAAGATTCTGTTGGTGAAAAGGCAGTGTGCATGGGAATAGGAAGCCTTTTATGTAGAAAGGAATGTATATAAGTGTAATAATTGTGTGCTAGACCATTTGAACCGAAGAGGAAGGAGATGAAGAAATCAGTTTTAGAAATTTTGCGCATGTTATTATAGTGGTACTTGGATAGTTTTGTTGTGTATAGAAACACTTGTAGACTATGTTATGTGTCTGAAAAGGCTTTACAAACCCAGTGAGTTCCGAGTCATTTCATTTGTTAAGGTTGATGGGCGTGTCGGCACCATCCCTACATAGAGCGTATACCAATCGGGACTCTCTGATACAAGTACACCCTATATGCTGTACAATACATGACTAATCACTCCACAAGATGCTTCGAAAGACAAGGTAAGGCAGCACAACACAACAGAATAACAAAGCAACACAACACAACTTGCCCAAAGCAGTCATTTTTCAAATACAAATTGACTGCCCCAAGTGGGATTTGAAACCACAACACTTGCATTCTAGACAACGCTCTTGCAAACTGAGCTACTGAGGCAGCTCAGCTGGCTAGGCTGAATCACACATCGTCGTGATCGAATCACACATCAAGACAAAGCTACCAAAGCACCTCAAGCAAAGCAGATAAACAGGCAAACTCAATCGTTTAATAAACATTATGGAAGTGCTATACCTACATGTATTTGCATGGATTACAATTTGTATTCTCATACTTCTATATATGTGCACATATACATGTGTTTATATAACAAGTAAATAAAAAATTTAGGAAATTTGAAGTGTAATATAGGAATTGCATAAAAATGAACAGAGACAAGATTGGGACACAGACATGCTATGTACATCAACATACCTTGTAGTACATTGATGTATATAGCATGTCTGTGTCCCAATCTTGTCTCTGTTCATTTTTATGCAATTCCTAGTATATTACACTTCAAATTTCCTAAATTTTTTATTTAATTGTCTCTTGTCATTTTTTTACTATTGTAAGCAATAATTCTCCCTAGCATGTCCTCTCCATATCCATGAACATCTAACCAAGTATTGAGCTACTGTATAAATGCGTGATTAGTACTGAGGGCGTGGTTTGGTTGCAAGCAGCAGCTGTGTACACTTTGGTCTATAAGCAAACCTGCTAGCAACGTACTATCACAGTGGCGATTCTAGGGGGGTTTCTAAGGTTTCCAGAAACTAGTCAGAATTGGGCTGGGGCTAGGGCTAGGGCTTCTAGCTAGGCGTCTCAAGCGTTCCCTAAACTCGCGTAGTAGATAAATCTATAAACTTGCAAAATGGTTACCTTCCTCGAGTCGTATTGATAGCATGTAAGACACTACACGATCAATCGCGCAACTAAGTGGGCGGAGCATACATGAACGCGGACACGTATATTAGCTTTTTATTCTGATGGAGATGAGCAAGTAGCTGTGTCGCTTTTCGATTGCGTAGACCCGGCTTACAGAATACCAGCACCAGTATGGATTCATAATGCTTTTACAAGTCAGAATGTGTTGTATATTGTTCTGTGAATATGCATAATATAGTTTTTCCCATATGCTATTCATCATGCCTGAAAATGCACTAGAAGTGGTCTCAGAGCGTCTAAAAATCAAAATTTCCCTGGGAGAGCTAGCCCCCAGATCCCCATATGCATAGCACATGCATAACCAGAAACTACTCCAACATATCTCTAGAATCGCCCATGTATCAGTCACCAGCGCTTTGGCTTGGTGGTATGTAGTATCGTGGTAGAATAGCGTGCCGTTTCTCCAGCAGACGGTATATAAGCATAGGAACTATATGGTATCTATGATATAAGCTTACCGAGGTACATACGTAGAGGCAGAGCACTGTACGCGTGTGCAGTGTTCTGACAGTGAGAGTAGCACAAGAATCGTCAACACATCTCTGTTTTGCTTATGTAGTACTAAGTGCTAGTTGCCTTACAAATCGTCAACACGTTCTCTATCAGCCAGTTCACTCCGTGCCTAGTTGTTAGGCGCTAGTTGCTAAGCTTTTGCGCATGCGCGGCTGGTATAAATGACGTCATTAATGAGTCTTGTCTCGTGACGTAATTGTTTTCTTGTATGACGCAAGCTAACTATATACGTAAAACGTATGTACTATGCACGTACATTCAAAATGAATTACGTAATCGCTATATATATGTACATGTATTGCATTGAGAGGAGTGTTAACATCATTATTACAAGAATCACAAGGGTTAATAACATATGCTTTTGTCATGTTGCTATTAGCGATGATATCTCTACACATGCTAACTTTCAGGTTGATGGTTACCATGGTTGCTGAGTTTTGCTCATTAGTTATCCTCATTCATAATACATTGCTGGGAGAGATAACGATCAGTAGTACATGAACTACAACGGTTAACGAAAAAATTATACCTCTATTCCCCAGTACGTAATGATACATTTTCACATGCAAAGATTCAATTTCATTGATTTTATGGTTATTGAGTTACGCTTCTTCAAGAATAATAATAATAATCACACAGTACGGTAGTACTGTGTATATAGGGATTGCTATGGTCTATCCCCATTGAAAACCATATATAAGGATATTCTTCATTTTCACTTTCAATTTGAAGTTGATTCCACTTTTAATGGTATCAAGGTGAAGAATGCGTGAAAAATAACCATGAAACAAAAATTGGTTGATCTGTGATGTAAGATACAGTGGAACCTCCGAAGAAAGGACACTTTGGGAACGGCACTTTTGTCCTTTCTTCGGAGGTTGTCCTTATCTCGGAGGTTCATGAAATATTTTAATTTTATAACTTGGGGTAGAATATAAATAATGTAGTGAAGTTTGTGCATGAGTTAGTGTGTAAATAGTCAAGTAAAGTTGTCTGTCTTGCTTATTGATGTGTAATATTGGCAATCCTATCAATTGTCTGTCTAATACACACTTTTTCCATGTCCTTTGAATGCAAGAAACTTGTACACGTACATTTTCTAAAGCAAATACTGCTTCCTTGTAACGTGTGTGAGGTTTCGCTGTATACACATGACGTTGCGCTCGTACATAGCGCCGTACTGCGCAAGCGCAACTTTACAATTTTAGGGGAGTGGCTTCCGGATGTCCGCTATTTAGAGGCAAAAATGCATGGTTGAGTGCTGTTCGGCGCAAAGATTTTGTCCGCTGTCCGGAATCGGGAAGCGTCCGCTTCTCGGAGGTTGCTAATGTATTACAGCTATGGTATTTTCAATCCGTAACACGGCAAGTGTCCGCTGTAGCGTGGGTGTCCGCTTCTGGGAGGGTCCGTTATGGGAGGTTCCACTGTATGCGTAATATCACAAAAGTGCATTTCACATTTTTGCCCATGTTCTTCATCTTCTTCTTCTTCTTATCACACAGTACGGTAGTACTGTGTATATAGGGATTGCTATGGTGTATCCCCATTGAAAACCATATATAAGCATTTTGTTCATTTTCACTTTCAATTTAAAGTTGATTTCACTTTTAATGATATCAAGGTAAAAAATGTGTGAAATATAACTAGTATGCAAAAATTGGATGTGTTGTGATGTAAAATGTGTGTAATAACTTAAAAAGTGCTTTTCACATTTTTGCCATGTTTTCCATCTTCTTCTTCTTCTTATTATTCTTCTTGAAGAAGCGTAACTCAATAACCATAATATCAATGGAATTGAATCTTTGCATGTGGAATTGTTTCAATACGTACTGGGGAATAGAGGTATAATTTTCCCTTGTAGTTCATGTACTACTGATCGCTATCTCTCCCAGCAATGTATTATGAATGGAGATAACTAATGAGCAAAACTCAGCAACCATGGTAACCATCAACCTGAAAGTTAGCATGTGTAGAGATATCATCGCTAATAGCAACATGACAAAAGCATATGTTATTAACCCTTGTGATTCTTGTAATAATGATGTTAACACTCCTCTCAATGCAATACATGTACATATATAGCGATTACGTAATTCATTTTGAATGTACGTGCATAGTACATACGTTTTACGTATATAGTTAGCTTGCGTCATACAATAAAACGATTACGTAATGAGACAAGACTCATTAATGACGTCATTTACACCAGCCGCGCATGCGCAAAAGGTTAGCAACTAGCGCGTAACAACTAGGCACGGAGTGAACTGGCTGATAGAGAACGTGTTGACGATTTGTATAGCAACTAGCACTTAGCAAAACAGAGATGTGTTGACGATTCTTGTGCTACTCTCACCGTCAGAACACTGCACACGCGTACAGTGTGTTGGCTCTGCCTCTACGTATGTACCTTATATCATAGACAAGTAAATAAAAAATTTAGGAAATTTGAAAGCAAATATAGGGATTGTATAAAAAGGAACGGAGACAAGATTGGGACACAGACATGTTATGTTATATCAACGTAACATTATGGGTACGTCGATATATCATAACATGTCTGTGTCCCAATCTTGTCTCCGTTCCTTTTTATACAATCCCTATATTTGCTTTCAAATTTCCTAAATTTTTTATTTACTTGTCTCCCGTCATTTTTTTGCTTGTCTGAGGCTATTTTTTACAAGATATACATGGTTTACAGAGATGTTATCACAATGTTGATCTATGGCTTTACCACCATATCAATTTTCACGTTTAGTGAAGCTTTTGTTGGTGAGATACAGCATTGCTTGCCTGAGGCTATTTGTTGTTATATTACATTGTTTACAGAGATTTTATCACAAAGTTGATCATTGGGGTATCAAGCTTCACTATTACACCAATTTCGATTTACATTGTTTACAGAGATTTTATCACAACATTGATCATTGGGGTATTAAGCTTTACCATCACACCAATTTCCACATGTAGCCTAGCTTTTGTTAGTGAGATACAGAAATGCTTGCCTGAGGCTATTTGTTGTCATATTACAAGATATTTACATTGTTTACAGAGATTTTATCACAACGTTGATCATAGGCGTATTACACTTTACCATCATACAATTTTTCACTTTTAGGGGAGCTATTGTTAGTGAGATACAGTATTCCTTGCCTGAGGCTTTTTGTTGTTTTATTACAAGATTTACATTGTTTACAGAGATTTTATCACAACGTTGATCATAGGCGTATTACACTTTACCATCATACAAATTTTCACTTTTAGGGGAGCTATTGTTAGTGAGATATAGTATTCCTTGCCTGAGGCTATTTGTTACAAGATTTACATTGTTTACAGAGATTTTATCACAACGTTGATCATTGGCATATTACACTTTACCATCATACCAATTTTTACTTTTAGTGGGGCTTTTGTTAGTGAGATACAGAAATCGTTGCCTGAGGCTATTTGTTGTTATATTACAAGATTTACATTGTTTACAGAGATCTTATCACAATGTTGATCATTGGTGTATTACACTTTACCATCATACAAATTTTCACATTTAGGGGAGCTATTGTTAGTGAGATACAGTAATCCTTGCCTGAGGCTATTTGTTGATTTATTACAAGATTTACATTGTTTACAGAGATTTTATCACAACGTTGATCATAGGCATATTAGACTTTACCATCATACCAATTTTCACTTTTAGTGGGGCTTTTGTTAGTGAGATACAGAAATCCTTGCCTGAGGCTATTTGTTGTTATATTACAAGATTTACATTGTTTACAGAGATTTTATCACAACGTTGATCATAGGGGTATTAAACTATACTACCATACAAAATTTCACATTTAGCAGACCTTTCAGTAGTCAGATATAGGATTGTGTGCCCCCATTAATAATACATGGCCTGAGGCTATTTTTGTTTATTTTACAAGAAGTACATTGTTTACAAAATTTTTAACATGACGATGCACTACCCACAGTGGAACTACATCACTATACCAAGTTTCATGTTTAGATGTGTTACCGTTAGTGAGTTACGCTTGTTCAAGCGGAAGAAGAAGAAGAAGAAGAAGAAGCGGAAGATGAAGAATTTACAAAATACACTTTTGTTAATTTAACCCCTTTATCATCAATCAAATTATACCATTTTATAATCACAGTTAATTTCTGGGTATAGTTACACACTCATGTTAACAGAAGTCCATTACGTAGCAAACTGAAAGTGAAAGTGATGAAAAACCTTATATATGGTTTTCAATGGGGATAGACCATAGCAATCCCTATATACACAGTACTACCGTACTGTGTGATACCATATAGTATCTATGCTTATAGACCGTCTGCTGCAGCTGGAGAAACGGCACGCTATTCTACCACGATACTATATACATGTACCACCAAGCCAAAGCGCTTGTGACTGATAGTACGTTGCTAGCAGGTTTGCTTATAGACCAAAGGTGTACGCAGCTGCTGCTTGCAACCAAACCACGCCCTCAGTACTAATCACGTATTTATACAGTAGCTCAATACTTGGTCAGATGTTTATGGATATGGAGAGCACATGCTAGGGAGAATTATTGCTTACAATAGTAAAAAAATGACAAGAGACAAGTAAATAAAAAATTTAAGAAATTTGAAGTGTAATATAGGAATTGTATAAAAATGAACAGAGACAAGATTGGGACACAGACATGCTATATACATCAATGTACTACAAGGTATGTTGATGTACATAGCATGTCTGTGTCCCAATCTTGTCTCTGTTCATTTTTATACAATTCCTATATTACACTTCAAATTTCTTAAATGTTTTATTTACTTGTTATTATTCTTCTTCTTCTTCTTCTTCTTGAAGAAGCGTAACTCAATAACCATAAAATCAATGAAGTTGAATCTTTGCATGTAGAAATGAATCAATACGTACTGGGGAATAGAGGTATAATTTTTTCGTTAACCCTTGTAGTTCATGTACTACTGATCGTTATCTCTCCCAGCAATGTATTATGAATGAGGATAGCTAATGATCAAAACTCAGCAACCATGGTAACTATCAACCTGAAAGTTAGCATGTGTAGAGATATCATCGCTAATAGCAACATGACAAAAGCATATTTTATTAACCCTTGTGATTCTTGTAATAATGATGTTAACACTCCTCACAATGCAATACATGTACATATGTATAGCCATTACGTAATTCATTTTGAATGTACGTGCATAGTACACGTATATAGTTAGCTTGCGTCATACAAGAAAACGATTACGTCATGAGACAAGACTCATTAATGACGTCATTTACTCCAGCCGCGCATGCGCAAAAGCTTAGCAACTAGCGCGTAACAACTCAGGCACCGAGCACGAGTGAACTGGCTGATAGAGAACGTGAGTTACGTGTTGACGATTTGTATTGCAACTAGCACTTAGTACTACATAAGCAAAACAGAGATGTGTTGAAGATTCTTGTGCTACTCTCACCGTCAGAACACTGCACACGCGTACAGTATGTTGGCTCTGTCTCTACGTATGTACCTCGGTAAGCTTATATCATAGATACCATATAGTACCTATGCTTATATACCGTCAGCTGGAGAAACGGCACGCTATTCTACCACGATACTATATACCACCAAGCCAAAGCGCTGGCGACTGATAGTACGTTGCTAGCAGGTTTGCTTATAGTTCTGTAGTTACCAAAGTGTACGCAGCTGCTGCTTGCAACCAAACCACGCCCCTCAGTACTAATCACGCATTTATACAGCAGCTCAATACTTGGTCAGATGTTTATGGATATGGAGAGCACATGCTAGGGGAATTATTGCTTACAATAGTAAAAAAATGACAAGAGACAAGTAAATAAAAATTTAGGAAATTTGAAGTGTAATATAGGAATTGCATAAAAATGAACAGAGACAAGATTGGGACACAGACATGCTATATACATCAATGTACTAAAAGGTATGTTGATGTAGATAGCATGTCTGTGTCCCAATCTTGTCTCTGTTCATTTTTATGCAATTCCTATATTACACTTCAAATTTCCTAAATTTTTATTTACTTGTAATAAGATGAAGAACATGAGCAAAAATGTGAAATGCACTTTTGTGATATTACGCATATCTTACATCACAGATCAACTAATTTTTGTTTCATGGTTATTTTTCACGCATTCTTCACCTTGATACCATTAAAAGTGGAATCAACTTCAAATTGAAAGTGAAAATGAAGAATATCCTTATATATGGTTTTCAATGGGGATAGACCATAGCAATCCCTATATACACAGTACTACCGTACTGTGTGATAGATGAGTACATTTTTTCTGCTATTTATCAGCGAAATATTCTGGATATCTGGAAAGGATATAATAATGAACTTCCTGAATGGCCTGGTACAGACAACATGTGTTAGCCTGGATTCGGAGCCATTGGCTCTTGCATTAGATGTGGAGAGGCAACATTTATATTGGATGACTTTTGATACTGAAGAAAACACTGTAATGCTAAGCCAGCTGAATTATAGCAATACACAATGTGGAACAAGGTGCTTTTTAAGTGTGGTTATTGTACTAGCATTAATGTGTCATGTGTTTTGAAACCTTACCTTCCTTGCAGTCCTACGACAGTTAAATTACATGGAATAGTACTAGCGTAAGTGATATATATATCTATGTTTGTGTATGACATAGTATATAAACACAGTTTTGTATGTAGCATATTCATCATTGATTTGTTACTATGACATAAGCGCACATGTATATGGCCAACAGATCCAGTTCCAGGGGTGTTCTAACATACGGTTTGGGAACTCTCTATCTAACAACAGTTTCCAGTAAAAATCAATCTGTGTATGCCATCCCTGCTGACTTTGCAAGTATTAGTGGTGATCTTAGACTGGCATTTGGAGTTATTCCACATGATAACATTGTTAGAGACATATTTGTTGAATCAGAGATTCTTCAACCATTGCCTGGTGAGTGTACAAATATAAGGTGTTAAAACATTTTCACTAAAATGTTGAAGCACGTACGGATTGAAGTATAGAAGTATATTCTTTCTGAGAATCACTGTAGCTGTTGTATTTATGTACTTTGAGTGTATTATAGTGTATAGAAGCACTATTAGAGCAGGCCGTTTGTCAGAAAAGGCTTATAGGAATTCTGAGCTGTTACTTTTGTTAAGGCTAGATGGGCGTGTCGGTGCCATCCCTGCATGTAGAGTCTACCGACTCTATGATAGCAGTATTAAAAACTATTTTGATTGTTAATTTTAGATTGTTTGGCTTTATAAATATTAAAAATGTATTTCATTGCTAATTTCATATGGTTTAGGATGCTATGGCATAGCTGCAGAAAAATTATCCAAACCTCCAAGTCTAAGGGAGAGTGAATCTAATACCTCAGTGATTGTTATTGAGTGGGGAGAATCTCCAACATGCTTAATATCCCAGCCCATTCTCTATGAGGTTGTCTACACTCTTACTCCTTTTGATGGAACTCCCATGGGCCCTGTCAAGATGTTTGTAAGCACTCTGTACTTGCATACAAATCAGAACACATGTTAGTAATGTGCACATTTGTCCTTGAAGGCATTCTATGGGTATGAGTGTTATTCTTAACTCTAAACCTAATATCACAAGCAGAGATATACACCATTATACAATAGCACAGACCCACACAATGTGTTTTCAATGGAGCAAGAATTGTTTGTGAAATGCATGTAACAAGACCAACATGTGAATGAATTTTATGTGTATAGGCATCACACAATGAGGCTGTTCAATTTACTGTGTTAGTATTTACTGTTGTATAATCCTATCAGACTACGGACACATTTATTCGACTGGAGGATCAGACATTCTTTACAGAAGTAAAGGTTAATGTGACACCTCACACTGTGTGGTTAACATCTGATGTAAGCTTGACTGAGATGTCTCAGTTTAATTCACCGCCCATGGGTAAGTTGTACATGCACATACATGTAGCATAACATAAAGTGCAAACCCTCGGCACGACAACTATAATTATGCACATATGATATTTTATGTTACAACTCCGCCTCCTGTCTATAATGAAAGTACATGGAAAATAGTGGTGAATATATTGGCCCAGCCACAGAGAAGGGTTGAGAAGCTTGCTGCACTACATTAGAGTCTGTACATTATCTGTGACTGATTCTGACAACACCCATTAGTGTAACATAAAACCCTACAAAACTTATGAATGCTGAGGTTTTAAGCCTGGCCTAAGAGTGTATGCATGTATGCACCCAATGTGTGTGATTCAACCCAGATGAGCTGCTTTGGTAGCAAAGTTGACTTTAAATGAGAGTGTTATGGGTTTTGGTCCCACCGAATGCCGCTATTTCTTCTTTGAAATGACTACTTTGGGGGAGTTGTGGTTGTGTTTCTGGTGTTTCATTGCTTTGCCTTTCTTTCTGAGTATTAGAGTGGACATGTACATTGTACGTATATTGTCTATGCCCATGGTACATGTATATTTATTCATCAGAACCTGTACAGGTAGTGAATGTCAGGGCCTATGTGTATCATCCACTTCTGAATAAAGACAACATCACTGCCCTTATTGTGTGGGATGCACTGAATGCCACAGAAGCTGGTGGCATTGTGAATCACTATGATGTATCCATACAAGATCTGCAGACTGATGAATTTAGGGTATGTAAGTGTAAATAACCCCTTTTCACTGGTACTTTCTTTCATGTGTTCCAAGGGATATGAATGTGAAAATTAATGTAATTGTGTATTGTAAACCCCCTTTAATCTATCTAGCATGCATTGAGGGCAAAGCAGATGTACCTTAGGAACTATATGTCTATACATGTAGATGTATGTGTGAACCCTATACTCTCATAAAGGACATAGAGATGACACATCATGACAGTCCTAAGTATCAGATGACACATCATGACAGTCCTAAGTATCACAAGTGTAACATACTCTATAGAATTTGAATCGTAAATCCCATTATCCCCTGCCTGGTTTATTGATAATTGAGGTAGGATACAAGATATTGATACAAGATATTGATTCTGCTTACCATTTCCATTTCCAATATTACATGTACATACATGTGCATATAAATTGCCACTGTTTTGTTACCATTTTTCAGATGTTTCAAACCACCAGAAATGAATCGTACTTCATTGTAAGGGATTTCATTGAGGCACCGACCGAGTTTGGTTTTCCCTTTACAAATGTCCTCTACTATCCCCTGCAGGGCAGTAGGACATATCAAGTGAAGGTGTGTACATGAATGTACATGTACATAATTTACTGAGAGAACTCAGTATATACCTGAGCAGTGGTGTCCTCAGTGTTTACTGCAACTGCTTTGGCATTTCTAAACCAAATTCATGTCATGCAACTCTTACAGTATATGCATAATGCAAATGGACTGTACTATATGTAGCATTGTTGGTGAGGAGCAAGCCTACCTGGTCCTAAAATTAAACATGTTGAGTATGCACAGACTGTTATAATATTGAAACCACATGGGTAAAATCAAATATGGTATTTGGAGGCCCTACTGTACGTACGTACTACAATAAAATTTCTGGCAGTACAATTAGGTGGGCTCACTCCTACTCACCAAACCAACCATGGTGGTGTATGGTCATATGCTGTGAGGAAGGTATTAACACTGAGCCTGCCATATAGCTCGCCTACTTTTCTGAAGAACTCATTTCACTACTACCCTGTAAAGCAGTTACATACTTCAATGGGGGTAGTCATAATGCTCTCTGTCTCAGACCATTATGTTTTCAGGTGTTATGCTTACATACATACAAAGTTCCCTCAGAGAATCTATAGCACGAAACTTCTTACGTATGTATTTGGTGGATGCCACATGATCCTTCCAACATTTTAGAATACAGGGGTGGTAGTGACAAAAATCATAAAGTGTAAAAACATTTCCATTAAAATGTTGAAGGATGCAGAGATAACAGTGCCAAAATGTAGAGAAACAATTTGCATTATCAGAGAGTCAGTAGACTCTCTATATAGGGATGGTGCCGACACGCCCATTAACCCTTAACAAATATAATAGCTCAGAACTCTCAAATGCAGCAGCTATAAGCCCTTTTAGACACATAACATGCCCTGTGAGTGCTTCTATATACGATAAGACTCTCAAAGTAAAATACACTGTTACAATGACATACGTGAAATTGCTAAAACTCCAATTTCTCCATCTTCTTCTTCTTCTAATTCTTCAAACAGTCTAGCAAAATTGGTACAAGTATTTACCTTGATTTTTGTACAAAAGGCTTCTTAATTAACCCTCCGCGTATGCGCAGGAGGGTTACTGTAGTTGTGTCTGTATGAGTGTGTGTGTGTGTGTGTCTGTGTGTCTGTCTGTTAAGTCACATCTCACCTCTGGACTGTCTGTTCGTCTTGAAAATCCTGTCACATACTCAGCGGGCAACGGAGGTCAAAATATTTGTGGGGTTTTCTCTGAAACGGCTCCGTTGCAGAGATCCAGCACTCCTCCATTGAAAGCCATACGTACAGTCGGCCATTTTCTGCAGAAAGCGCGCATGCGCATTATAATAGCCTGAGCGGAAAACTCAAGGACGGTTATGTTTGCGCATAGCGTGCGATGCAATGATAGTGGTGGCACAGAGGGTTCTGCACTTCAGTGCATTCATTCTATGTGCAGTGCCTTTCACCAACTGAATCTTTGTAGGACGGCTCTTTGAATGTGGAAATGTATCATTACGTACTGGGGAATAGAGATATAATATTCCTTGTAGTTCTTGTACTACCGATCGTTCTCTCTCCCAGCAATGTATTATGAATGAGGATAACTAATGAGCTAAACTCAGCAACCATGGTAACCATCAACCTGAAAGTTAGCATGTGTAGAGATATCATGGCTAATAGCAACATAACAAAAGCATATGTTGTTAACCCTTGTGATTCTTGTACTACTGATGTTACCACTCCTCTCAATGCAATACATGTGCATGTCACACAGTACAGTAGTAAATATGTAACTGTACCCAGAAACTAACTGTGATTATAAAATGGTATATAAAGGGGTTAAATTAACAAACATCTATTTTGTAAGTTTTTCATCTTTGTGAGAACTTCGTAATCCGCGTCTCGACAGCGCAGGAGTCTATCTCCAAAATAGCACAACACACAACCTCAATATAGCTGACCAGTACATACAACGTGGGAAAGTCACGTGATGATGTGTGCATAAATGATGAGTGACATAATGACAATGCGACATTCCTAACACACTCCCCCCGTTGGGCAGTGAACTATGTGTGTGTGTGCAAATAACTGAACTTGTCAATGTTAGTTAACGTGGGGTTCTGGTGAATAGCAGACTCAAATGTATCCCAGAAGGTTATCCACTTTGTGAGATCTCCACCAAACTTCTTAAGTGACAACTTTGGGAGTTTCATGTGGGGCGAAGGGGGCAGAAGACCCGCTGGGGTACTCTCTGAGTCCTCTGTGGTCCGCGGATCGACATGAGGCTCCTCCGGATCTGATACTTCACGTTCTTCGCTAGGCTGGATGGGTTGCGGTCTTCGCTGAGCTGGATGGGTTGCGGTCTCAGATGACGAATAATCATCGAGCTGGATGGGTTGCGGTCTCAGATGACGTCGACGACGGATATGCGAGCGGCGCGCGCTCGCGATATTTCTCCCCAATAGCTCTATTTCCTGAATCTCGTCCGCATGCTGTATCTCGCTCTCCAGCTCGTCCTCGTGTACCAACTCCACTATATCTGTGTCCAGCTTACGCAACAGCTCGGCCTTGGCGGCGAGGGCCTCCCTCCTCTGCTCCAGCTTGGCCGTCTCAGCAGCTATACCCTCGCTTAGTATCTCGCGCGCTTGCCCCACTATACGGTGTGACTGACGCGCGGTGCGCGGCTCTGACCTTCTTCTTACGGCCTAGGCTCTCTGCAGTTTCTGTCATGATGAGTCAGCTAGAGTTCAGATCGGTCGGCGTGTTCTTGGTCAAATTTAGCAGAGAAAGTCCTATCCCTTGCTCTCTCCTCTCGCCCACTACACTGCGAGGTTCCCAGGTCTCGGCACCATGTGAGAACTTCGTAATCCGTGTCTCGACAGCGCAGGAGTCTATCTCCAAAATAGCACAACACATAACCTCAATATAGCTGACCAGTACATACAACGTGGGAAAGTCACGTGATGATGTGTGCATAAATAATGAGTGACATAATGACAATGCGACATTCCTAACAATCTTCCAATACTTCTTCCACTTGAAAAAGCAATGGTAACACATTTAAACATGACACTTGGTACAGTTATGTAGTTCCACTGCGGGTATAGTGCATCGTCATATTTAAAATAATGTACTTCTTGTAAAATAAACAAAAATAGCCTCAGGCCATGTATAATAATGGGAGCCACACAATCCTATATCTGACTAATAAAATCCCTGCTAAATGTAAAATTTTGTATGATAGTAGAGTTTAATACTCCAATGATCAACGTTGTGATAAAATCTCTGTAAACAATACAACAAATAGCCTCAGGCAAGCATTCATTAACAATAGCTCCTCTAAATGTGGAAATTCGTGTGATGTTAAAGCTTAATACCCCAATGATCAATATTGTGATAAAATTTCTGTTAACCATGTAAAACGTAAAATTTTGTATGATAGTAGAGTTTAATACTCCAATGATCAACGTTGTGATAAAATCTCTGTAAACAATACAAATAGCCTCAGGCAAGCATTCATTAACAATAGCTCCACTAAATGTGGAAATTGGTGTGATGGGAAAGAGCTTAATAATTTAATAATCAACATTGTGATAAAATCTCTGTAAACCATGTAAATCTTGTACAAAATAGCCTCAGGCAAGCATTACTGTATCTCATTAACAAAAGCTCCACAAATTGGTGTGATGGTAAAGCTTAATATCTCAATGATCAACATCATGATAAAATCTCTGTAAACCATGTAAATCTTTTACAAAATAGCCTCAGGCAAGCATTACTGTATCTCACTAACAAAAGCTCCACTAAATGTGGAAATTGGTGTGATGGTAAAGCTTAATATCTCAATGATCAACATCATGATAAAATCTCTGTAAACCATGTAAATCTTTTACAAAATAGCCTCAGGCAAGCATTACTGTATCTCACTAACAAAAGCTCCACTAAATGTGGAAATTGGTGTGATGGTAAAGCATAATACCCCAATTATCAACATCGTGATAAAATCTCAGTAAACCATGTAAATCTTGTACAAAATAGCCTCAGGCAAGCATTACTGTATCTCACTAACAAAAGCTCTGCTAAATATGGAAATTGGTGTGATGGTAATGCATAATACCCTACTGATCAACATTGTGATAAGATCTATGTAATCTTGTAATATAACAACAAATAACTTCAGGCAAGCATTACCGTATCTCACTAACCAAAAGCTCCACTAAAAATGTGGAAATTGGTATGCTGGTAAAGTGTATTGCACCGATGATCAACATTGTGATAAGATCTATGTAAACAATAACAACTAATAGCCTCAGGCAAGCATTTCTGTATTTCCCTAACAAAAGCTTCAATTTGTATGATGGTAAACCTAAGTACTGGCAGTTACATAGAGCCTATAACTCTTCATGCACACACTATTATCTGTACTGCTTCAGTTTAACCAATGTACAATGCATTAGCTAATACGTTTGTTACTAAGTAAACTGCGAAATGTATGTACATTGTATCTAGGTCCAGAAAAAAAATGACAGGAGACAAGTAAATAAAAAATTTAGGAAATTTGAAAGGAAATATAGGGATTGCATAAAAAAGAAAGGAGACAAGATTGGACACAGACATGTTATGATCTATCGACGTACCCTTAATGTTACGTTGATATATAGAGAAATGGTACGCTATTTTACCATGAAGCCAAAGTGCTGGTAACCAATAGTATGTTGCTAGCAGGTTTGCTCATAGTTTTAGTATTTGTAGTTACCAAAGTGTACACAGCTGCTTGTAGCAAACCACACCGCAGAGACAAGATTGGGACACAGACATCCTATATACATCAATGTACCAACAAAGGTATGGTGATGTACATAGCATGTCTGTGTCCCAATCTTGTCTCCGTTCATTTTTATGCAATCTCTATTATTATACTTCAGATTTCCTAAATTGTTTATTTACTTATCATATTTTATTTATGCATAGGTATCAGCTAAAAATAGCAGAGGAGATGGGGAAGCATCAACTGCAGAATTCTTTTCAACTTATAGTACGTAAGTCTAAAAATATCCAATATGCAGCAGGTACAATATCGTAATTATTAAAACTAAATGTTGAAAGATGTAGGGGGATGGAAGTACCAAAAGCATAGAAACAAGGTGCTGCAGGCAAAGGTACGTAGGGGTTGATGTAATCCCAGCTGCACCTTGTTTTTTGCACTTCCATCTTACATCCTTCAACATTTTGCTGAAAATGTTTTTACTCTTGTTTCATTAACCCTCAGTGCGCATGCGCAGTGAGGGTCACTGTAGTTGGTCTGTGTGTGTGTCCATTGAGATCTCACCTCTGGAGCGTCTGTTCGTCCTGAAAACGATTTACAAAGTGAAGAAAAACATTATTAAAATGTTGAAGGATGTAGGAATGACAGTGCCAAAAAGTAGAGAAACAAGAGCAGTATATATGCAGCAAAACAGGGGATAAGGGCATGCAACAATAATAACATGCGTAACCCGAAATTAAAGGATGTAGGGAAGGGTTATTATTGTTGCATGCCCTCATCTCCTGTTTTGCTTCATATATACTTAGTTTCGGGTTACGCATATTTTTATTGTTGCATGCCCTCAATCCCTGTGTTGCTGCATATATACTGCTCTTATTTCTCTACTTTTTGGCACTGTCATCCCTACATCCTTCAGTGACTCCTACCGTCCTGTCTTGTACATGTATTGCCTACTGAGCAGATCTAGTTGCCTGCAAATGGTAGTCATACAGAGAAATGGATATAAAGTATGCCTACTAAGTAGCAATGAAGGAGGACGAAACAGCATGACAAGCACTACACAAAACTAACTTCACGTATCCGACACGTGAGCAAACAAGAAAATGGCGTGTAACACTAACACTTCTAAGGTTGTAGCCCTAGAGGTTTTGTTAATCAAGGATCATGTATGCTCCAGCACATATGATTTTCGTAAAAAATTAGAGTGATTACTAACTCCAGTTATGTGGTAGGCCGTTTCAACTGAATTAGAAGAAAGAAGAAGAAGAAAAGATGAACCTTCGGTGGTTTTACAATTTTCTGAGAATCACTGTAGCTGTTATATTTTACGTACTTTGAGAGTATTATAGTGTATAGAAGCACTTGCAGAGCATGGAAAAACATGTATATAGCACCCTAGCTATTAACAGAGAAACAAGAAAGAAAAGAAAGACACCCAACCAAACTCACCGAGTACATGTACATGTAGATATATATACCACACAAAAAACACATACACAAAGACATGCAACCACACAGACCACACAAATTAAAGGAGGGAGGACCCTGAGTGCCCAGCCTTGAGAACTGGGGCGGTAGGTTAAACTGAGAGTCTTTTACGCCTGGCCCAACTCTCCCTACTCACCCAGTGCCCCAACCTCCCTACTACGGACAAAGAACACCAACTTACACAAAATGAGATGAAAGTAGAAGTACATGCATAACCCCACAAAATATAATGTAGGGAGGGGTTACGCATGTTGTTATTGTTGCATGCAATTATCCCTTGTCTGCATACATGAATTGTGTGTAATTCATCTTTGTGGTAGCATGAACTCTGAACTCCAAACTATATACATAAGTTGTGTATGGTCATATCATAATCATTTGTTCACTGTGCACCACTCGGGTTATTACAATCTTGTTTCTTTAATTTTTGGCACTACCATCCCTACATCCTTTAACATTTTAATGAAATGTTTTTTACACTTGTTTCACTAGTTTTTCTTGAGTGTCCATTTCTGTACGTGAAGTGATCCCTACTTGCTTGTCTTCGCACGAGCCCCACCCGCTTCTACTCCCGCGGACCTGCGCGCGCTTGAGCCCCACCTTTCTATGGAACGTGTGCACGTGACCATACATAAAATGGCTTCTGACAAATAAGGAAAAATTGCGATTATACAGTTGTGAGTAAAGTTACAAAGATTCTCTTGGTCAAGGATCACGCACGCAAGGGAAAGGAGTCGTTTCATGTAAAAACCAAGGACAGTACTGGTGTCCGATATTACGACACTTGACTTGCTCAAATTCCACCGCGAGTACTTCATGATGCATGAACGGAGTCCATTGATATCTCGCATATTGGGAGTACATTAGTTGCTCTTCTAGTCTATATAGTCAGATCGCTTTGGGTCGAGATCTATGTAGAGATTTTCCAGGCGTACGGTGATTGATGTCAGTCTGCCGATATTACGGAATATCGGTTGTCGGTATTTTCGACGACCTACTAGCTCAACGGTAAAAGCTTTCTAGCACTCCAAACTTGGTACACGAGAGAAGATTAAGTAGTTCTATAGTGTACCCTACAAAGCATGGAGTAGATTCGTTTGTAAGCCTCAAGAGAACGTCCGATATTACATGGTGTCCGACCTTTGATTACTTACTCTACGTATGTATATAAAAATAGAAATATAATAATCTAAAAAATAGAAAAATATAGAAAAATATAGAAAAATAGAAAATTAGAGATGATTGAACATTTCAGAAAAATAAGAAAAATGTTTATCTGCATGAGACATGGCGACTAATGAGACTATCCATTACAGGTAGACAGATGTCATCCATATGTTTGCGTATACCGAGATGATATTTATTTAGAATTTTAATATGTCTTTTAGCAAACTTACGGAAGGCCCTGCATAAATCTGAATATCTAAATCCTTGATGGATTAGTTGCTTTGTTAGTTTATAATGTCTCAATGCAAAATTATGGTAATCACTACATATTCTACCTATACGTACTAATTGGGAAATGTAGACTCCATACACAGGTCCTGATTGAATGTTGGAACTTAGGTGTGGAAAATTAACAATCTTGAATTTAAAATCATCTCGTTTATCATAGTTTGAGCTCATCTGGGTATATGTCATCAATAGCTGAGTGAAATGATGTATTATTCAACGTCAGCAAATCATCAATATACCTCATTGTGTTACTAAATTTCTTGGCTAGCATCAAATTCATTTTAATCAAATTCCTCATATATTTATATTCATAGTAAAAGAGGAACAGGTTTGCCACCAATGGTGCACAATCTGTTCCCATCGGAATCCCTATGCACTGCCTGTACACTCTATTACCTATACTAACATAAATATTGTCTATCAAGTATTCCACATGGGCAACTAGAATTTCTTCATTAATACTATGCTTCAATGAGGAGCTTGTTGGTATATCGGACCAATATGCATTACCATTAGTATCCGCTACAATATACTCACTATCTCTAACTTTATATGCCTCCCGAATTAGCGTCTTCAAAGCCTCCTTAAGTGCTGCATGTGGAATGCTCGTGTACCATGTTGAAAAATCATAGCTATCAAAATGTCTAGCCGTAGAAAAGTAATTTAATTTACTTAAAGTTGAAAGCACCTGTTGGGAATTATCAATAATCCAAAAGCAATTTACTCCAGTTTTACAAAATATGCCATTACAGTATTGTTTGTAGTGATTGGTAATTAGTTTAAAGCAGCTTGTAAGTAGTCTAGATACAGGCTTTGCAGTGCACTTATGTGATGCAGCTATAAACCTAGTACCATATGGTTGTTTATGAAGCTTTGGGAGCCAATAAAGCTGATGCAAGCACCTGTACTGTGATGGTACATCAATTTGGTGTTTGTTAAAATATTTTATATGCTTATCAACAATGCCTTGGTGGTCCTCCATCACACTTTCATAAGTGTCAGTTGAATCCATTTCCTTCAATATAACCTGTAAAAACCTTCATGTTGTTTAAAAGGCTTAAAATATCCGTTTTTGGGGAGTTCTGGGCCGTTAAGGTTAATGGTCCTGTTGGCACCATCCCTAGTCTACTGACTATGATAATGCATTGATATACAGACTGAGACTGAATTTACTAGAAACCTATTATTCTGTGGTGAAAGTATTTGTACGTGTGTGTGCATGTATGCACATACATTGTATCAAGAGTATCACACAGTACAGTGTATATAGGAATGGCTATGGTTTCCATTGGTTGTGTATATAAGGAAATCTGAAATAATACTTTCAGTTTGTGGTTTTCGTTCTAACTTGGTCAATGTGAACATGTGACCATAAGGTAGCTCTGGTTTAAATTGGAGTATCACACAGTATGTAATACGGCTGGGAGAAGTGATAAACTGAAATGAGCAGATTTCCAAATTCTTCTTCTTCTTCTTCTTCTTCTTCTTCTTCTTCTTCTTCCGCATATCTCACTAACCACAGCACTAAAAGTCCTGAAACTTGGCAGATAGATAGAGTCCTGTGACCCCACAAACCTCGTCATATTGAGAAATATGTGAACAATATACTTCATGAAAAACAACAACAAACAATCTCGGCCAATGTATTATTAATGGAAGTTCATATGGTTGTGGAGTCCAGTAACTCAACAACTGAAGCACTGACAAACATGAAACTTTGTAGAGAAATGAACTCCTCTGCCCTCACAAACAATGTCATGTTTAAAGTGTGTAAACAATAATGAACCAACAACAAACATTCAGGCAATGTATTATTAGTGGCATATAAAAGCCCAATAAAAACAGTTGTAGAAAGTAAGACTGATGTGTGGATACTGTGTTATACCCAGATACCCATTACACTGTTGAACAATGTATCTTGTAAACAACAATAAATGCCATAGGTGAATGGAACATGGCCGAGAGGAAACAAACATTGTAGTATACTTCTCTGCCCCAATGTGAACACATTTATTGCATATGCACATGGCATGTAGCCACATGCAAACGTCTTGCATTAGGAAACAACCAACAGTCTCACGTATGTAATATACATAGACCTAGGAAGGGGGCATAGGGGGCTACTCCCCCCCCCCCCCCCCCCCCCCCCAATAATTTGTGAAGCAGGCAGAGCCCCCCTACAATAACTTGCACAAAGTACGGTACACCATGTCAATTACTACTATGCTGAAAGTAAACGTTATAATTATTTTGTAAATAACAAGAATGCCTGGGGTATATAATGTAATTACTACATATGTTACTGCTGGTGCAGTGACCTCATTTCTAACTTCAAATTTAATAGCTATATGACTTTGGTGTTCACATAGGGTGAATATGATCATGTTCACTGAGTAATGTTAACCACATTTTGGGAAAAGGAAGCAGCATATTCAGTGCTGAAGCAAGCACAAGTATCAGTGCTGAGCACAAAAAGAGTGGGGACAAGTAAATCAAAAATTGATAAATGGAATATAGGGCTGGCCCAAAAAGTACAGGAGACAAGATCAGACAGTGTCTACATAATTCCCTGCCCAAGAAAATCAATGACACCAGACCTATATTGTCGCATTATATGACACACGCACACACACACACACACACACACACACACACACACACACACACACACACACACACACACACACACACACACACACACACACACACACACACACACACACACACACACACACACACAGAGCAACTATGACTCTAAAGTTCATTGCACCTTTCCTTGCAACAATATAGGGCTGGTGTAATTGATTTTCTTGGGCAGGGAATTATGTAGACACTGTTTGATCTTGTCTCCTGTACTTAACGTAACCCCATGAAATGTAGGGAGGGGTTACGCATGTTGTTATTGTTGCATGCAATTATCCCTTGTCTGCATACATGAATTGTAATTCATCTTTGTGGTAGCATGAACTCTGAACTCCAAACTACATACATAAGTTGTGTATGGTCATATCATAATCAGTTGTTCACTGTGCACCACTTGGGTTAATGACTTATTACAATCTTGTTCCTTTAATTTTTGGCACTACCATCCCTACATCCTTTAACATTTTAATGAAATGTTTTTTACACTTGTTTCACTAGTTTTTCTTGGGTACCTACAGTGTCCATTTATGTACGTAGAGTAATCCCTACTTGCTTGTCTTTGCACGAGCCCCACCCGCTTCTACTCCCGCGGACCTGCGCGCGCTTGAGCCCCACCTTTCCATGAAACGTGTTCACGTGACCATACAGAAAATGGCTTCCAACAAATAAGGAAAATTTGCGATTACAGAGCCCTGAGTAAAGTTACGAAGATTCTCTTGGTCAAGGATCACGCATGCAAGGGAAAGGAGTCGTTTCATGTAAAAAACAAGGAGTGTACTAGTGCCGCTTTTGCAGTTTAACTGAAGAAGAAGAAGATGATGAACCAAAAATCCAAAAAGGGAGGTGTGGCAACTTCCGTAAGTCATTGTAGCTGTGTATTTTACGTACTTTGAGAGTCTTAGCGGATACAGAATCACTCGTAGAGTACGAGTATGTATCTAAAAGGGTTTGTAACTGCCGCGTTTGGGAGTTCTGAGCCATTCTATTTTGGAAAATGGGCGTGTCCTGTCGGCGCCATCCCTACATAGAGAGTCTACCGACTCTCTAATACTCTTGATTGTATGTATGCACATGATATGTGAAATGTGTACTCTCATTACGCAGGTGTGGTGACTCCACAGCAACTATTGGTTGGTACTAAGAGTCAATCACTGCTGCAAGGGACTGGTGATCCACAGTCATATATGGCTGTTAGTCCTCTAGCCATAAATACTCTCTCACGACTCATGTACTGGTATAACAGCACTACCAAATCAGTACTGGTACAATCATTGGATGGAACTGAGATAGCAGTAAGTTTGATTTTGATGCATACAATAGGACTGCCCTGGGTGAGTTGTGTTGTGTTGCAATGTCTTTGGAATCTTTGAGCCTGGAGTAGAAATACGTACCCATGCATGTAGATGTACACTGTATTGTTGATTTAATTGTTGCAGGTATTTTTAGAATCCTCACCAATTAACATATCTGCTATGGCTTTTGAATGGCAAGGAGAGAGGCTATATATGGCTGGGTTTAATTCTTTAGAAGACAGATACGAATTATGGCGTGTACCAGTTGTGTATTCAAAAGGAATTGAATGTGTTTATCAAATGTCTGAGGCAATACAATCTGTGAGCCATCTGGTTGTAGATTCATTCCGAGGAGGGTAAGTACATGTAAAAGAACATGCGTACATTTTGTGCATGTATATTATAGCTTGTGAAGAGAATTTTTTTATACAGTTCTGCATACTGGCTGGAAATGGTGGATGATGAAAATTACTTGGTTTATCTGAGCCTGAGTGATGCAGACGTTTCAGGAATGCAACATAGTTGTCTGAGTAACATTACTGTCTCAGCAATAACTCTTGACCCTCTCACGGGAGACTTGTGGGTGTCTGATTACAGTGAAGGTGGAATATTGGCATGTTCCTGTAGAAGTACGGAGAAATGCCACGAAGTTGTGGATGCATCTAGTAGTGGTATGTATTCCATATAAATTATCTTCATTACTTTTTATTCTAGCCTGCCGCTTATAAGTTATCAACTTGTTTCGATTGCCACAGTATACTCTTGTCTGGTCAACGGTCCTACAGTGGCAAAAAAAAAGTATGTTGTGGTTGCGGAGCAAACTCCCACTGTAGGACTCGAATCTATGTTCAATCGTTGACCAGACGGAACTGATTACCACTCTACCAAGGGAGAGTAGGGGAGGCCTGAGGGTTCCAATCCTAGAAAGTATGCTGTGGTGATCAAAGCAAGTTGATAATTTTATAGGCAGCAGGATGCAGAAATGAATAGGCTGAGCCTAAGGGGTGAGTTGTTTTTTCGGTGCATATGTTGTGGTTGCAAAGCAGGCTCACCCAGGCCCAGCCTATTCATTTCCCATAACATAGATGTAGGGATAATGGGCTTACGATTGATGTATATATTCCACCATCCCTGTTTTGCCTGCATACTGTGACATTGATTTTTTTGGCGCAGCCATCCCTACATCCTTCAATATTTTTAGACGATTTTCATTACATACAACATTAACTATGTACATGTAATTATACATATAAAACAAATACTTATAGACCAGGGTAATTGTTAATAATTACTTTGGTATTGGTGCCATCCCTACGTGGAGAGTCTACCAATTGTGAAAAGGCCACTGTTAATTGTAAATGTGTTTCTGGTCAAAGATTCCTCTTAGTACCAGTGCAGATGGGTAGTTTCATTACTCATTATCCATTGTGACATACCCTGTATTATCAGTCACTATGTACGTATATGTGTTTGTTGTGTGTTAAGTAAACTAGCTACAGGTATATGCCTTTTCTGGTACTATCAGCGATAAAAGTTGCATCACATGTATCATCACAGTCACTCTGGAGGCTCTGTCCGACCGTGTATGACCTCCTGTTGGATCATGCACAAAATCACGTGACAAGAACTTTAATGAACATTGAGCTTGGCTGCAAAAAAACACATGAATAGGGCATATGTTCTAGAGAAACATAAGGAAAGAAGGGAATCAGTGGGATTGAGATAGTGGACAAGCTCATAATGCCACATACATGTAAGTGTCTAAACTTCTTGTACAATAATATCATAAACCCATCTTGTTGCGAATGTGCAAACATTAATCTCGTCGGTTGAGCAGTCATTGCAAGCATATATATAGTCAAAGAAGCCACACCCCTTATCGCTGCAAGTTTAGAGGTGTGGTTTTCGTAATGATGATATGACATCACAATAATGGGCCTTTAATGCAGCCCAGCAGAGTGCATGCAGAAACACATTTACACATACACGTAACAGTGGCCTAATTTACTCTACACATATCTCGTAGGAAATTCAATTATAAGTATTGGCCTAGATGAAGAAATGGTGTACTGGACAAATGGTTCTGTGATCAATTCAATAAATCATACTGCCAGTAGCAGCATGCCATTTTCTTCTGATGTATTTGAGGACAGTGAAGTTGTCTCTCTCCATTCATTGAGTCCTGGACAGCAACCTCAGTTGTGTAAGTAGTCAATATAATACCTGGGGGCAATATATATGCATGAATTATTCAACCCATGAGACTCTCAAAACAATACAACGCAATACAAATGCAACTTGTTTCAAAGAAAAATGAGCTGCCTCAAGTGGGGCTCGAAGGCACAACATGCTGATGCTCTACCCAACTGAGCTACCGAGGCAGCTCATCTGGCTGTGTTGAATCACACATGCAAAGCAACACAACTCAAGGCAAAGCATCTCAACCTGAAGATCAAACTTATCTAGAAGAGATTGGTAGAGTAAGAGCCACGCCCACTGTTCTTCCTGCCTGTTGTACGCCATTTATATATTATGCACGGCTTATTTGAGTGTATTGCAGCACATCAATTAGTGTAACTGTAAAATTAGTCTCAGCCCAGGATCTGGTGACTTTCGCGTAATTTCTTGGTTGTGCTGACTCAGCATATACTGACTATTGGTAAGCAAATCGGATTGCTGCATTGAAAAAAGTCATGTGACTTCAAGACTGCCCGGCCATTTGGGGGTGGGGTCTGGGTACAATCGAATGGACACCATGACACATAATCAGCTATAGTGTGTATGGACTAGGACAAGTAGTTTGGGAGACATGCTACCAAGCCTGCAACGGTGAGCAGGCACTCGCATGTCACACGACTGCTGACACAGCAAAACAAACAGTCAGACCCTTACTCGTTTCAGGCGGGCCAGGTCTGGGTATGAGACTGCCGTAAAATAAGCAAGTAGGGATCGTGAAGCACTCCACAAAGAAGCAGAAATGGGGACTCAAGGAAAACTGGTGAAATAAGTGTAAAAAACTTTTCATGTGTTGGTGGGAGTTCCACGCATGTGCCAAACCCTATTTAAGCCTCTGCATCTAAAGCCTTATATTTTATAATCTACTTCGAGGGAGATCGACTTCTAGGTCTGAGTGTAAGAAGAAGATTTCTGAGAGTGTTCTACTGTCAGTGTCAGCTGGTTTTGTTGACTACTTTTTGAATTTAGCCCACTATTCTATTTAATTCTCACTTCGTTGTGATGTGACACAGTTGATGATGTTCAGCCAGGGACTGGGAAGGCATTGGCAGTGAGTTGGAAAAACGATTTAGAGTGAATGTTTTAGTATGGTGGTTGCCTAAAAGCTTGAAATAAGGTCTGAATTTGTAGGTATAGGTTAGCTAGTTTTGTTAGAGGTGCGAGGGTGACCACGTAACTGTAAGGTTAGTAAGGGGCTCATAAAAGCATTAGTTGGTGAGGTTTCTTCTTGTCTTAGGAAGATTGGGTGTAGATGTGTTTTGGATGAGTAGGTAAGAAATCAATGCAGGTCTAAGCTTTAATGATACAGTGTATTAATAAATTTGAGCCTTTAGTTTCTCAAGCATGTAATAGTGATGAGCTTATGGAGTGCCTCTCTGGGGTTGAGCATACTTATAGTCGGTTGGATGTTCAGCTTGTGGGTGACAGGGTAAGAGCATTAGGTGGGAGTGTTAGAGATAGGAGATTGAGGGTAGCTACATGGAATTATTTCAGGATTAGGTAGTGAGCGTAAACAAAAGATAAGAACAATGTAGATGTGGTAGCAGGGCAGGAATCCTGGGAAAAGAAGGGTTGTTGAAGGTTAATGTAGTTTGGGAAACCCTGTGGGAATCAAAATAGTCGGAGAGGTGAGGGTGGGGTTGACTTTTTAGTGCTGGTTGATGAGGTTGAGTTTATTTCTGATATGCATTATGAGGAGTATCGATGAAAGTAAGGTGTGTGTGTGTGTGGGGGGGGAGGGGGGGGGGGGGGGGGGGGCGTTGTGTGTACATGCCTACTGATTGTATGAACAGTGCTAGCATTGAAGGTTGTTATGAGAGGATGTAAAGAGGATGTACTCGGAAAAGGGAAGCGTGGTATTACTTGGGGATTTTAATGCCAGGGTTGGTACATCTGTAGAAATAGATGATGTAGTTGGCATGTTGATACATGTAATGATAGTGGTAATCCTTTCTTGAATGAGGTGGAGTTAGTGGTTTGTAATGGTATTGGAACCTGAATGGACTACAGGCCTACTTTAAAACAGATATCTATAATAGATTGTGTTATAACTTGATATTCAGCTTGTGGAAGTTTCTGGAAATAATAATATTGTTCAGATCACTTTCTCGAATGGATGGATTTAGGAAGGATAACCAATAGGTCTATAGAAAGAAAAGTGTGCATCTAAAAGCTGGAGATTAGCAAATGGGAAGGTAAAATTAAGATATCAGGAGACATAAAAGGCTGTAGACAGCTTTTCAGAGAGCATTAAGCATATGGTGCAAAAGGGAAGGACATGAATTAGTAAGTGTAGTTTTACATGAGTGGGAGAGTATGGTAAATAGGGTAGCAAGAAATGATGTTGGGGAAAAACTGATTGTGTGTGGCAGAGCAGCTAGGTGGTGGGATAACAAACGTAAGGATAAGATTATTGTCAATTCGCATTGATCTTACCTCCTTAAAAAATTCGATGACTCGCACAAAAAATGTTGAATTTTAAAAATTCCTGTATCCGCTTACAGCGATTTAGCTCAGATTTACGAGGATATGCACAATTTGGCTCCATTCCGACCCGGTCCAAAGGTGCCTGTATGTTCCATAAGCAAAGTATGTCATACTATTGACCGCACAGAATGTGTCCCATGCATGCAACTACACGCGTTATTTAATGTACGTACTCTGCATACACATTTAACAGCTACCAAGCTCCTGCATTAACGCTACGAGCCCTAAACCACAATTAAGTGGCTCTTGCGTAATCAGCTACTTACGCCAGCAAGGTCAATGCGAATTGACAATAGTTTGAGGCAAGAGGTTTACAAGAAGGTTATCAGGGACTTATGGGATGAATACTATTTTGAATTTTGTTGACAAGTGTTTCCATGAAAATAAGTTTTAATAAGGCAAAAGAAGCTTAAAATGAAGCCTACAATGTGGTAGTTGAGAAAAGATTTTGAGGGGACTAGGAAGAATTTTGGGTTTTGTTGGTAGGAGAACAAAGACTAAGAACAGGAGTATCGCTTCCTTGAAGGGTGTTGAAGGAGTCTATAACTAGAGGTTTTACAGATGCATTATCAATATTTGGGTAGGGTTAACTAGTGTAGATCCATAGTGGTTGTGATGGTGATTGGAAAGGGGAGGTCGAGAGTAAAGTAGTAGCTTGTGGCAGTATGTCAGGATGCCTTCTTAGATAAGGGGATAGAGAAGGCAGAGATTGCCAAATGCCTTTAAAAAATGATGCACTTACTATAGTGCAACACCCTCGGCGCCACACATGCATGAATCCTTGAAAACGCACACACTATTGAAACACTAATAATGTACATGGGTGGTTTTCAAAATGGCAGACTGCACGGATAGCCATACAATGCAAGAAGCGGTGTATCTCTGCAATGGAGCAATTTCAGAGAAATCCACACAAAAGGTTGACTTTCGTTGCCCATTGAGTACATAATATCGTTTTCAGGACGAACAGACGCTCCAGAGGTGAGATGTTTATTAATTAACAGAAACACAGACCAACAGACTGACCCAACTACAGTAACCCTCGCTGCGCATGCATGCCGAGGGTTATAAGACAGGTGGTAGTGTTCAGTTAGTGGGTGAGTTGCTTAAGTATGGTGGTTCTGGAATGGTTTGCTTGTTAGAGCAGTTATATTGGCATGAGGAGGCTGTCCCTAGGCAATGAAGAGAGGGCCTTATTGTAAACCTATTTAAAAAAAGGATCCAGGGAGAATTACAAAGGTATTACATTACTGAGTGTTGTAGGGAAAGTGTTTTGTAAGGTACTTAATGATAGGTAATGCTAGAAGTGCCATATTGTTAGAGGAGGAGAAGTTGCCTACATTTACGGTAGAGCAAGGTGTGGCAGAGGGCTGTACCCAATTTTATTTTCAGTGTTTATAAACGACTTAATAAAGGATGTAGAAGAGGCTAGGCTTGGGATAGAGATTAATAGGATTGGAGGGATGTTGCTTGCTAATGATGATTTTGTAGGTGTTAGTGAGTCAAGGGAGAGCCTCCAGAAGCTTATTGATATTGTATATGGATACTATAACAGGTGGAGAATAAAGGCTAATGTGGATAAAGAGTGCAGTGATGGTGTTTTCTAAGGATAAAGTAGTAGAGGTTAAGTGAAAATGGGGAGAGCATGAGCTTCCTAAGGTGTCAAATTATTGCTATTTAATCATCAAGTAATTGAGCCTGGGAGGTGCATATTAAGTGATTAATAATGTCAAATCATTTACCTAGCGTTATTAGTAATCGAGATGTTAACTTAAGTGCACATAGGCTGTTAACTTGCTAACAACATGTGTAATCCCACCAATTAAAAATCTAGGGAGGGGTTACGCATGTTGTTATTGTTGCATCCTTGTCTGCCTACAGTTGGTAGAGCATCTGCCTAGAATGCAGAATGTCGTGGGTTTGAGTATGGCTAAGGCAACTCATGAATTTCTTTGAAAATACTCACAGATGAGTTGCACTGTGTTGTATTGTATTGCTTTGGGAGTTTCTTGGTCTGATTATTTCATAAATTGTATCTGTTTCTTGGCACTACCATCCCTACATCCTTCTACTTTTTTACGCTTCATGAGAATGGGTAAGAGATCATGCATGTTAACAAGACAGGTGAAGTGTATATCTCTTGCACAGATACTGCAGAATCCTGTGGAGAGGGAATAACATGCCTAGCTCCATCTGCTCTATCTAGACCTGCTGTAAATGAGAATGCTACGATAACTAATGTAACAATAGAGGTGTGGTGGGACGCACCTCCTTTGGATGGATGCTGTACAAGTGAAGTTTTTAGTTATCCACTGGTTGAATATGCCTTTAGGCTGGCTGGTTCTCCTAACCCTCTGAACACTGAAGTAAATCATGCATGTGTACTGTAGTCTTTCCATTGTATGCATTCTACTGAACTATTTTAACCAGGGTAGTGAAACAAGATCTTCCTCAGAGAATAAATAGAGCACAGACATAATTTAGTTTTTTCTGTCCCTGCTGTATTTATTTCCTGAGGAATATCTTCATGAGAAGATTGAAATATTTGATATCTTGTTTTATGAATCTAGTAGTGATAATTCAGAGAACAAAGAAACCCCTTAAATATTATATCCAAGAGTAAAGACATTTTTAAGGGATGACAGTACCAAAACCAGTGCAGTATCAGAGATACGGTAGAATGTGTATGTGTAGGGATGGTACTGACACACCTATTAGCTTTAACAAATGAAATGAAATGCCTCAGAACTCTCGAACGTGACAGTTATAAGCCACATAACAAGGCCTATGAGTGTTTTTATACATGATAAACCTCTCAAAGTAGGTAAAATACATCACTACATTGGCATCCAGAAAATTTCTATAAAGGTGCCATCTTCTTCATCTTCTTTATCAAATGGCCTAGGCTGCCTCAAACTGGCAAACACGCTCATCTTAGTTTTGGCATAAAATGGCTTGCTTATCTCCAATGCATGATTCTTGGCAATCAGAATCTTCCTAGTGCAGTAAGCACCCAAGTAAAAACTGTTACATCATAGAGATTAGTAGTGGTGAGAGTGCTCTACAACGTCAGACTCGTTGACTTAGACTACTAAATGACAATCCATAGTAGTTGAGGGAGTAGTCTAAACTGCCATAGGTGGTAACAAATTATATAGTACAACACAACGTTTCGACCTCTCGGTCTTCTTCAGGTGTGTGTATGTGGCAAGCATGCAGGCATTATAGAGCTATGTACAGGTAAATTCCAGAGTAGTCAAGCATGCATACAACTGCAGACAATGACATGTCTGTGTTTATGGAGACAGTTGGCTGGTGGTGTCATCTCCGGTTCAGCACTTCTGGATGCAGAGATCTCAGTTGTTTGATCCAGTAGCTCTCCCGGCACTTTCTCAGGTGTTCATCTGGGCTCCTCATCACTTCCAGAACCACGATTTTGAGGTCATCAAGGGAGTGGCCTGGGCTTGAAATGGCTTGCTACTGGTGTTTCTGTATGCTTCTGCCTAGTATCACTACGCTATCCATTGAGAGTCTGTTCTGTGTTTCTCCCACATATCGCTTGTAGCACTTCCTGCACTCAATCACGTATATCACATTACTGGTCTTGCAGGTGGCTGTGGCTCAGACTGTGAAGGTTTGGCAGGTGGTTGTGCTGCAGATGGTGGTCGGCAATGCAAACACGAATGCCCCCCTCCTATGCCAACCTCTTCATGGCAAAACTAGAACAGAGACTCCTAGCTAGTGCCACTCTTCAGCTTCTGATCTGATGGAGATACATCGATGACATTTTTGCCATCTGGTGCCATGATGAGGCCAACCTAGAGTTGTTTGTGAAGGAACTAAATCAAGCTCACTCCACCTTCAAATTCACCGCTGAGTGGACCAAAAACAGCATCCCTTTCCTTGACACCTGTGTCTCACTTGAAAGCGGATGCCTCACCACAGATCTTCACCAAGCCAACGGACACACACCAATACCTTACTGCTGACAGCTGCCACCCAAGAAAGCCATCCCATTCAACCAGGCCCTACAGATACGCCGCATCTGCTCCAATGATGATAACTTCAGGAAGTGATGTGCTGAGCTGAAATCCCACCTCCTGTGTCGTGGCTACGAGCCCTCCTTTGTTCAGGAAGAGATTGAGTGAGCGTCCTTCATCAGGAGAGAAGATGCCCTCATTCCACAGATGAGGAAAGTCAACAGGAGAGTTCCATTAGTGGTCACATACATGTACTACCCAACCCTTCTTCACCTACTCCCAGCGTACCATTCCTCTGACCGCTTGAAAAAGCCATCCCTGAGTTGCCCCTGATTGCTTATCGCAGACCTAAGAGCCTCTGTGACCTTTGGAACTCAAGCAAGTCACAGTTCAACCACCTTGTGGAACTAGCTGCTGTGGTACTATACGTTGTCTCACCTGCAACCACATTCAGACAGGCTGCCATGGACTTGGAGGCAGTGCTGATCTCCAAACACAAATGCATTCTTCTTCAAGATGGCTGAGATCAACTCTGCCAAGTCCCCTGTGGGTGGTAACTGTGTCTCTCTGGTGTTTAGGGCCTCAATGCATGAGGCAATCCCCTCTTGGTGGGGGATGTTAGTGTAGAGGGAGGAGACATCCAGTGTTACCAGCAGGGCATCACTGGGGAGGTTGGTAAGGGACTTAACCTTCGGGACGAAATCAGTGGTATCCCTAATGTAGGATGAAATGGCCTGTACTAGTGGGCGGAGGTGGTGATCCACAAATGCTGATATCTTCTCAGTTGGTGCTTCACAGGAGGCGACAATTGGTCTGCCTGGGTTTCCAGCTTTGTGTATCTTGGGTAGGAGGTAGAATCTGGCAGGTTTTGCTTGCTTCTGGGTGAGGTATCTTTCTTGTGTCCTCCTCACTGATGTTGATTTTCTGAAGAAGGTGGTTTATCTCAGCAACATAATGGGGGGTGGGATCACTCTTGAGTCGTTGGTAGTGAATAAGGTTGTTTGATTGTGTGAGTGCTTCTGTGGCCCCAGACAACGTACCTAACAGTGGCTGAGCCTTTGTCCGCAGGCTTAATGACGATTTCTGACCTTACCACTTGTTGTTTGAGCTGGGAAAGAACCACTCTCTCCTTGAGGTTATCTCTTGGTATTTCAACTCAACAGCCTAAGCCACTCCCTTGATGACCTCAAAATTGTGGTTCTGGAAGTGATGATGAGCTCAGATGAACACCTGAGAAAGTGGCGGGAGAGCTACTGGATCAAACAACTGAGATCTCTGCATCCAGAAGGGCTGAACCTACATGCATAGCGGAGATGACACCACCAGACAACTGTCTCTATAAACACAGACATGTCATTGTCTGCAGTTGTAATCATGCTTGACTACTCTGGATTTTATCTGTACATAGCTATATAATGCCTGCATGCTTGCCATATACACACACCTGAAGAAGACAGAGAGGTCGAAACGTTGTGTATTTTGTTACCACCTATGGCAGTTTAGACTACTCCCTCAACTACCATGTTATGTCATACATACAGAGTTCTGTTTGTCTGGGTTGCCTTTCTACTTCTTACATACATGTAACTAGTGTACTATGCACATGTATTTCCATGTATGTATATGTGGTGTATAGGAATTTAAGATATATAATATATGTATGTACATATTCATTTATTGTTAAGATAATAAAGGGAGTAAAACACTTGCATTAAAATGTTGAAGGATGTAGGAATGACAGTGCCAAAAAGTAGAGAAACAAGTGCAGTATATATGCAGCATGACAGGGGATGATATATGCAGCATAATGGGATGAGGGCAGTATATATGCAGCATGACAGGGGATGATATATGCAGCATAATGGGATGAGGGCAGTATATTTGCAGCAAGACAGCGGATGAGGACAGTATATATATGCAGCAAGACAGGGGATGAGGGCAGTATATATGCAGCAAGATAGGGGATAAAAGCATGCAACAATAATAACATGCGTAACTCCATAACTCCTTCAACATTTTAATGGAAATGTTTGTACACTTTCATTGTATACTCGCTTGCAAATACAATGCTCTTTGCGTTTGTGCGAGCCCCACCTCGTTTGTGCAAGTCCCACCCCACTTTGCTGCTCGTGGTTATGTGAAATGCACGTGAATAACAAGGAAATGGCGCTCAACTACACGGAAGTGCTAGGGTACCGTAGCTTACTAGTCCAAGAGGGGTCCTACAAACATTCCGTTGGTGAAAGGCACTGCGCACGGGAATAAGAAGCCTTTTGATACAAAATCAAAACTTGTACCAATTTTGTGCTAGGCCATTTGAAGAATTAGAAGAAGATGGGGTTTTAGCAATTTCACGTATGTCATTGTAATGGTGTATTTTACCACGTTTGAGAGTTTTATCGTGTATAGAAACACTCGTAGGCCATGTTATGTGTCTAAAAGGGCTTATAGCTGTCATACGATACTTGGTCCCCCCCAAAATCGGTCCCCCCGGACCGTCCACGGCAGAAAACTTGGTCCCCCTGGACCAACCACGGCAGAAAATATGGTCCCCCTAGGACCATGTATGGCGCCGCAGGCGGTCCCCCCTTGCCGCTGACGGTCCCCCTTTCTTGCCTTAGCTGCCGGCGCCGGTATTTTCTTAAGTTATTTAGTCATACTGCAGATCTCAGCCGTTATCTACGTAGTGTAGCTGATATAGCTGTAGTGTCACTGATATATATATATAGTAAGCCTGTAAGGTTCGGAAAGCAAGTTCTGCAACTAATGTAATAGCTAGTAATAAGCTATTTATTGAACATACAATAGGATTCAGATTCATGAACAAGTAATGCAAAGCCATACAGAAATTTTCCCATACACGTGTATTTGTACACACATCGTGAAACCATTGATTCACGCATCACACTATATCATATTCCCTCCATCTTGCAGTCTGCATACACAGTGTATTTCGCGCACAATGCGCGGTACGGGTATAGCTACTACTGCGCACAGTGGACGGAACAGAGAGAAAGCAGTTGGCCTATATAAACCATTGATCAGGCACGTAAGTGATGGCTTGCCGTAGAAAACACACTGATGAACTGCTCGGACACCATAATACTAATGCATGTAGTGTTTCAGGTGGGGGGACCATGCGTGGCAGAGGGGGACCAATCACGGCTGCCGTAGATGGTCCGGGGGGACCAATTTTGGCGGGGGACCATCGACGGCGTGACAATAGCTACTGCATTTGAGAGTTCTGAGCCATTATATTTGTTAAGGCTTAATGGGCGTGTCAACGATTTTGTTCATCAAGGATCATAAATGAAGATGTTTTGTGAAAGAACCGTGGCCAATACTTGCCCCAATTTTGAGGTAGGTCGCGGCACCTATAAGCCCTTTCAGACATAACATGGCCTACGAGTGTTTCTATACATGATAACACTCTCAAGGTGGTAAAATACACTGCTACAATGACAGACGCGAAATTGCTAAAACCCCGATTTCTCCATCTTCTTTGTCTCCTTCAAACGGCCTAGCACAAATATTTGGTACAAGTATTTACCTTGATTTTGGTACCAAACGGCTTCAAATTCTCGTGCGCAGTGCCTTTCGCCAGCAGAATCTTTGTAGGACCCCTCTTGCACAAGTAAAGCTACGATATACTATCACTTCCGTGTAGTTGAACGCGATTTCCTCGTTATTTTAAATACTCACGTATATTTCATATGACCACGAGCATAAAAGGGGTGGGGCTTGCAACACGTAAAGAGCATTGTATTTGCAAGCGAGTATACAATGAAAAATCAGTGAAACAAGTGTATAAAAACATTTCCACTAAAATGTTGAAGGATGTAGGGATGACAGTGCCAAAAAGTAGAGAAACAAGTGCAGTATATATATGCAGCAAGACAGGGGATGAGGGCAATATATATACAGCAACACAGGGGATGAGGGCATGCAACAATAATAACATGCATAACCCCTCCCTACATCCTTCAGTTTCGGGTTATGATTGTTGCATGCCCTCATCCCCTGTCTTGCTGCATATATATTGCACTTGTTTTTCTACCTTTTGGCACTGTCATCCCTACATCTTTCAACATTTTATTTTGTATCTGTATACTTTGAGGGTGTTATATTGCAGAAAAAATTGTAGACCCTGTTATGTGTCTGAAAGACTTATAACTGTAGTGTTCGGGAGTTGTGAGCCATTTTATCTTGGTTAATGGGCGTTTCTGTGTCGGTGCCATCCATATGTAGAGTCTACTGACTCTCAGATATACAAGAGTAAAAACATTTTAAGGATGTAGGAATAACACTGCAAAACCAATGTGTATGCAGCATGATGTAACATAACTGCATAATAAAAAGATGTAGGGAGGAGTTACGATTGCTGCATACCGTCATCCTTTATCATGCTGTCATCCCTTGTCTTGCTGCATATACATACATGCTGAAGTTGTTTCTTTGGTTTGCCACTGTCATCCCTAACATTGAATGAAAATGGTTTTGCTATTGTTTCATTAGTTTTTTGTTGCACATTCCTTTGCAAATGCAAAACCACATGTGTATAATATTAATTACGGTATGAAGTGCTGATGTATCATAGCTTTACTTGTCCAGGAAAGGTTTTACGAAGATTCTTTTGGTAAAAGGTACTAATAAGAGGCTCTTTGGTACAAAAATGAAGGTAAATACTTGAACCAATTTTTTGTGCTAGACCAAAAAGAAGAAGATAGAGAAAATGGATTTTAGCACTTTGTGGATATGATTGAACATATAAATAGCTGTCATATTGTGTATAGAAACTCAGAGGCCATGTCATGCTTATTATATCTGTAGTGTTTAGGAGTTCTAAGCATTTCAAAAGCTTACATGGCCGTAGCAAGCGGTCTGGCCGGTCCGGTTTTGGCCGGACCAGTTTTAACGTACCAGTTTTAACGTACCACTTTTAACGGCCGCTTTCACGCCTGCGCATGCACAGGTGATCAATAACAAGCGCTGGCCTGGGAGTGCAGCAATCAGATGAACTATCAACAGCTGCAGCGACGAGACAGTTTCACACACACTGATGTTAATCGCTGTGGGAGGTGCAGTTTAAAGGCGGGGTTTAGGCCACGCCCATCGACCGGACCACTTCAAAAGTAGTTGCTACGGCCCTGGCTTATGTGTGTCTGTGCTTACCAACTCCCATAAGTTAGATACCAGTTGAAGGGATGTAATTCAAAAACCTGAGGGCTGTCCATAGTGACCCAAACATAGTGAGGATAGCCCAGGATGGAAGTGCCAAAAGTATAGAAGCAAGGAAGCATCCCTGCAGCAAAACAAGAGATGATGGCATGAAACAATAACATGCGTAACCCCCTCCCTACATCCTTTTTTATGAGGTTATACATGTTATGCATGCCATTGTGCCCTGTGTTGCTGCATGGATGCTTCCTTGTTTCTATACTTCTGGCACTTCCATCCTTACATCCTTCAACATTTTGAATACATTTTATGTATATACATTACTGATAAATATCTGAGTGCTTCATGCATCACTCTTTGATGAGATATTTTCAGTATGCAAGTTTTGTACAATTCAATCTTCTTGTTGGTATTAAGTCCCTATCTTAATTTTTCAGGACCCTTTTGCAGCTCATCTGAAGATAGACAACCTCCAACTACATTTTATATACAGAGTACTCTTTTATTTCTTGAATACATACAGTATAACTCCAATATTTGGTGCAGAATTTACTTTTTTTACATTTTTCGCAGAACCTGGAGGTTTGTGAAAAATCTACATTTATATACATATGCATGTTATCACTGGAACAATTAATTGTCAATAATTGCTCTTACGAACATGCATCCATAATCCTATTTTTTCTCAACTGTGCATGTGTAAAATATCACATGTAATATGTGTAAATTACAAGTTTAACTTAATTCATTGCCCTATTGTAGCAGTACCAGTACCAGGTGTAGTCAGCAATCTTATTGCTGAGCCCTTTGGTGTTACATGCATTGAGGTGAGCTGGAGTGGCCCTGGAGAACTGCTGCGTGGACCAGAAGAGGATAAAATATACTACATCACCATCACTGGAAGTGGGAATTCATCTGACTATTTTAACACTGACAGTAACAGTGTTACATTTTCAAATGCAACTCCTGGAGAAGTCTATGAAATTGAGGTATATATAAATCTGTAACTGTGTAATAGCAATGTATATGTCCAGTTGATCTATGGTATGTTGATTTATGGCATGGTATTTATTGCTCTGTGTCGAGAAAAATACTATGTATATTGGAAAATACAGTACACTAAAGGGCTGCAATTACCATGAATATTCATATCTTCTCTCTACCTATGTGTAGGTGAAAGTATCGAACATGGTATTCAATAGCAGTACTGTTATAAGGAATGTCGAATCATGGCCACAGGCTCCACCACCAGTATTGGTGGTGGACACATTGTTGAACACATCATTTTCAGTGGCAGTGACATTGGAGGAGAGGCACATCAATATTGTTTCGATATATATTGAGGTATGTATTTTATAGGTTGTAGTTAAATTTTAGGTGTTGGTAATTACTCAAACTGATAAGGGCAGGGTAAGCACTATGTCTCTAAACGGTCATTGCATGAATACTACTCATATTTTGTACACCCTATACATGTAGCTACAATTTTCATAGTATGCAGGCAAGAAGGCAGGGATGTTGACATGCCGATATAACAAGTGTAACCCATCTGCATTCCTTGAGGTTACACAATGTTATCTGTACCTTCTTGCCTGTATACTGCACCTTGTTTCTCTCTTTCTATGATTTTTAATACTGCTATTCCTTCCAAGTTTACAGCATACATTTCTACGTATAGGACTTCATTTAGGGAGGCTTGGGACATTAACCAGAACTTACATTGCCAGAACACTGTACACTGGTCCACTGATATTGTGCAACTATTTCCTTCCCAGGCAATGGCATTAGATGATGGTGCCAATCAAAATAGAAGTCAGAAGAATGTGACCAGCCCTGGATCACTTAATTTCACTCTGTATGGTTTATCATCATTCACAGAGTACAGTGTTTATGCTGTAGCCACATACAATGAAACAAACTGCAGCAGAAGTACATATGATGGAGAGGCTATAAAGATAAGAACTGAGCGTAAGTGCATATGTATAAATTGTTGTGCATTTATTTTGCAGCTGCTGCTGCTAATCTTGCAGCTGGTGTTCCTGACACACCTGAAATATTTATCAACAATGATGGAATAGCTACATGGAGGGAAGTTAACTCTAGAAGTGGAGAGTCTATTGATTTTTATCGTGTTACAGCAACAGTTGATGGAATGGAAGTTGGAGGAATAAATGTACCACCTGTGTCCAGAGATGGTAATATAACACAACCTCTGTCTGATCTCGGTCTACAAGTTGACCAAAGATATAACATATGTGTAACTGCTAAGAACATTATTGGACACAGTTCACCTGGATGCAATGGATTCATGGAAACTGAAGGTACATGTTTTCAACATCTCGAAACTGTGTTTTCCCCCATTCTATTATTCCCCCATTAACTCTATATCTAATGTACAACTTCACTCCTCATTCAGAGCGTAACTTTCATACCACCCCAAGTCCAGAGCAGAACTTTAATATTAGTGCAGCTATCACCCCAAGTCCAGAGCAGAACTTTAATATTAGTGCAGCTACCACCCCAAGTCCAGAGCAGAACTTTAGTGTTGGTGCAGCTATAGCTATATCTGTCACAGTTGTGATTGTTTTGCTAGCAGTCATGATCATATCTGGGATTTTGCTCTATTTCTGCTTCAAGAAAAAGAAAGTCAAGGACATTGATATGACTCAGTGAGGAAAATACGATTATATATCAAACATACTTGAAACTATAACCTTATCTTTTTTCTAACAGAGATCTAAATGTAGATACAAATCTGGAAACCCTAAGTAAGGTATCACTAAATTTGTTACTCATGAAAAGTATAATTCTTGCTTTCAGTTCAACCAAAGGAGCCTCCTCTGCTGCAACAACTTCATACAGAACTCAAGGATAAGAGAATGATTGTTTCAAAAGATCAAATACATCTCACAAGTCCTGTAGGGCATGGTAAGTAATACATAGGAACGAGTTTATGCTGCAATCAATGAAATTATAGAATTAGTTAGTGCATGTCGTTTGCCTCCTACATATCACAGGAAGGTAAATGCATGCTGCCATTTTATAGTACAAACACAATTCAATTCTTGTAAATGTGTTTCCAACTTTCTCTTTCTGATCCAAATGCATTGCATCAAATACATCTTCAGTTTCTGAATATTATGTACTCTGTAGGTCAGTCTGGAGTGGTTTACAAGGGATATATTGACACCCCACTGGGATCTGAACTAGTTGCTGTTAAAACTGGAAAAGGTACAAAGAAATCTGAATGCATTGATTGAGTTCACTGAAGACATGTTATGTGTATGTGTCCCTCTATGTAGTACTATTCTCCTCTGGTGACTCGGAGCGGTTGACCAAGGAGATGTCTACCATGTTGTCCTTTGAACATCCAAATGTCATGTCCCTAGTTGGAGTATGTCTTCATGGAGAGATGCCCCTACTCATTATGCCCTTCATGTCTAATGGAAATATTTTGGAGTATGTCCGACATCATAAAGAAGAACTGCTACTTACCAGTGCAGCTACTGATGAAGAGGTGTTAAAGTTACGGTTTGATCTTCATTGACCATGTTACACTTCTGTGCCATTATCTTACAGGTACAGGCAGCAAAGACGACATATCTGAAGATGTGTCACCAAATAACAAAGGGAATGACATACCTTGCTAAGAATAAATTTGTTCATCGTGATCTGGCAGCAAGAAATTGCATGTATGTATGGACCACACATACTACTAGAGTAACAATATTTTCAGTAACATTTTCACTAAAATGTTGAAGAATGTAGAAATGAAAGTATCAAAAAGCATCAAAACATGGTGCAGCATGCAGGCAGAGTCAGGGGGTGATGTCATGTGACAATAATAACATGCAAAAACACTTTGTAGGGATATGGGGTAATGCATGTTATAATTGTTGCCTTTACCTGCATGCTGCACCTTGTTTCTATGCTTTTTGGCACTATATCCCTACATCCTTTAATATTTTACAGAAAATGTTTTTAATTCTTGTTTTCACTGGTTTTACTGTGTAGTAACACGTATATAAGCATACAATGCACAGATCTACCTCCTTGCGTACCTACAAGCAGGTGACTCCTCTACATCCTGTTTTGTACAAGTATTGCCTTCTGAGTACAACAATGGGTGTAAATGGTCCACCACAACATCACAACTAAAGAGTTGATTTACAGCATGTTGCTAGGTGGTTTTCATAGCTGACTTACAATCAAATACATACACCTGATGTAGGTACTCGTACTTGATATTATAGTCACGTTTCACAAATTGTAGTGCATGGTAGATATATACTGCCCCTATATAAACATAGCTAGTAACCACCTAGCAACAAGCTATAAGAAGAAGATGAACAATCGTTTTTACAATTTTCCAATTGTCACTGTAGCTGTGTATTTTACATATACTTTGAGAATAGTATAATGTATTGAAGCATTCACAGAGCAGGTTGTGTGTCTGAAAAGGCTTATACCATCAGCGTTCAGGAGTTCTGGATCATTCCATTTGTTAAGACTGATGGGCATGTCTACTGACTCTAACATATGCAGGATTGATGGCCATGGAGTGATCAAAGTAGCTGACTTTGGTCTTACAGAAGACATGTATTGCACTAACTACTTCCGCCAGGACAAGAGTGTGGTGGGAAGTGAGGAGAGGGTCCCCATCAGGTGGATGGCTCCTGAGAGTATTGAAAATGATATCTACAATGAGAGTACTGATGTGGTGAGAAAAAATATGTCAATACCTCATAGTTGAACATACATACGCACATGACCTGTTGGAGAGTGACAATTTTAGAAAAATCTTTACTGGACTTCCTTTAACACACCCTACTTCTCATGGATACAGGTTGTAGCTATATGTGTGTGAGAGTGCATGCTCTAAGACTGAACAAGGCCGTAGACAACTTCGTTTGTTTGGGGGTGTTTGTAAGCATACACAAGTATGCTGCAGCTTTCACTCTAGGCAACATTCTCTGATGCTTACAGTATGTATTGTAACTAGATTAGCTCTGAAATATTTGTAGTTGCTTCGGCACCCCCAAGCACCCACTTGTCTACGGCCTTGCTGAATAGTGTTTAGGTGTTGTTGTGTACCTGTTAAGTTACTCCCACCTATTTAATTACAATTTACCATCCTTTGTTATATCCTCTAACTCTCCACAACTTTTATGTAGTTAGTATATATAAGGTCTCTCTATGTGTGTATATAATTTTAACAAAGGATTTCAGGTCTAGGGGATGTGTCTTCAGCATAAGCAACACTGATGTTCTGTGACATAACCATAGTCAAAGTTTTGTGCTTTGACATGGACAGTTATAAAGTATTAATGAATGTCTCTGTACAGTGGGCATTTGGTGTGACTGTTTGGGAGTTGTTCACTTGTGGTAGAGTTCCTTACTCTGGAATTCCTGTCATGAGTGTTTTAAGGCTACTAAAGACAGGCCAGAGACTGGAGAAGCCAGAAAACACAGCATGTTCCAATGAAATGTTAGTTGCATAAAATATCTATTGGCACATTAATTGCTTCCATTTTCAAATACTAGCTATGACCTGATGACTTCATGCTGGAACTTGGATTCCCTCCAGCGCCCCAAGTTTGCAAATCTTCAGTGTGTTGTGTCTGAGTTACTTGAGGCAGCAGCTGGCTATATGGAACTCACTTCGTCACTCAACTGGAAGAAAGAAGAAGAGCTAGCAATGGGAGAAGCAGCTGCAGAGCTGTAGTTGGCTTTAACTCTAGACATGCCAATGTGACATTTAACTGTGTTCCCAGTTATTCCCCTTATTAGTAGAGTATATATAGTTTACATATATCCAAGTTGTGTGATGTAGTACTTCAAAATAAGCGAAAAAATTAATCCTTGCGCATGCGCGGGATGGTCATATGATTGTCACGTTCACGCGTTCGAGTTAGTGAGCTTAGTCTTTCTTCCAGTGACAGATTGTCCCAACTTATCTAGGTACCAGATGTTGGCTAGCTTCATATGGCACATTATATACACGTAGGGATAGCAATGCCAAAATTTAGAAAAACAAGGGCAGTATATATGCCACAACACAGGGGATGAGGGCATGCAACAATCATAATCCAAAACTATATACAGCATGCATAACCCGAAATTAAAGGACGTAGGGAGGTTTGCGCATGTTATTATTGTTGCATGCCCTCATCCCCGTGTTGCTGTATACATACTTAGTTTCGGGCTATGCATGCACGTTATTATTGTTGCATGCTTTCATCCTCTGTGTTGCTGCATATATACTGCTCTTATTTTTGGCACTGTCATCCCTACATCCTTCAACATTTTAATGTTTTACACTTTTAACTGATTTTTTCGTTATATACTTGCTTGCAAATACAATGCTCTTTGCGCGTGGGGCGGTGGCAAAACCAGGAACGAGGAAATGAGAAATGAGAAATGAAGAAATGAAGACGTAATGTATAGGCAAGATTGACAAGCATGGCACTCTGCTATTATAGTACGCCGGGTGGCAAGTCTTCATACACTTGGAACAGCACGTGGAGATGTTTTTAGAAGCCTACCTAGGGTGTAGCTTCTCTAGGAATGTGTACTTCTTGGCCATTCACATAGATCAAGACCTGCTGCTTTCTGCTTGGCCGAAAAGTACATATATTTACCTGTTACTCGTGCTACATGAAAGCGGCTACAGAGCCAGAGCATCTGCATAGCTGTCACTCATTGTCGTTCGCCTCCTAAAGTCATACAATCGTTACGCCTAGCCCTAGGTTACGTGTCTATATTATCTATGGCCCTAGCCCCTAGCCTTAGCCCTAACTTCTAGCCTTACCCCTAGCTTCTAGTCTTACCCTACACATTCGGAGAGCTTCCGAAGTCATTTACGCGTCCAGTCCCCCCTAGCCGCAGCCCTAGCCCCTAGCCTTAGCTCTAGCCCCTATCTTCTAGCCAGAGTTTACGCGTTGGGTCCGTACATTACAGTTCTCACGTGACTTTTATTAATAATTGGTACTGCTTTTAATTAACGGTTAGTAATAACGAGCGTTCAACTACTGCTATATAGTAGCTTTACTTGTCCAAGAGGGGCGGGAATATGAAGCCGCTTGGTACAAAAATACTACTGAAATACAAGGCCGTAGGACGCGGCACGGCCGACACGGCCATGGCCGTGCCGGTTTTTGCCTCCTCTTGCATACTGCGCATGCTCAGTTAGTAACAAAATGGGCGTGGCTAAGCAAAAGTGGACGTGGTCAGCAATTTTCGCTCGCGCGCCGACGCATGTGCACTAAATATGCTCCACTTTCAGTATATATGTCAAAACCAGTGATGTCCCTCCCCACACTGCCTGTATTGTCCCAAAAGTAAACACTTTGGTACTGTCGTGTGGTATGCCTTGGCCGGCCAACATAAGTACAGGACTAGTATTGGACTTAGTGATATCCTTGTACTGTGACTCTTTATAACCACCATGAGAATGTGTTGCTATGCTATATAGATGACTGATGATCTACAGGAAGATGAGGATAGAGTTCTGGGAGATGATAAACAGGAAACTGAAAGAAGTGTGACATCCAATAGAGACTCAGAAGATGTACCAAGATCACTACTAAGTCCAGTACCAAAGTTACTAACCCAATCCCATACCACCACATATAGTATTTCAGAAATTGGTAGATACAGTTGTAGATACCAACAAACAGAAATGGTAATATTATGTCATTCATTCCTAAGCAAAGAGTCACTGAGTCAAAAGAGAGTCATTCTCAGTCACATCCCACACAGCTCCACAGAGAATACTTCCATAATTGGTAGGTATAGTTGTAGACACAACAAAGAAAAATGGTACTGTTATCGAGTCGCTGTTGTAAATACAATTTTCATTCATTATCAGGTGCTACTAAACAAAGAGTCACTGAAGAGAGTCATTCTCAGTCAACAAGACAAGACACTACTGCTTACCAGACGGTAACAGGTAGTTGCATATACATAGCATTTACTCATCCAACAGTAATGTCCTTCGTAAGTGATTTTTTATTGGCTAAAATAGACTTTATTTATACCTCTTTGTATGAGAATAGTACATTAGACCACAAAGCTATACTTTAATACGGATAATTGACAAAGACCAGAATATATATAGAATTGGGAGAAGAATGTGTCACATCTGATAAAGTCAAGAGATTTAACAGGATTTATTTCAGAAACTTGACAAGGGGGGGGACGAACCGCACCTACGAGAAATCTTGGGGGTAACATGAAAACACATCTGGCAGTATATGAGGAAGGTCTCTTTGACTTAAGGGGGGACAAACCTTTTTAAGGGGAGGCAAATGCCCCCTCTCGCCTTCCCCCCTTAAAGAAACCCTGATTAAGATCTCTACCAAGTCCAATACTCCACTCACCAAGCTGCAGCACATGCTACATACCTCCATAGCTTCGGCAATGGATAAGTATACCAACATACTACCTGGCAATTAGTCGGTCTTGCTTGTCAATGGGTAAAAAAAGAAATGCACCAGACCCTAAATGTTTATCTCATTCTTAGGCCACTGTAGGCTTAAAAGCACATTTAATCCCTTTTCTAAGCCAGCAGTTTTGTCTCTTTGCTCTGACAGTGTACAGTATTGCCTGTTTTCCATTTTATTGTTGCATCTTTCCCCCCTCTTTCTCTCTACAGTTGTGACTCTCCTAAGTGACTTACTAGATACTCAAATCACTGATCTAGACGTTGCCACAATAGCCAGGGACAACCTGGTGAGCTGGAAGGACTGATCCCTATATTTGGAACTGACTGGTCCTCAAGAATACAACCATAAAGGAGGTACGAAATTCAAAATTGTGAAGCACTTCACATGTGAGACAAAACCTGACCTCTCTAAAACTGTAACCTCATAACCTTTCCGTATTAGTGAGTATTTATGCTGAATGCTCTGCCAGGAGCTAGAGGTAGGGGATAACATTAATTCTTCCCCTCTCTTTCACTCCCACCGTCTCTCCCCTCCATCAGCCACTCACTGAGCCATAGTACATATGTAGCGTTTACTTCTGAAAATGACATGAATCACTCCTGCACTTGTTACCTTCATTTTCCCTTTTGTGAAATATTTGCACAAAATATAGCATTCTCCTATGTATATGTTGCTTTCCTTTCCCTTGCATTCATGGCATCTTGATGGTACACAGAGATTTTATCCCCTTGCAATTTCCCTTGCATGCTGTGACATCCGTTCTGTAAGCTGACAATATAAGAGAGTAAAAACATTTCCATTAAAATGTTGAAGGATGTAGGGATGGCAGTGCCAAAAAGTAGGGAAACAAGTGTGAAAAAGTACGAAAAAGTAGGGAAACAGTATTTATGCAGCAAGACAAGGGATGAGGGCAGTATATATGCAGCAAGACAGGGGATGAGGGCATTCAACAATAATAACATGCGTAACCCCATAATAAAACAGTATAGCAACTTCATTTCAATTGTGTCGTTATTTTTGTTAAGGCTTAAAATGGAGGTGTCGGTGCCATCCCTACATAGAGAGTCTACCGACTCTCTGATATCACTCACTGTTCAACCAATTTATCATCCTAAGGTTACTGACGGCTGTATGTTGATGATTTGTATCTGCACTAATTAATGCTGTATAGATCTACCACCTCACCAAACATACATGTATAAGGAATAACTGTAGCAGATTTCTACCCAACTGCTTTTTCTCATTGGTATGTAGGATAGTCTACACAGCAAATGTTAGTGATTCCATGCATGTATACCGAGCCTTATTAGTGACTACCATAAGGCATCCTTTAGTGCAGGCACACTGAGTTTTAGCTTCTAGTGGACTGCCTGAGAAGTAGTCTATTTTTCAAGATAATGTCAAGATGAATGTGCAGCAGGTGCTATTGAGAGAGGAGATCTCTCTGAGCTACGACATGTAGCTTGAATCTTGCCAAATGCCAGTGTTGCCAAGTCCAATGTCACCCCCAACTGGCCACTAAGCCAATCAGACTCACTTTTGTAGGAATGTATCTCTGATGTCTTTCCTATTGTACTTTGGAATAAAGATGTTACCTTCCCTGACAATCTCAGTATTTTTCATAGTGTAGGATGCATGTCACTTTCCTTATCCTTATATTAGTGGCTTCTCCATGATACATATCCTATCTGGCACAGTTGAGATAAAGACATCAACCAATTTTTGCCTTCTTTGGCCACTTCAGAATTGTTTCACGTTCTCATGAATGATGCTCTTCATCTGTGCATAGAGTCCCCAGTCAGAAACTTGTTCACAATGGTTTGTGTGTAGTATAAACAGCAGATCTAGTGCTTCACATGCATACCTGGCATATTAGTGGTCTTCACCAAAATACCTATGGCCTATATGGCTTTGTCCACATTCTGTCACAGGGGTATCACTGCTACAAATGCATTCCAGTACAACCTCCTTCACAAACAGCAGTGAAGGACATGTGGATCAACAGTCACCTTACCGTACATTCTCTCGGAAGGAATATGACGAATACTCTCTGGTCTTCACATTAAAGATTCTTCATATTCTGCATTATATGTTGACAACACGTGAATATCCATTCCATCCTAGGCATAATTCATAAGATTAGTTGTGAAGACTGTCTTCAGTCGTATGTAGGACAAAGCGGTAGATCTCAGTCACATCATATGAGAGAAGCTGTCTCCCAAGGTGATTGTAATGCTTCTGCACTAGTTGAAAATTCACTAACTACTGGACATGAAATTCATGAGTATGCTTGGTTATAGTGATTTCTACTATCCAGACTATTCATTGAGTCTTGGCATGTAAAACAACAGGAGAATACAACGAACAGAAATGTATTTTGTCTTGTGTGTATGGAGGGTTTGATTCAGATTGCATTCCATCTATTGTCAGACATTTGCACATTCCATTCTTACATTCCATCACCACATTCTTGTCACCTCATCATTCTCCTGATGATGGTGCCTATATATATAAGTTCCAAACATTGATGTTAGAGTTATTTTACTCACTATTTGCTCCGAGTTGTAAAGTATAAGACATTATGGATTATCCAGTTCCTAGTCACACAGGATTATGTAGAGACAAACTTGTTGTTCAGCATATTAACTGATGAGTTAGTACAGCTCTTGAGAAATGATGCGTAAGAGTTAAGAAAATGTCAAGAGAAAGTGGAGTATCTGCTATTGAGAGAGGAGATCTCTTTGAGCTACAACATGTTCTGGAGGAGTCAGAGTGGGATATTGGATCAGAGCCACTGGACAGTAAAGGTCAGACTGCCCTACATATTGCATGTACCAATGGCCACCTGGACATAGTACAGTACCTGGTCAATAAGAAAGGATGTAGTGTGACGTTGGATGATGTCTATGGACAAACAACACTAATGCTCTCTCTCACCAATAACCATTGGATGTTGGCAAATTTTCTGTTGCAAAATATTCCCAACTCTGTCATCAATGAACTAGAAGGAATACTCACCAGCTACAACAAGTCTGTTTTGACTGAAGTCGCTAAAGAAAAACTTGTTGCATTGTTTATCAGTAAGCAATGGAAAATAGCAAATATTCTGTTGCAATTTGCTCCTAATTGGACAATCATGCAACTAAAAGGGACACTTACCAGCTTATTTGGGACTGAAGTCTATGAAGAAGCATTTGTTGTATCCTTTAAGAATGATTATTTCAGGGTAGTTGAATACTTAAGAAATCACATTTCACAATCTAAAACTCTCCAAATAGCCATTACAAATTTATGCAGGTCCAGTGGTAATTTACATATGGTCCATTACCTATTTAATCACTGTCAGTGTACAATGCCTGATGACATGTCTGAAGTACATATTGCATGTATACAAGGAGATGTGGACACAGTGAAAACAGCTCTAGAAAGTAATGGACCTTCCCTACTTGGCAGAGCTGATCGTTTTGGAATGGCATCAATGCATTACGCAACATTGGAACCAAATGTTCTAAGAATGATAGTTCAATATGCTGGAGAAAAGTTGCTTAACATACCTGATAGTATGGGAAACACTCCATTACATTACAGTATCAAGTATGAATGTATAGAATCTGTAACTATTTTAGTTGAAGCCCCTGGGTGTGATTTGAATCTAGCAAACCATAAAAGTGAGACACCTCTCATTGCAGCATGTAAACATGGCAACAGTGATAGTGCTCGATTATTGATTGCAACAGGTGTGGTGACAGGTGACAAGTGTGACTTTAATGGCCATGACCAAAAAAAGGCTACTCCTCCGGATGAAGGCAGCATGTTAAGTGAGCAATTGGAAAATGAGCAGTCTCGGTTACAAAGAGATAGGTGTGATCCTAATAGATCTGTTGTCTGTCATCAAAGTACTATTCTGTTAATTGAGGCACTAGTTGCATCTAAAAACTGTGATCTAAATATACAGGATGGTAATGGAGACACTGCTCTACATATTGGGGTAGAGAATGCTGAAATAGTGAAGTGTCTGTTAGAAAGTGGTCGTAGTAGATGTGATATTTACAATCACAAGGGACTGACACCATTTCACAAGGCAATTGCAAAAGAAGTAATGGAATCAATTAAACTTATGTTGACTTATGGAACGAATGTTCTACAATCTACCAATGATAAAATTCAAAATGCCCCCATCCATATTGCATGTAAATACTCCAGGCTATATAGTTTGAAATTACTTTTAAGTTGTAAAAAATGTGATCCTAACCAGCAGAATACAAAAGGAAACACAGCACTACATATTGCATGTGGTATGAGAAAAAATAAACTATGTATAAAATTCCTTGAAGTGCTTACTTCTACACCTGGGATTAATCCTACATTAGAAAACCATGAAGGTACTGCCCCATTTGATGTAGTTGACAGTGATGGCAACACTCTTCTGCATTTTGCATGTGCTAAGGGAGATGATTCTGGAATGGCAGGGCTTTTAGTGAAGAATGGAGCAAATATATTAAAACCTAACAGACATGGAGATGCTCCTATTCATATTGCATGTAAACACTCCAGACTGGATGTTCTTAAAGAACTTCTTGCTTTCAACAGTTGTAATCCAAACCAACTAAATACAGCTGGTGATACAGCACTTCATATTCTGTCTGGGACGAGAGGAAAAGGAGAGAATTGTAAAATGGTAGGGTTCTTATTGAAGAATAAAGCAGATGTATTGAAACATGACAGACATGGAGATGCTCCTATTCACATTGCATGTAAACACTCCAGACTGGATGTTCTTAAAGAACTTCTTGCTTTCAACAGTTGTAATCCAAACCAACTAAATGTAGATGGCGATACAGCACTTCATATTGTGTCTGGGACGAGAGGAGAAGGAGAGAATTCTAAAATGGTAGGATTCTTATTGAAGAATAAAGCAGATGTATTGAAACCTGACAGAAATGGAGATGCTCCTATTCACATTGCATGTAAGCATTCCAGACTGGATGTTCTTAAAGAACTTTTTGCTTTCAAAAGTTGTAATCCAAACCAATTTAATGCAGATGGCGATACGGCACTTCATATTGTGTCAAGAGATAAAAGACCAAGTTCTAAAATGGTAGAGTTCTTATTGAAGAATGGAGCAGATGTGTTGAAACCTGATAAACATGGAGATGCCCCTATTCACACTGCATGCAAACATTTCAGACTGGATATCCTGAAAGTACTTGTTGATTCAAGAATTTGTAGTCCTAACCAACAGAATGCTGAGGGGAATACACCACTTCATATTGTGTGTAGAATGAGAACTGGTACAACTGCTAGTGAACTACATATACAACTCCTTGAAGTCCTAACCTCTACACCTGGAATTAACCCTGCAATAATGAATCATAAAGGGATTGCCCCCTTTGAGGTAGTTGACAGTGTTGGTAACACTCTTCTTCATATTGCATGTGCTGAGGGAAATACTAGAATGGCAAAACTCTTGTTAATAAATGGAGCAGATGTGTTGAAACCTGACAGACATGGAGATGCTCCTATTCACATTGCATGCAAACATGCCAGACTTGATATTTTGAAACTTCTTTTGAACTTTATAAGTTGCAATCCCAACCAACAGAATGCTAGTGGGGACACAGCACTACATATTGTGTGTAAAGGAACATTTCATGATCAAATGCAATTGCTTAATACCCTCACCTCTAATGTTGGTATAGACCCTGAAATTGTCAATCATAAAGGTCAAACTCCTATTGAAGTTAATGGTATAAGCTACTCTGCAATTGACACTCTTAAAAAACTTCTTGAGCTCAAAAGGTCTTCCATTCAAGCATATTTGAAAATATTTGTTGTGGGCAATTCTGGCAATGGAAAAAGTACACTTATTAAAGCAGTTACTACAGAGGCATCTCAATTGCGGAAATATGCTCCACTTTCAAAAATGAGGTATGTCAACCCCAGTGATGTCCCTCCCCACACTGCTGGCATTGTCCCCATTCCCTTCAAAAGTAAACACTTTGGTAATACCGTGTTGTATGACTTTGCTGGCCAACACGAGTACTACTCCAGTCATGCTGCAGTTATGGAGAACCTAATACTGCCTTCACCTCCACTATTCCTGCTACTGATTGATATCAGTAAATCAAAGGAAGTGATAAGAGAAGAGCTTGTCTACTGGTGGCATTTCATTAACAATCAGAGTCAAAAAGCAGCAGCTCCTCCACATGTGATTTTAGCAGGTAGTCACAAAGATATGGTCAAATCAAGTGATAGAGAAGAACTAGAGGTATTCATAAGAAATTGCATCAAAAGGACACCTGTAACTTTTGAATTCATTGATTATTTCCCACTCGACTGCAGAAAGCTCGTATCTCAAGGTTTGAGTGCACTACTCACGCAACTAAATACCACTTGTCAGACTCTACGAGGAATTGTCGATGTCAAACTTCATTGCCACATCCTCAATGCACTTCTGAGGGCACAAGAATTTCAAGATTTGATTTACTGCAAATTGGTTGATATTATGAACAAAATAGAATCTGATGATGCACCATTGCCAAAAACCTCTTCTCAACTCATTTCACTTCTAAAAAGTCTCAATGATCAAGGATATATTTTATTACTTCAGGACTACACTGATGAGAGCAATAGCTGGGTGATCCTGAAACCAGATGTACTGTTAACAGAAGTCAATGGAAGTATGTTTGCTCCAAAAGAGCACTCTGCAATAAGTACAGGAGTTGTAACTTTATCAAAGCTGAAAGAAAAGTTCACAGAACACTACCATGAAGTCATTGTTGAATACATGATTTACCTCGAGTTTTGTTTCAGAATAAAAGATCAACACACTCTTGACATGATTACCAAAAATGAAATTCATGGAACAGCAACTACTGAGAGGTATTACTTTTTTCCAGGATTAGTACGTGTGGAGAATCCAACAGATGTCTGTCAACCACACCAGTCCATTGACTATGAATATGGATGGCTGTATAAATGTAGTGAAGAGACAGAACAGTTGACTACTCGTTTTCTCCATGTTCTTATCCTCCGTCTTGCCTTTGCCTGTGAACCAACTGATGATCCCACGGAAACAGAGTCAGTAGTTTTGTTGAGAAGCTGTTCGGTATGGAAACATGGCATTGCCTGGTGGACCAATGATCCTATTGAAGTCATTGTTGAAGTAGGTCTACAGTGTCGCTGGGTTGCCGTAATGATGCGTTGTCCTGCCACTGAGAGAGTACAATGTGCAGAGCTTAGATCTAAAGTTATATCTACTGTACTGAAAACCAAACAAAGGTTCTGTCCAGTCATCACAATGAAAGAATATCTGATTGCCCCTTCAAGTCTGAAGTACCCTTTTGAGGGAAGAGAACTCACCCTCTACAGTATGAGAGAAATAGCAAGAACTATCGTTGAGGGAAAAAAGTGTGCAAGGGACACAAAAGGAAAGAATTTGATCACCTTACCACAATTGTTGCCCTTTGAACCCTTTCACAATATGGGAAATTTGATTTGGAAATTCTTCAGTGGAGACACATCTGTTGCAGTCACACCAGAAGAACTAACACAACTAGCAGTGAAATGCCATGACAAGGTAGCAGAGTTGATGACTGCGTTCAAACCTGACATTAGTTCCTTCCAGAGAGAGTGCGTAAAGGCTGACTGTACTGAGGTAGAGAGATGTGTTGCACTGTTTCACATCCTCCAGAGGAGAGGACGTTTCAAGACATGGAAAGACTTTCAACAAGAGTTCAGCAGATTCAGCATTTTCCGTGAACAGATTCCATTGGTAAGAGTGAGAAATAAAGAGGACGATTAATGGTATGCTTATTTTGAGTACTGTGGAGCCATGTATCCATTGGCTTTGGCAGACTTGCCACCTTCATAGTTCTTATGGTGTACTAGTATGCTTTCTACTTACAGGCCAATGATGATGCAGAGAAAGACATGGATATACTACTGGTAGATGACAAACATGAATCAAGTGTGACATCTGATAGTGTCAGGGTATCAGAAGATGTAGCAAGATCACTGCCAAGTCCAGTACCAAAGTCACTGACCCAATCCCATACCTCCACAGATAGTACGTCAACAATAGGTAGGTATAGTGGCTACAAGGGTATATGGCATCACTTTCTGTGTCACTCATCACAAGGTCCTACCAAGGAAAGGTTCACAGAGTCAGAAAGAGAGAGTCATTCTCAACCAGTACCAAAAACACACATGTCCAGTAGTGCTACTGACCTGGCAGTAACAGGTAAGTGTACTTTAATGATAATGGCACATGTATAACAAGCACATTTGGAAGTTATCTCACTAACATTCTATCTAGGTCTCAATTGCAAATCAACAGTAAATATTTCAAGTCCAGATGTCATACCTACAGATATTCATGACCAACCAATTGCAGGTTTGTGCTGATTTTAGAGCTTGTAATGGCCTGCTTAGAGTGATGGCTATTCTTCTTACAGGACTAAAGCCATCCATAAAAGACCTTGCAAACCAAGTTATCCCCACAGTCTGCCCAATGTGGAGAGACATTGGACTTCAGCTAAATCTCAATATCTCTATCTTGAATGAGATAAGAGCCAATTGTCAGGGAGATGTTAGAGAGTGCTGCACCATAATGTTTGATAAGTGGCTCAAACAGGATAGTGAGGCCTCATGGCGCAGAGTGTTGGATGCTTGCAGAAGAGTGAAAGACAATCTATCATCAGGCCCAGATGAACCCTGTACCAAGGATCACATCAAAGCTTTAACTCAGCTATTATTTTCCAACTTGCCGTTTTGCTTGCCACATTCTAAATAATGTGCACCAATTGTTTTTCTGTTGTTCATTAATATTAAATATCGCCAGCCTGCATCTTTTTCACTAATTTTTATATATTCGCTGACCTTATTTCCATTTCTGCATTGTGATTTTCCCCATTATGGATGTATACCACATTGTCTAGAATCTTCAGGAATCCTCATCTAATTGGCTGCTATCTTGGCTGTAACTATAGTTTGTGCTAAATATTCATTTCCTTGTTTCATCATGTAACCACCTCATAACCTCTTTGTTTGTTTGTTTTTTGTTGCTTTGATCTGATGACTTTAATGAAGCATATTCGATCTATATAGGGATGACAATGCCGAAAAGCATAAGAGAAAGATGCACCATATATGCATTGACCAGCCAATCAAGTAATATATCCAGGAGAGGGTGCAGTTGGCCAACTAAAGAAGATGCTAATGGAGGCAAAAGCAGTGATGATGGCATGAGAAAATAAGGAGCAACATGAAAGCAAAGACAGAGAAGAGTCTGCATGCATGCAACAATCATAACATGTGTAACCCCATAATAAAAGATGTAAGGAGGGTTACTATGTCATGATTAGGTGTCCATTTCCTATAAGCTAATTATAAAGAGAGGGAATTAGGACACATTATTAACCCTACATAGCTAACTATTTTCTTCTGGTCCAAGAGTATGTAAACTAGAAAGTCTTTGTTTGTGGCCGTCTACACAAGAATCAACCTGATACAAGGACACTGGGTCAAAGCTAAAGTGCTAAGGATTTGACAATTTTCTGTCCATATATTTGTCCAGGTGAGACTACTGTTAGTGAGGGCCAAAGCCATTGAGGATGCTATTATCAGCTAAGGTCACCTACTGTTATGTATATCCATCCCACACATATCTGTATACAACCTACAGCTATGCTAATATCATTGCCATTGAAGTTGTCATTACAACCTTTACCCCTCTCCCTCCATCCCACTGACATAAATATAATCTTGTATGCTGTAGTTTGTTAGCCCAGCCCTAATTCGCACAGTATTAGACCATAGATAATAGTTAAGACTTAGAGCTTGGGCTGGAGTATATCCACTCAACGTTTTAATATCCCTGAAGGGAAGTTGATTTATGATAATCCCAACAGGTTATATGTACATGAGGAACAAGAACCCCATCCCAATCTGTGATCTACATACCTTTGCTGTATATGAGTATAGAAGATTTATCAAAGGGGGCAAGGGTGTAAGTTTAGGGGGGTCCGGGGCATGTTCCTCACTAAATGTTCAGGATTTTAGGCACTCTCAGATCGAATCTGGTGCAATATCAGTTACAGTAAAAGAAGTGATTTGTACTAAAAATATATTCCCTCATGACACAATAGACATAACGTATGTGTATATAGTAGATGCCTCGAAAGAATAGACTAAGACCAGATCATTATAGTGTGTGTTACATAGTAGATTTAGCTACATCATTATAGACGAATTCTTATATACGCAGGCTAGGCTTTAGTACTTCTGGTAGCTATTAGCCAAAAAAGTGGTGAGGACCTGGCCTCACCTGCCCACCCTGTTGCTACAGCCATGCACTGCTTAAAGGGAGTAAAAACATTTCCATTAAAATGTTGAAGGATGCAGGGATGACGGTGCCAAAAGTAGAGATACAAGTGCAGTATATGTGCAGCAAGACAGGGGATGAGGGCAATATATATGCAGCAAGACAGGGGATGAGGGCATGTACAACATGCTTAACCTCATAATAAAAGAGATGTAGGGAGGGGTTATAATTGTTGCATGCCCTCATCCCCTGTCTTGCTGCATATATACTGAAACATGGAGGAGAAATTTCCAGAATCACAAATGGACCCTTTCTATACTTTGGGACCCCATAATTCACTACCATAAACCAATATTGGTAAGACTATACATTAGATCAGGAGCAGGGTAATTGTGATAGTGAGCTTTCCATAACAGAGAGAAGAGTGCTTTGCTAGCCTGACCAGCCAGAGTCAAAGAAGCTTTAGTAGATAAACCATTGCTGTCAAAGAGCAAGCCAAGATACTTGTAATCATGCCTGATCTTGACAGGAGAACCAAGATAGCGGAAAACAAGATTAGACACATTCTTGGCAAGACCAGTACTTTGGTTTTGGATAGGTTTACTGTGAGATTCCACGTTACACAGTATGAACTCAGTGTGTTGAGAGAATGTTGCAGGTCCTCTGGTGAGTTGCCAAATAGAAGCACATCATCAGCGAATAAGAATAGAGATAAATTGGAGATGACCAGTTTTACACCTAGGACACTGCTATTGATAAGGGAACTTTTCAGATCTGATATAAACAGGCAAAAAAGTAGAGGACTGAGGTTGCAACCTTCACGAACACCTTTGTTACAAGGAAAATGTTGTGTGGTGATATCTTTAATTCTGACACATGAATATGCTTTAGAATACATATTATTAATATTTATTACAAAGTGAGGATGCGACCCCATGTTGGCTAGCCTTGACCAAAGAAGAGAATGGTCTACACTATCGAAGGCTTTGCTAAAATCAATAAAGCAAGAGTATAGAGGTTTCTTGGAACTTTTGGCTTTTTGAAGGAGGGTGAGTAGGATAAATTGGCAATCAGTTGTTCTTCTTCTTTCTCAAAATCCAAATTGGGACTCATTTAACAGATTGTTATCTTCAGCCCAGCTTAGGATTGTGGAGTTCAGGATAGAAGTAAAACTTTTAGCTATCACATTCAAAAGTGTAATTCCTCTGTGGGGTTGTCTTCACTGCCAGATTTGTAAATAGGACAAACTACTCAAATACTCCAAAGGGATGGGAATTGTCCAGTCTCCCAAATTTTATTGAGAAGGTTTGTAATTGAGGTTATGAATTGGTGGTTGAATACTTTGTAAACTCTATGGGGTATGTTGTCAATACCTGGAGATTTAGATGAGTTACTCTTCCTTCTCCTGGTTAGGTGTTTGTATCTGGTTTCCTCTCGCAGTAGGTCGGACCAGAGTGTTGAGTCTGTGGGATTTATGCTAAGACTGGCTGCTAGATCATTGACTTTTTTGTTGTTTGCACTCAGCATCAAACCATAGGTTAGCAGTAAAAGTACCTTGTGTTGGATGCCTTTTACATTTTTTCTTGAGAGTACAATATTTGAGGATATCTTGTAGTAATCCATATATATTAGTAGCATCTTCATCTACAGATACATAAGGTAAAGGGTGAAGAAAGTCGTTGGTTTTGGAGCAGAAGGCAGGAGAGTTTACAAAGGACTGTGCATTGTCTTCGAAATCATCACCAAGAGTAAAAGAGTGCAAGCTGGCCATGGAAGGGTGTGCCTTCTCGTGAGAGTAAACATCAGCCCTATCAGCACTATCTTTAAGCATGTCCATGGAGGCATTTGAGATACAGTGAAGTCTGAAGGTTGCACTGGTAGTGCCATCAATATCAAAACAGAGTGGACAGTGATCAGAATGGAAAGACAATTCCTGAATAACAAACTCAGTTATCTGAGTGCTACAACAACACTACTACCGTGTGCTGTATGGCAAGTGAATTTACCAAGGTTTCTGTCATTGCCAGTTCTTCCATTCAAAATTCTTAATCTCGCAGCTTGGCAAAGATCAAGAAGCTGTTTACCACACACATTTAGGGTCAAATCTTGAGAAAAACGAGGAGTTCACTATCAACAGTATAGTCAGGTGGCAAAGGTAGATGGATTGAATTATCAAGAGGAACAAAATCAGAGTTGGTTGCAGTGTGTGCATTAAAGGTACCAGCAAGTACTAGGTTTCCTTCATCACTCAGATAGCTAATTTCCCGTTCAAGCATGAGCCAGATGTTTTCCCTGGATGCGATGTGTGTTGAAAGTGCTGGGCTTATGTAGCATAGAGAAATATACAGGATGGTTGTTAAAACCAAAGAACGAGCAATTTGGGACACAGACATGCTATACATCAATGTACTAACAATGGTATGTTGATGTATATAGCATGTCTGTGTCCCAATCTTGTCTCTGTTTATGCAATCCCTAGATCTATATTACACATCAAATTTCCTAATTTTTATTTATTTACTTGTGATAATTGGTCCCCCCCAAAATCGATCCACCGGAACGTCGGCGGTATGAGGATTGTTTTTTGTTACGGATGGCGTGCTATACGGCGGCAGAATGCTTGGTCCCCCCGGACCAACCACGGTCCCCTAGGATCATGTATGGTGCCGCAAACAGCTGTCCCCCTTATTACCCTGGTCTTGCGCCCGTATCACTGAGTCTCGAACAAGTTACGTATACTGATGTAGAGTCTACTGCACTCTTAGTCGCCATCTAGTGTAGCTGATATTGGAACTTAGCGCTGATATATCTAGTAAGGCTCAATGCGTAGTACGGGTATCGCTACTGTAGCGCACAATGCGCGGAACAGGGAGCAAGCACAGGTGGCCTCTGCACCGCACGTAAGTTATGGCCTGCCGCAGAAAACACACTGATGAACTGCTGAAGATATTAATACATGTAGTGTTTCATGTGAGGGGACCATGCGTGGCAGGGAAGACCAATCGCGGCTGCCGTAGATGTTCCGGGGGGAACAATTTTGGCAGGGGACCCGACACTCACAACTTCATTAACCCTCGGCGCGCGCGCATGCGCAGGGAGGGCGCGATATTGCAGCAGTATTGTGCGAGGGTCTGCACTAAACGCATTCATTTGTTTAATTTCCTCAACCCAGATTTCCACACGTGCTGCATCATCACTGTGCCTTCGTACACCTTTAGGACCATATAGAAGTTCACTAACTACTTGACCATGTGGTCACCATGCTAGTTATATACCATGTGATTAATGTGCAATACCACATAGATGTGATGAGAAATTGACATAATTAACTGTGTAAACATAGCAGCTGAAGAGTACATTGAAGGAATAGTAAGTATAGTAAGATATATGAATGTCTATGAAGTAATAGACGTCTTGGATGGTCAACTCTGAAAGTAAGAAAGAAAAAAGAGCACACTTGCAATCATACATCATTTTGACATGGAATTGAGTCGGTAGACTCTCTATGTAGGGATGGCTCTGACATGCCCATTAAGCCTTAACAAATATAACAGCCCGTAACTCCTCAGAATGTAGTAGGTACAAGCCAACTTGCTCTATGAGTGTTTCTATACATGGTAAGACTCTCAAAGGAGGTAAAATGCGCAGCTATAAGGATACTTGGAAAATTGCTAAACCATCGATTTCTTCATCATCTTCTTCAAACTTTCTACTGTAAAATTGACAAACGCAGTCACCTTTATTTTGCCATAAAATGATTCCTTTCTCTCCGATGCATGATCCTTAACTAACAGAATCATAGTAGGATCCCTCTAGAGCGAGAATAAGAAGCACTTCCATATAGTTCATTGCAGTTGGAGGCCATTTCCTCACTATGTGATTTACACATGCACTAGATCTAAGATTGCACCTGTGTCACAAATCTGTGCAGCAGAACATGTGGGGCTCGACACACATGTAAAAAGAGACTGGTTACACATTGGTGTTATGTTGAAGGATGTAAAATGACAGTGCCACTAAACAGCGAAATTGGGCATGGACAAACATGCATACATACATACATACATACATACATACATACATACATACATACATACATACATACATACATACATACATACAGACAGACAGACAGACAGACAGACCAGCTACTGTACCTTCGCTGGGCATGCATGGCAAGGGTAATAACATAGTAACAAGTAGAATCTAAATAAGCAAGTAAAGCACTCCAGAAATGGACACTGCAAGAAAAACCTAGTCAAATGTTGAAGGATGTAGGGATAGTGCCAAAAAGTAGATTGTAATAACCCGAGTGGTGCATGGTACACCACTCACTACATTTTACTTTGTGGGGTTACACATCTTGTTATTGTTGCATGCAATTATCCCTTGTCTGCATACACAAATTGTACTTCATTTTGTAGTGTGAACTCTGAACTCCAAACTATATAATATTGTTAATTGTCCATTGTCATACATGCATAATTTAAATTTCCTGCATACATAAGTTGTGTATGGTCATATAATCATTTGTTCAGCGTGCACTACTAGGGTTATTACAATTTTTTGTTTCTTTACGTTTTGGCACTACCATCCCTACATCCTTCAACAGTTTAATGAAATGTTTTTTTTTTACAATTGTAGTCATTTTAAATATATATTCTTAAATGTAAGCGACACTAAATTTATACATGTCCACGTTTCCATGAGTGTATCAATGCTGGATGAACTTACACACATTTACACCACATTAACTATCCTAAGCACTTGATTCAGAGACAGTTATGTCACTGACCACCAAATACGGCATCTAAAGATCAGGAATATACATCTACAGTCATTCTGCAATATGAGAAATGTGTGTCAGAGGCTATTCGACGGGTTCTTCGGGAGATGAATCATCCGCATACTACGCTAAAACAACTCTTAGTTCACCCGAAAGATGCAATTGATTTAGAGAAGAAAACAAATGTTGTATACAGCTTCCATGTTCATTGTGTTCAGCAAGTTACATTGGACAGACATTGTAGGCACTTCACACCAGAAAGGTGATACAAGTATATCTTCAGTGGCTGAACATGTGTGGCTCCAGGGGCACCAGATGGATTTCAGGAATTACACAATCCTTGCCCAAGAAGCAGGTCGCCATCAGTGGAATCTTGGCTTATTCAGTGCAAAAACAATATTAACTGTGAGCTGGGATTGCTACCCTCAGTATATCACTGCCTCTTTTCATAGATTTAATTTTTGACTTAGTAGTGTTTTATATACTGCCATTAGATTTTATTTTTATGTTACATGTGTATCTTTACTTAGGTTTACACAACTCACTTTGAACTAGAATATCTTTGCCTACAACTGGTATTTATAATGCATTCTTTAGCTAGTGTAAGTACTGCCTGCACTACTGTGTTTGTACAGTGCCACTGAAGATGGTCACAGAGAGTGACAGAAACATTTGGTATTGTTTCCAAATAAGTTATAATACGATTGATAGGCGAACCAATGAACAAGGCTTCAAGTCCATTTCCTTTGTGCTCCAAAAATTTGCAGACATCCTCCAAAGAGTTTATAGCTTCTTTGAAGGTCTCAATTTTTGGTACTACTGAGCTATCATCAATTCGTCGTCTTCTTCATCCATTTCCCGACTGGCATCCTCAGCTCCACCGTCAGGTGCAGTCAGCTTCAAGGAAAGTATTCTCTCAGTTTTCATCATCCATTTCAACACAAACTAATGAAACTAACTAATGAACTCTTTCAACTCTCAGATCAAGTTTGCTCAATTAGATGCTGCAGCTCCAAATCTTTATCAGTATCAGCCAAAGGATCCACTTAACCATCAGCACCTGCATGATCCAAACCCACAATTTCAAGCATGTCATTCAACACACAGGCCTTCCTGAAGCACTTGGTGGTGGTGTCAGACTTTACTTCATTGCATGCTAGGGCAACCCAACTGAGAGCAACCAAAACATTCACAGATTTCAGCTAGATCACACTTATGTATCAATCACAACATAACTCAAGAAGTGCTTGCGGTAGTACATCTTGAAGGCTTGGAGTATTTCAAAGTCAAAGTGGAAGTGTTGGCTGGGAGAAAAATTATCTTGATGTTTGGAGACCGATTCTTCAGGGTGACAACCAGCATTATCCATCAACAAAAGAATTTATTGTACTTTGCGTGGGCGAATCAATGGCACCGCCAGTGCTTTATCTGTCATACAGCACGGTTTACGTGAGGTGCGCGCTATACAGCATGGCACGTGATAACAATGAGAGTTTTAGCCTTTCTTGCAACCAGTAAGATGTAAAGTACAATAACATCAATTAAAGCACAGAAAGGGATGTGCTGTACGAGCAATAACGGTAGTCGGGGTGGTCTTGATAGACCATACCCCTCGTACCATCATTGCACGTACAGCACTTCCTTCTGTGCTTTAACTAATACATATATTTCGGGTCGGTTCAGCAAGTGTCAGTTAGGCTTACTTCAAGGATTTCTCCAGACATCCACTTTTACTCTGACTGTAACCGGTAAGCAAGACTTGTCAAACCCACGTAAGCACCTTGGATTCTATGACTTCCAGATAAGTACTGCTTCTCTTTGTGACCTGAAGCAGAGACAAACCAACCAATGGTGATCCTCTGCTTGGCAAGTCAAAATAGTGTCTTCTCTAAGTGTCGAAATGCTCCCAGTGCAGAATTATTATTAGAGGATATTATGCATATATGGACTCCTGTTGAAGATGAAATGCTAAGACTGATACCTGAACCTACTAATTCTGTGGATAGAAATACTGTTGCAGTGATGAAAGGAGAAATTGTAGGCCATATTCCCTTCTTTATGGAAATCAATGAACAGTTGTCAGCTAACTTGATGAAGTTCTTTTGGCTCGCCTACTTCAGTACCCTCTGGAACTTCACTATGATTGAACCATGGATTTATAAGAACAGTGAGCATTTGTCCAGCTTGCCATCAGCAGGCCAGTCCCAACCATTTGATCTTTAACTGTACAAAATATGCTAACTAAATGCTATAACTCAAACCTACCACAATACAGACAGATGGACCAGGAGTTTGTGTTTCACAAAATGAGTGAAGCAATGATGTATTCACCTCGAGAAATACTACGTTTTAGATTTATTGCAGACAAATCAGCAAAGGAAAGCATATGTGCTGTGGTATTTGCAATAATATATCTGAGAGTATAAGCAAAGGAACTCTGGTACACATCTTCGGACAAGTAAAAAGAGAAACACAGTCCTAGTGCTGACTTTAAAATTTGGAGAACATTGTGCACTAGTACTGTCCCTAGCTGAATATCCATTAAGATTGCAACAACCTTTATTCAAAAGCACCTTGAAGAAAAACAAAACCATGCAGGGCAGTCCGTATGTATATACATGTATCTGCTGTTTATTCAGTCTTGGAGAAGTGTACGTATTATGTTGACTCAACATTTACCTTTGATACTCAGTCCATACCGCATCCTGCCACACAACTCAATTGCCTTTTCAGCAGTTGACAGAATGCAAAAGGCTTTCAATCTAAGCGCTCGATTCATTACTATTTATGCAAGAATAGAAAGACTTACTCAGAAAGACCTCAAAAAGGAGGTAAGATGGAAGGTTATTTTCAATACTTACTAGTTGTGCTCGGGCATTGTATGGAATACCACAGTCAAGAGTAGTTCTAGTCCATGATGCTGGGAAGTATGGTAGCCCAACTTTTAACTACCGAAAAGGAGCGAGAGAAAGATTAACTACATTTTAAAAAGATTTCCGTTGTTCAATATATAAGCACTGTATATACTATGACCCTAATGAGAACAAGGACCTCCCACAACATAGGGCATTTCTTGCTGCTGTTTAACAAGAATTTTATTAACCCTTGGTGTACACAGTATGTGAGAGGGTTACGGTAATCATTGTGTGTGTGTGTGTGTGTGTGTGTGTGTGTGTGTGTGTGTGTGTGTGTGTGTGTGTGTGTGTTCATCTAAATCTTGCTTTTAGGAGCTCCAGAAGCGAAGATCACAACATGGTCCAGATTATGTATGTTTGAGTTGCCACAGACTCATGTATAGGAAAAGTGTCATTGATTTGATAAAAGAAAACACACCAAAGCAAACAGTAATGTGTTACACAGTGTTTAGTCCAGATCGAGCATGAACATGTTAGCTTTGATGGAAAGCTGTATGTGTGTTGCACATGCCACAATGCATTATCCCGAGGTAATATGCCATTATTATCTAAAGCTAATGGTCTAGAACAAACTTCAGTTCCCCCTGAGCTAAGTGCTCTAAATGAGCTTGAAAAGAGATTGATCGTAAAGATGGTAGGTCTACCATGTGGAAAAAAGAGAGAAAACTGTGTGGTCCTGCAATCAATGTGCCCAGTAGGATTGATAATTGTTTGTACTGTGTTACTGTGTTTACCTTCCCAGAGTGAGCTGATCCAATTCAAATTAAAGAGGAAACCAGTGTATCGTGGACATTATGTTATGTCAGAGGAGAAAAACTAATGGCAGCTTTAAAATGGCTTAAAGCAAACAACCCTCTCTATGCCGATATAGCAATAAATGATGATTGGGAAAGTGAAGTCTTATCTGATACAACTGAATTATTTAGTGGTCTTATTCAGCATTCGTTGCTGAGGACTATGAACCCGGTCCACAAAAAGAAAGTGAATTTAACCAAGATGATGTCGAAAATATGGTTGTAGATGACATACGTACCGTGTGCCAATAGTGATATGCATGTCCAACTAGAAAGAGCATTGAGAAATATAGCAAAACAAAGTGGTTTCACAATACATGATACATCCACTAATGGTGATTGCCTGTATAGTTTGGTGTTGCATCATTTGGTATCAATAGGTATTGATTGTGATTGTGGCAGCTTGAGAGAATCAGCAGCTGATCATTTAGAAGCCAGCAGAGACTTGTACATTGATTTCATATGTGAAGCAATAGAGTCAGAACCAGGTCACAACCCTGAAACTAAAGTGTGTAATGAAGATGACACATCAGTATTAGATCCCTTTTTAGGGAGGTTCAACAAGTATGTATGTTAATGGAGCGAGAAGTGATGCTTGAGGTGATACTATGATCCTAGCAGCTCTATGCAATATGTTTGGTTTACAGATCAATGCATCGACTGTGAATACTGCTTACACTAACACTGTTGTAGTGACTACTAGTATTTGTGAGAGCCAACATGAAATAGACATTGGCCTAGCTATGCAGCACGACTATGTTGCTCTTACATATTCTGTAGCAGACGATAATCAGATAAGCAATGAAGTATGTTTACAGCAAAGTAAAATGCATGATACTCCTGGTGTAGCTTCTGAAGCCTTAGCTGATGAACAGATTGAAGTAGGTGATCAACATACCATAAGCATTACAGGTGGTCCCAGTGCAACCATGATGGCTAATGAAGATCCAAACTCTATTGCGAACATTGCTCCTTGTGAGGGTGAAAGACCTTGTACTTGATTTTGAGCTTATGAGCAATCCAGACAAGTTTGCATATGGTCTTGTTGGTTTTAACAAAGAGAGGCCAATATTTTAACCAGGATTTGTTGGATGTAGATGGAAGATTTGCAAGAGATCTGGAATACCTCTTTGCATCACAATTTATTGTTGAGCATAAACAAGTTAATGATGATGCAAATCAACTTATACGGTATCAAAAGTCTTCTAGGTTATTCACAGCATCTCAAGCTAGAAGCTCTGAAGTGATAAGTCAATTCCTGCAAAAAGACCGAGCATATAAATTTCTAAAGAATTTCTATGGTTCCCCTCCATATTTCCAACACACATTTCATCAATTGCTAGTAATGATTAGGTAGTTTGGAACTCCAACTTGGTTCTTTACTTTGTCAGCTGCAGACATGAGGTGGCCTGATGTGATTAAGAACAGTATGACGATGATGGATACACAACAATCCATTATGTCCAAATCATTCATGTCAGGGGCATAGCCAGGATTTGAATAATGGGGGGGGGGGGGGGGGGGGGGGGGCTCAGCGAATAAGCGTCGATCAAAGCGTGCTGAAATTTTGTTTAGCCACATCCCCATTTTGAACCAATCGGTGATCGCCTATGTAGCATGCACTATGCAGCCAGTTTCGTAGCTAAGCAGTAACTATACGTACTGTAGTGAGTGACACTGTAGTCTCTGAGCTACTGGGGGTTCATCTGTACCTGCTAGCCTTTTGAACTCTTTAATGTCGGCATCTCTGTATATATGCAGTTGCAAATTAAGAAACAAGCGCTAGCATGTAAGGTATATAAGTATTGGGCCAAGCGATAGTCACTGGGCCCAATTTGAAATTACAAAGGGGAGGCTTGAGCCCCCTGAGCCCAATGCTAGCTACGCCCCTGGGTGTCCAACAACTTGACCACTATAAATCTTGCCTTCAATGTAAAGCACGTGTTGAGCCCCTATCCCCACCAATGGGACAGTGCACAAAAGAAGATGGCCAGATGATGCAGCTCTTTGACTTATGTCCAAACCAAATTACTGCACTTATCTTGCTCCATTATGTCAACAACGATGATCAGTATGACATTATCAGCATTTGGAGATATGGTGTACCAATTGGCAAATCTCCCTAAACACCACCACATAACCAAACACACACCTGCACAGAGCCCAACAAATCCATAAGGAAGATGACAACACCAAGTCCAATTATGTTGAATGGGCTTTCTTAACACCGACAAAAAATAATCACTTTTGTGTTACGACAAAAGTAATCCAATCCTCAATGTAACTACTGATGTCTAAAGTATCTAGCCCTGTAACTACTGTCTACAGCCCTGCTGTATTTCTATGCTTTCTTTCATGATCATACAAATATTAATCACATGAAGTTTCTTGAAAAAAGAATAACAAAAAATGCAGTGTGCATAATTATATACATATCTTCACTGAAACAGAGACCGGTAGAAACAAACTCTCTATTAATATTATAACGCTGAGGGTTACACACCTTCAAATGGTGCATTTCATTCTCAAAGTCATGTCTTGATCACAATGGGAAGTGGAGGTTTTACAATAAATGTATGGGGTTGTTTCACAGCAAGACAAAGTAAGAAGAGGTTACATGTGCTCTGCCCTGCCTCTGAATAGTTGTATACATACACGTCAAAAGAAGCTACATTTGAATATAGATTGTCAATGTATAGTGGTGCCAGGGTGCTGTTGGATGAGCTCCAGATATATAGTACCTGCTAGATCTAGCAACCACTTATAGCTAAAGTGTAAAAAACATTTCATTAAAATGTTAAAGAATGTAGGGATGGTAGTGCCAAAAATTAAAGAAACAAGATTGTAATAACCCTCAGTGAACAACTGATTATGATATGACCATACACAACTTATGTATATAGTTTGGAGTTCAGAGTTCATGCTACCACAAAGATGAATTACAATTCATGTATGCAGACAAGGGATAATTGCATGCAACAAGAACAACATGCGTAACCCCTCCCTACATTTTATTTCGTGGGGTTACGCATATTATTATTGTTGCATGAATGAAATGATCAATGAAATGTTACACTTGTTGCACTAGTTTTTCTTAGGTACAATGTCCATTTCTCTACATAGAGTAATCCCTACTTGCTTGTTTTCGCACAAGCCCCATCCGCTTCTACTCCCGCGGACCTGCGTGCGCTTGAGCCCCACCTTTCTATGAAACGCGATGCACGTGACCATATAGAAAATGGCTTCAAACAAATAAGGAAAATTTGCGATAACAGAGCCCTGAGTAAAGTTACGAAGATTCTCTTGGTCAAGGATCACGCACGCAAGGGAAAGGAGTCGTTTCATGTAAAAACCAAGGTCAGTACTTGTGCCGCTTTTGCGATAGGCCAGTTCAACTGAAGAAGATGATGAACAAAAAATCCAAAAAGGGGTGTGTGGCAACTTCCGTAAGTCATTGTAGCTGTGTATTTTACGTACTTTGTAGGTCTTAGCAGGTTCAGAATCACTCGTAGAGTACGTGTATGTATCTAAAAGGATTGTAACTGCTGCGTTTGGTAGTTCTGAGCCATTCCATTTTGGAAAATGGGCGTGTCCTGTCGGCGCCATCCCTACATAGAGAGTCTACCGACTCTCTAATATATCACATTACACTTACACACAATAAACCTGTTTTACATCAAGTATTAAGGTTTACAAACTGACAAGAAATTGATGTAAGCAAACAGCAACCCTGTGAAGTAAAGCAGCACCCCCCCTCCAAACAAACGATAGTAGAGAATCAGTAGACGACAAGGCCATTGGCCCTAACTAAAATCAAGAAAGAAAAGTAGAATACAGAATAAAGAAATGAGCACGAGTCAGCACAGTGTTCTGCAACAAGCTGCTGTGAGAGGAGAGAAGAGAGAACCTTTAAGCAAAAGACGAGACTTTGTACAGACTGGGCCTAGTTACTCTTCTAAAACCTCTTGTGTTAGGCTTATACCATGCCATTTCTAACACAGAATATTAATCATGACCCAATGCAAAATGGGCCTGGTATTGTATACAGGGATGAAAGGGTTCTATTTTCAAGGATTTTTACATAAGCCCCAGAATAATGAGATTTAATAGCTGGATTGTAAAACCGTGCCACGTATATGCACGTGTACTGTCATGTTTTTGTGTGGTTATATATAGGTTGAAAAGTACTAATGCTATACTCTTTAGAGTATACCATCGAGCAGAGTAATACCAAATAACCTGTAATTAACCATACGAAGAATCCACCAGGGCTGCATAAACACAACTGCTATAAAATGACACCAAGAGTAACTCTGAAAACGCAAATATGTGATAAGTGAGTTGGAAAAACTGGAAGATGCCTGTTTGATGCCATTGCAATGCTCCAGGACGGTGCAAGAACTGTTTACATTATGGAAGGTGGCAAGATATGTGATGATTGTCTCCTGGTCACTGTTGTAACAGTGAGGGTAGTAGGGTAAACTCCAATACAGGTACACCAGTGGGAGTCGCCTCACTACCACCTATCTTCTTTGCAGTTATCATCATCCTCAACAGTACCATTATCTGCATTATCCCACACTTCGGTACATTATTCATGTGCGTGTTGTCAGCCAATGACTCATACATGGTGCAGTGCCAGGGCTCCGCAAAAGATCTCAGCTGTGCTGGTTTGTCATCATCTCTTTCTGGTGTCTATTGGTGTTGCCTGCAATGCCGTATTCAACTTCGTCATCGTACTAGAGCAGTAAGACATATCTCCACAAGAGCCCATATTTAGGTGGTGGCAGCTCTTATCCGGTTATTGGAAGCATGTACCAACCAGGAAGATGACAGCATTGTGCCCTGGAAAAACTTTTGACTTTTGATACAAGTGCTCTTGCTCTCCTTTCATCATCACAAATGCTCCCTTACTTCACTAATCAATAACACTGAATTTCCATTTCTTAAGTCACTGGAGGTTGGCACACAGAAATCTGCAGACCATAAATTGAAAATTGTGTATAGACTAAGTTGTTGTCAGGAAATGTGTCTGGGGCAGTATGCATATTGAGTTCAGACACTGCTTTGTCTCATTTTGATAGTGAAACACTTCAAGAAAAAACACCCTCCACCTCCCATTATAGATCTTGAGCCTGTCCAGGTGTCATCTGAGATTATAGCAAAATCTGTTCATTCATTCAAACTTGGTTCCTCTGCTGGACCTGACAAATTAAGCCCACACCTTAAAGATTTGATTTCTCATCAGGTTGGTGAGGCTGGATCTCGTCTCCTCCCAGCACTCACAGCCTTTGCCATAAACTGCTGTCTGGCCACTGTGGTTTTTTGGTGCTATTCTCATTGCACTTCGTAAGCCTGATGAGGAGTTAGACCATTTGCCATAGACTTTATTTTGTACCGCATGGTAGCTAAAGCTGTGAGTTTTCTAACGTTTGACTCTTTTGGTACAGCAGTTCAACTTGGTGTTGGAACAAAGAGTGGTTGTAAAGCTGCAGTACATGCCACAAGAAGTCTAATTTATGTGAGCCCCAGGCAGTCTTTACAGACAGACACACAAACCAAGTACCATAACCCTCGCTGTGCATGTGCGCCGAAGGTTAACTAGTTCCACTGAAGCAGCAAACGTAGAAGTGACAAGAGAGATGGAGCGCTCTAGTAAAAGAAAGTGGGTGCGGAAGAGCGAGCACCACCACTACACTCCAGAAACTTGTGCCAAGATAGTGAATTTCACCTGCGAAAATGGCAATAAAGCAACAGTCAAGAAATATTCTATGGATCTTGCACATTCTGTCACAGAAAGTACCGTGAGAAACTTCAAATGAAGATACTTACAGCAACTAAAATCTGTGAGTGATCCCAATCTAGTTACCTGTTTGCCTAATGCAGCACTCTCTTGATAGGGAAGATGAAGTAGCCGAGTATATCCGGAATTTACGTTTGTCTGGTGGTGCAGCAGTAAAGGGCATTATAGCCCACAGAAACCCAGGTCTTTTTAAAGACTATGGTGGATCCCTAGAGTTGCGATAGATGTGGGCTGAATTGTTTTTGCTTTGTAGGACTTACATGTATGCCAAGAGAAAAGCCACTAAAGCAGCTAGGAAGCTTCCTGAACTTACAATTAACCTTGCTTACTTGAGGAAGTAGTGAAGTCTAATGCTATACCATTACAGCTAATTCTTAATTGGGACATAAGGCTTGTGCCTGTGAGCTCATGGACTATGGTAGAAAGCAGTTAAAAGCAAATCCCTGTAGTTACTAAGAAGAGAGAAATAACCGTTGTACTGGCTGCTACAGCTTCAGGCACTCTCTTACCACCGCAAGTCATACAGCAGGCATAGGCATAGGAATGGTTTATATATTGGGGGGGCTATTGTAATACAATGACCACATGAACAAAAATATAGTATTACATCTTTACAAAGAAATGAAGTCTTCTCTGATTTGTATCTACAAACAAACTGGCTACTTGTATCACATCTATTACATCTATTCTACTCACGAGTGTTGTGCCCAACTTTCACGCAAGAGAATGTATTCATTGTGAGCGAGTGCCAGAGGCATGTGCATGGCAGAAACTGCGTACAAAATATTGGGGGTCTGCTTGGTTAACCATAAAACATTGAGGGGGAGGGCTACAGCCCCCAAAGCCCCCCCCCCCCCTCAGTTGCGACGCCTATGCCAGGGCAAAGCTACTGGATGTGATGCCAAGGTTACTTTCCTAAAAGTGGCACATTACACATAGCGAAAATCACTGGTGCATGGAACACACAATGTTGGACACATCATCACTCCTTACATTTCCAGTACCAGGCAAGCATTAGATTTACTGGAGGATCAGGCTGCACTGGCTATATTTGATGTATTTGCCGCTCACTGCTGCCAGAGTGTGCTGGAAAGCCTTAAGATAACAAATATATGTTCCTGCTAGCCGTACTGAGAGCTACAACCTTTAGATGTGAGTGTCAACAACCAGTTCAAGGCTCTACTGAAACATGAATTCTCAAGATGGCAGAACATTTTTCACTCAGTATGTTATGTACCATTCACAAATTACAATACTTGTGTCATCAGTTAGTGTATATATTATTTACAGTGCAAAAACGTTAATACTAATGGGTAGTAAAGTGCAGGTGATACAAAAAAGTTAAATATTTTGGACGCCAACATACCTGTAAATAGCTCTAGGAGATTACACTGTTTTGTCAGCCACTGGGGTTCAACAAGGTGACCCTTTGGGTCCAGCCCTTTTTAGTTTTAGAATTCACTTAGCCTTCTACCCAGGCCCTCTCTCCACACGGAATATTAAATTTGACCTTCGACCCCAATACAAAATAGAGAGGGCCTTGTATATTTTTGCACATGATTAGTGACATGACTAATGTCACATATTCCTGCTAAGACCACATGTGTAATATGTGGTTACTATAGCCTCTACCCCACCATATATCGTGACAGATTTTATAACCTTCTAGAGATTTCACATAGGCATAGCCTCGTTCCTGATCATATTTTAGACCTTTGACCTCCCAATGCAAAAACAGAGTGGCTCTGTGGGCTCCTAATTGTAAACAGAGCATTTCATGCTCCATCTTAAACAACCTTTCCACTCCAAGTCATCCACATTGTACAGTTTCATTTCATGCTCCATCTTAAACGACATAGCGAATTCCACTCCAAGTCATCCACACTGTACAGTTAATGCCTCGACTTTTGTGCTAACCACACCCATCTTCTATGTAACAGATTCGATAGTGACGAATTACGACAGTCGTGCCCCTAATCACGTGCGAAAATATACCGGGCCCTCTCTCTCCATTTTGATATTCTGTGCGGAGAGGCACGAGGAGGCTACATTTCACTCCCTCGCAACATCCCTTTCTCCCAACTTAAACATTTGGTACTTGATGATGCTATGGCAGGTAGTGAAGTACATATGTAGGTATCAAGTAGTAGAAATGATACTGCAATACTCTACATCTACATGTATTGGTCATAATGTCCAAGTGTGTGTCTTCATAATGAGATTCATCACATCATTACAAAGTATCATCCTGGGAGAAGTGGTTAGGTCTAGGGCTGAGGCTAGGGCACATTGTATGGGAATTTTCCTCAAGGCAAACCTGGACATGGCTCCCAATCTATTTGTAACATCTGAATGGAGGATTGTGTTGGGTCATAAGCTACATCCAAAGGGTCTTGTGATATATTTTTACACCCGAGTCTTTGGATGATTAGGTTCAAGTGCAAAAGGTTTGAAGAGGTTAGAGAAGTAACAGCAGATCTACTTCATTTCTAATCCATTCTTTGGCCCTGGATGTTCAATAAGGAATGCAGCTGCAGTATTGGGCACCGTAGGAGGTGGGTCTTCTGCCGGCCATAGTTTTAATTTGCTTTTGCTATACCTTTAATTTTTTGTGTCAAATGCCTGCTCAACCACATTTTTAATTAACCCCCAGCGCGCATTGAGCGTGGGTTACTGTGTGTGTGTGTGTGGGCGCGTGGGTGTGTGTGGGCGCGTGGGTGTGTGCTTGTGTGTGCCCAAACTCGCTTCTCGACTGTTTATTCGTACCAAAAACGATACAGCTGATACCTAACGGGTGATGATTTGTGGGAATTTCGCTTTATTCAAAAGTTACAGCGGTATTGCAGCAGTTTTCTGCGCAACTTTTCTAGGGCAGATCCTTTAAAAAGCTAACAGTAGTCTTTACGCTACCTAGAATACGACTCAATGTAAGGCGGCCAGCTCCTTTCTCGGTCTTTTGCCCATATATAACCCAGGAGAGCCCTACCCAAATCAAGTACCTAGATCTAATGAATACACATGGAAATATTAAACATACCTGCTGCAAAGATGAGCATGGAATAGAACTTTCCAGAAACATTTCCCAGTAGTACCCACGTTGATGGGATACGCGTAGTATCTAGTCTTCACACAATACATCCTTGGCTGGAAGGACACCGAACATGTCTTCCGCTTCGTCTGTCCATTTCACCACAAGCCAGAGCTACAGGTTTGCAACCAAAATAGGCGGACCACGAGCTGCCGCAATAAAAGCATCAGATATGCACCTTTCGTCAGTCCCGCTTTATATTTCGCCTCTTGTCGATTATTTACAGCCGTCATTCAATGGTCTGCAGCCGTACATACTTCTACCAGACCAACAGCTTGAAAGTGCGTCTATTGAAAGACTGAGCGTACTTTTGGTGTAGGCCTATAAATATAGCAGCAAGCTAATAATATTGGTGAATAGATCTACTCGAAAGGAAGTATTTTTTTGCGGCGCGTAATGCTGGTTAATTAGATCTACTAGTATGGAGGACACAGCTCAGCGTACACCACAGCGTGGACGTAGGCTGGAGTAGTTCTGAGAACTTTGACTCCTCAAGTGACGACTCTTGACGCTTAGATCTCGACAAATGGCAGCTTCTCCGGAGCAGGAGTTCTACAGCGGCGGGCAAATCACTGTTGTTCACCGTCTTTTGCTACTTTTCTCTTCATGCCCTCTCCAAACGTGCATTTGAAGACCTACTTAAGTTGGCGCTGCAGCATATGCCTGAAACTGCCCGTTCTTCTGTACCGCTGAGCGTGTGTTTAAAAGAAAATGACAGTCCCTGTCGCCTGAGTGAAAATTGTGAGCCCACTACATGTGGTGTGTGTCTTCAGCTGTTCATCACTTCACTAAGTTCCAGTTGCGCAGTAATTAAAGGTCAAGTTGGAAGATGCCAGTGAGTCTTATCAACATTTGTATGTGGTGTAGTAGAAGTGACACCTGGCTTGTATCCTATTTCACCTTTCTGTGATCTGCATGTGTACATGACATATGTGTCTATACACATGTACATGTGTAGCAGGGAGATATGTACATGTGTAGCAGGGAGATATGTAGCAATGCTAATGAAGATGAAGATGAGCAATTGGCATTTTTACGGTTTTCCAAGTGTTACTGTAGCTGTGTTTACGTGCTTTGTAATGTATAGAAGCACTCGCAGAGGAGGCTGTTTGGCTTATAACAGCCACGTTCAGGAGTTTTGAGCCATTACATATGTTAAGTCTAATAGTGTGTCAGTGTCATCCCTACGGATAGAGTCTACTGACTGTGATTTAGTGTAAAACTATATGACATAATTTTGTTGCTCTAGATGGTTTAATGTGGAAGCTGATACACGACAATTATACTAAATGGTTTTAGTTCAATCACTATGATATCTGATGTGTATGATGGGGTGGAATACAAGAAGAATATCCACCTGAGTGAAGTTGGCAACATATCCTTTGTTGTCAATACTGATGGGTGGCAATATTTCGATCTTCTAAGAGATCATTGGCTTGTTGTGAATGAGTTGCCACCAGCTGAAAGGTATGTATGTAAAAATATACTTTATCATTAATTGGTACTTCCTGAAGGTATGTATGTACTTTATCATTAATTGGTACTTCCTGAAGGAAGGGTTTGGCATACATACGAGTAGGAACAGTCAAGCATATGTAATTCGTATTAAAGAGTTACTCGTCAGTAGACAAATTAGTCAGGTTTGTCCCCCCCCCCCCAACTTCCTACTCCACTGGCATGGATATATTTTTGTGGGATACTTCAAAACCTGGACCGTGGACCATGGACAGGACTGTGGACTGGACTATGGACCAAACTCTGTTAGGCCTCCCCATGCATACATTTTGCTATCTTGGTTTTCGCCATGTGCATGTATTGTTTTGTATGTAGATCTAACTGCTAAGTTAGCCTTACCTTGTCAACTTGTACACGGGCCCTTTGAATTTCTTCTTGCTCAATACACGAGTGCATTTCTGGGCGTGGCTTTGGTCTATGACTATGATGTCGCACAAGTCACCTCACTGGAGTGTCGCGTCAGTGTTGTATGCTGTCCCGCAAAAGAGAGCGGACTGTCAGAGAGGTTGAGAGGTTTAGTGGATATACACTACAAGGGCCTAGGGGAGTGGTGTATCATTCAACCTCTATTGTGTAACCTCTTTGTTCACAGCTGACATTAATTTGTACCACACTGTACTTTCCATTAACCAAAAGGTGACAAAATCTCATGCACTGCTTTTGTGCAAGTGCATACACCACCAGTTTAGTCTTCCAGGGTGTATACATTTTCACGCCATTTTTCTCACAGCTGGCATTTACATATGCAGAGCCTCCTTTGTATCTACAGTTAAGTGATTAGGATTGTGTGCTTTGTGTATATCAGTTGATAGCTGCAGTTCTCACCTACATTGTTGTCAGTGCATATTTGCAACCTCAATGTGGGATGGAGCACTCTGTGTGTACTGATGGTTATCTATAGTGCTATTGTCTATGTGATTTACACCCCAGGGTGGGGGGTTAGTATAGCCAGCTTGTACCAGGGAAACCATATAAATCAAATACCAGACCTAAAATAGGTAAGCTGAGTGATTTGAAACATTGAAACTGTGGTAGTCACACAGTTATAGATACTTGTTCAGAGGCAGAGACCTGGGGGGGGAGGGGCAGGGGGGGCTTGAGCCCCCCCAATATTGGAGGTTGTCATGAAGAACGTATTAAATACTAATAGCCTATGCCGGATGTATTCAGAATGGATGTATATAATAATAAATAACCCCCAACTTCATGAAAGTCGAGCCCCCCCCCCCCCCCACTTTTGACATGCTGTCTCTGCCTCTATTGTTTGCTGTTGCTTAGTAACTAGTTTTATTGCATTTTGGAAGCTTATTGAGGGCTAAGGGATGGGTGTGGCTGACTGGAAATAGGCCGATTGAGAAAGGAGACTAACAGCAAACGAATTAGTTAATTGGGGTGCTGAATTTTGCGTGCCTTCAAGTGTTTCGATCAGCTAGAACTGGTCCTCCAGGTAAGACAAATCTGTTTCATAAGGTTAAGGTCATGTAACTGTTTCAATCACATATTCTCACCTTGTTTACCTGTTCATGTATAGGTTCCTTTGATCTATGGTTTACAAATAATATATGTTGGCTAGTTTGTACATTGTGCTTGATTTGCAGGTTTGTGGTATACATGTATAAACAACAATAATAATATGCGTAACCCGAAAGGATGTAGGGAGGGGTTACAATTGTTGCATGCCCTCATCCCCTGTTTTGCTGCATATTTCGTATTATTATTGTTGCATGCCCTCAATCCCTGTGTTGCTGCATAAATACTGCTCTTGTTTCTCTACTTTTTGGCACTGTCATCCCTACATCCCTCAACATTTTAATAGAAATTTTTTTATACACTTGTTTCACAAGCCCCACCCCTTTTGCTTCTTGTGGTCATATGAAACGCACATGAGTAATAACGAAGAAATGGCGTTCAACTACACGGAAGTGCTTGCTGTTCTCGTTCGAGAAGGATCCTAGGAAGATTCTGATGGTGATGGTCTAAGGTGAGCGCGTTTGCCAATTTTGAGGTAGGCCGTTTGATAAAGAAGAAGAAGATGGAAAAATCGGCGGTTTAGCAATTTTCTGTATGTCATTGTAGCAGTGTGTTTTACCGAGTTTTATTGTGTATAACAACATTTGTAGGCCATGTTATGTGTCTGAAAAGGCTTATAACCATCCGGTTGGAGAGATCTGAGCCGTTTCATTTGTTAAGGCTAAATGGGCGTGTCGGTGCCATCCCTACATATAGAGTCTACCAACTCTATGATAGGTTTTGATAAGATACCTTTTGCTTTTTCACACCAATTTGAGTTCAGAACCTCCTGAGGTTTATCTGTGTGGCAAGCTTCCCACATATACATGTATGTGCGATTTGTAGGCAAAAAAACATCTTCATATGCATCCTTATACACCAATTGCATTTTTGCACCTCTTGCCCACAAAAATGGAGGTTAATGCATATGTTTGCTATCCCACCCCCTTGGGACTTGCACCAAAACCTGAACAGAGGTAACCTGCTCCACATACCCTGCAGGAAACACATGCTGCTGGCTGCTCTCTGGTTCAGTGAAGACAATCCAAGTATGACTACATTCCTCTGACTATTATCGATGAAATAAATAGATGTGGTAATTATTACATATCACATTGTAATTGGAAATGTATTGTATTATAGAGTGAATTGTGTGGAATGTGAGCTTTCTGGGATTAAACATTAAAACTGCATCTGTGTCATCGCAAGACGTACAACCTTGCTTATGTACTCGTGCATTTACCTGCCAGAAGTTTGTGTGCGAACATCAAGCAATTTAATGAACAATATGGGTGTTTAATATACTGTGAAAACCCAGGTACGTCTTGCCTTTCATGCCCATATGTTCCTAACTGGCTCCCAGGAAGACAATTTGCACACACACACACACACACACACACACACACACACACACACACACACACACACACACACACACACACCAGTCTATACTAAATGCAAGGGAAGGTAGTGAAGTGGTGTGCGTATGTTTATGTATATGTTATACAACATGGATACTACTATGTTAGTCCTACCTGTGCAAGTTCTGTGTGTACTCTCATACAATACCGTAGGTGTGTGGGATTAAGGGAGCATCTATATTTCTTCTTCACTTTCCTTTCAATATGGCTAAAGGGGGTTGTAGTGGACAACCTGCATGCAGTATATCTGGGGTCACACTTTCGTCTACTGACTGAATTAAAACATTCCAAGCATGATTACATTATTTGCTGTAAGATGACTTTCTATGCTATGAGCTTGTGTTTAATTAAGCCACATAAAAATTTCTAGTGTACACTTTGGCATCTTTAGTTGTATAATTGTCTGAGCATTATGATAAGTTTAGCATTAAAATGTTGAAGGATGTGGGGATGATGGTGCCAAAAAGTAGAAAAACAAGTGCAGTATCAGCAAGACAGGGGATGAGGGCAATAAGATGCGTAACCCCTCCCTACATCTCTTTGACATGACAACGTTGGCTCGCTCCTGCTCACCAGTTAGCTTATACCCTCTCTCAGATTGTGTGCATATACAGCAATTGTGCATAATGTTTTGACCTAGCTTTGATTTACATGGATGGAAGCTAGGTCATATATATTTGGAGAGAGAAATTTTACATTACTACTGCAGATTTCACTTCCGTTTGAACATTGCATATTCCATGAATGCCGCGTGACTGTAGCAGTAGTACAGGGAACTCCATGGAAACAGTACTGAGGCCCGGAAACGTTTTGTAAAGATCCATGTACAAGAAGCTGCTACTGCTACAGTTATGCTACACTCATGCTGCACTCAGGCAATACGCAATGGAATTGAAATCTGCAGTACCTGCACAGTGTTGTGGCAGAGTCATCTTACGCTCTGTTGTTGTGACAGTTCATGAGATAGTGTATCCAGGGCTGTTGTAACATATGGTACACCTTGTTTCTTGCATTGTTCGCCTTAACTTTATATCAGTGATTGTGTGTGGGAGTGGAGAGTATTTCCACATCATTAGGTTCTGACCAGGGCTGTTGTTACACCACAGCTCCAGTCTCAGCTAGCTAACCCAATAATATGTCTCTGCTGATGGACCAACTGTTATACCTCTATTTCTGGTGGCAATGCATAAAATGACTTTCTATGCATTATATAGGGTAAGAAAATATGCTCTGTTTTCCAAGCAACACAGTTTGATTGTGGTGTGTTCTGACAAATGGAGGTAGAAGTCAAGACTGCTTATAGCCTGCTACACATTTTCATTAACTGATCACAAGCACTCTTGTACATGTGTAACATGACATATAACCAACTCCAAAACTGTGTGTACAGAACATACTTTGAGATGTCGAATTATTGATACTGTTAACATACTAAAATAGTTCATTGCATGAATACTTGTGCAAAGGTGAGGCAGAAATGTTTATTTACCGACTAGCTGAGTTATGATGTGCACATTATCCAAGATCCCATGAGCTACCAACAGCATATAGTGCTATATACTGGCAAGCAGAGTGAGTTCTTACTAATGCATTCTCTGATGGGAATACCATCAGCAATAGGACTAGGTATGATTACAATCCAAATAGGTATGCTCCAGAAAATTTAGTATATCTGGGTCTACACAGGTGCAAACAAGCATTGTTCTGGGAGGAATGACAGCAACCTGCACCTGGATATATAGGCACCATATGTACTCCTACTACTGTGGCATGGGCTTCCTTTTTCTGCATGTCACTTGATCCAGACCTCTAGGCATGTACCTGACCATAGTGTGAATGACAACTTCAGTATTTACATAATTCGTGGCTTTGCATCTTTTGAGAGGAGATCAACACCTGGCTGACTAGGAATAGCTATGTTTATGTCTGAAAGAGCATAAGAACATGTAGATTATACTATTATTGTGTGTGGGAAGTACATATACAGGAAATGAAATAGCATGAAAACAATGGTCTGTAGTAACATAGTTAAAAGTTGGTCAGTAGTAAGATAGTGATAGTCATGTAAGAAATGCTGATCTACTTATATGGCTTTGTGGTAATACATGTATCCTAAGGGCTATGTAGTCTGGCAACATGGCCTGTCTTGGTGGCACTGAGGGGAGTGTGGTATGGTTGTGTAAACTGACTACTTATCAGCTTGTTAAGGTCTACGAGTTTTGTCCCAACTCAGGCGACCCTACCTATATACCTATCTCTAAAAGTGCATGGTCTGCTGTTGAGAGAGGAGATCTCTGAGCTACAACATGTTCTGGAGGAGTCAGAGTGGGATATTGGATCGGAGCCACTGGACAGTAAAGATCAGACTGCCTACATCAGTGGCGGATCTAGGATTTTGCACAAAGGGAGTAGCATGTTGCACGAAGTTTGAAGCCACACCCAGTTAATTATATGCACATGCACAAATGACGACCTGCAGAGTTACATCCACGTGTGTACACGTAACCCTACTCAGAAATGTAAAGTAAAGGTTTACAAGAGTTGAAATTATAATCAGATGGGTGATAGAAATATACAGTAGTTAAAGTTAGTCACGCACTCTCGCTTGCGACGAATGCAAACTAGCATGAAATCGACAGTAAGTCAGTTGTGCATTGTGAGATGTGAGTTATTATACAGTCGCAGCAAAAGAGGGTTTCAGCGGAAACCTGAAACCCCCCTAGATCTGCCACTGTACATATTGCATGTGCCAATGGCCACCTGGACATAGTACAGTAACTGGTCAATAAGAAAGGCTGTACTGTAGTGTGACAGTAGATGTGTACACACCACCTATGTTACTTATTATCCAAACACAATGGAAGATAGCAAATTTTCTGTTCCAAAATGTTCCCAACTCTGTCATCAATGAACTAGAAGGAATACTCACCAGCTACAACAAGTCACTAAAGGAAAACTTGTTGCATCTTTTATCAGTAAGCAATCGAAAATAGCAAACATGCTGTTTCCAATTGTGCCTTCACTGAGATAAATAGAACACTTACCAGCTTAGTTTTGACTGAAGTCATTGAAGAGATGACAGAGTTGGGAACATTTTGGAACAGAAAATTTGCTATCTTCCATTGTGTTTGGATAATAAGTAACATAGGTGGTGAGGCATTTTTTGTATCCTTTATACTGGGTTAGTTGAATATCTATCAAATTATATTGCACATTCCAAATAGCCATTGTAAATTCATGCAGGTCCAGTGGTAATTTACATATGCTATTTGCAATAAAGTGTAGAACCCTCATCGCACGCGTGCGCAAATCCTACTAATAACGCGTATGCGCGGTTTCCAAAATGGCTGACTGCACGTTTGCCATACATGCCATACAATGCAGGAAGCAGTGTATCTCTGCAACGAAGCGCTTTCAAAGAAATCCAGACAAATATTTTGACCTTTGTTGCCCATTGAGTACGTGATATCATTTTCAGGACGAACAGGCGCTCCAGAGATGAGATATCGCTGTTGATAACTACCGTAACCCTCGCTGCGCATGCGCGCCGAGGGTGTGCGGCTTTGAATCGGCCTGGGAACGAGGCTAGGAGATGCTCCTATCCACTTTGCATACAAACACTTCTGACTAGATGTCCTGAAATAACTTGTTGCTTCGAGAAGTTGCAGTCCCAACCAACAGAATGTTGAGGACTTCAGGTACAACTGGTAGTGGGGTACTATTCCAACACTATATACAGACTGAAAGAACTTATTGCTTTGAACGTTTGCAATCCAAACCAACAAAATGCAAAGGGGAACACAGCACTTCATAATGCATGCAAAATAAGAATTAATGAACTACAAATTCTTGACATTCTCACCTCTGCACCTGGAATTAATCCTACATTAGTGAATCATGTAGGCATTGCCCCCTTTGAGATAGTTGACATTGTTAACACTCTTCTTCATATTGCATGCACTGAGTGAATTACTAGAATGGCAAAACTCTTGTTAATAAATGGAGCAGATGTATTAAAATCCGACAGACATGGAGATGCTCCTATTCACATTGCATGCAAACATGCCAGACTTGATATTTTGAAAATTCTTTTGAACTTTACAAGTTGTGATCCCAACCAACAGGATGCTATTGGGGACACAGCACTACATATTGTGTGTAGAGAGTTTTCATGGTCAAATGCAATTGCTTAATACCCTCACTTCTGATGTTGGTATATATAGACCCTGAAATTGTCAATCATGAAGGTCACACTTCTATTGAAGTTAAAGGTATAAGCACCTCTGCAATTGACACTATTAGGCATAAAAGGTCTTTCATTCAAGTATATCTCAAAATATTTGTAGTGGGCAATTCCGGCAATGGAAAAAGTACAAGTCACTACAGAGGCATCTGGATGGTGGAAGTATATTCCTCTTTCAAAAATGAAGTATGTCAACCCCAGTGATGTCCCTCCACACACTGCTGGTATTGTCCCCATTCCCTTCAACAGTAAACACTTCCATGTTGTATGACTTTGCTGGCCAACTCCAGTCATGCTGCAACCTAATATTGCCTTCACCTCCAACATTCCTGCTACTAATTGATATCATGATCAGCAATTGATAACAGAAAAGCGTGGCATTTCATTAACAACCAAGGCAATGTCAAAAGGTAGCATCTCCTCCAAATGTGATATTAGCAGGTAGTCACAAAGATATGCAGAGATAGAGAGGAACTGGAGGTAATGATAAGAGATTGGAATACCTGTAGGTTTTGAATTTGTTGGTTACTTCCCACTCAACTGCAGAAAGCTTCTATCTCAAGATTTGAGTCCACAACTCACTCAACTCAACTTGTCAGACTCTACGAGGATTGTAGATGTTAATTGTCATATTCTCAATGCACTTCTGAGGGCACCAGAATTCCAAGATTAATTTATTGTAAACTAGTTGATATCATGAACAAAATAGAATCTGATGATGCTTAATTGCCAATGGCCTTTTCTCAACTCATTCCAAAAACAAAGACAGGGTATAATCAAGAGATAGAGAAGAACTAGAGGGATTTATCAAAAAGACACCTTTAACTTTTAAATTCTTTTCCAATCAACTGCAGAAAGCTCGTATCTCATGGTTTGAGTGCACTACTCACTCTGCTAAATACCACTTGTCAGACTCTGCGAGGAATTGTGGATGTTAAACTTCATTGCCACATCCTCAATGCACTTCTGATGGCACAAGAATTTCAAGATTTGATTTATTGCAAATTGGTTGATATTATGAACAAAACAGGATCCAATGATGCATCATTGCCAAAAAACTCTTCTCAACTCATTCTACTTCTAAAGAGTCTTAATGATGAAGGACATATTTTACTACCTCAGAACCACACTGATGAGAGCAATAGCTGGGTGATCCTGAAACCAGATGTACTGTTAACTGAGTCAATGGAAGTATGTTTGCTCCAAAAGAACACTCAGCAGTAAATACTGGTAACTTTATCAAAGCTGAAAGAAAAGTTCACAGAACACAACCATAAAGTCATTGTTGAATACAAGATTTACCTCGAGTTTTGTTTCAGAATAAAAGATCAACACACTCTTGACATAATGAAATTCATGAGACAGCAACTACTAAGAGATATTATTATATTTTCTTCCCAGCATTAGTACGTGTTGAAATTCCAATGTCAAATACATCAGTCCATTGACTATGAATGTGGATGGTTTTTATAAATGTAGCAGAGACAGAACAGCTGACTACTCATTTTCTCCATGTCCTCATCCTTCGTCTTGCCTTTGCCTGTGAACCAACTGATGATCCCACAGAAATGGAGTCAGTAGTTATACTGAGAAGCTGTTCAGTATGGAAACATGGCATTGCCTGCATGGCGGACCAATGATGGTATTGAAGAAGTAGGTCTGTGGGTTGTCATAATGATGTGCCGTCCTGAGCAAATGCAATGTGCAGAGCTCAGATCTAAAGTTTTCCTGACTGTACTGAAAACCAAACAAAGGTTCTGTGCAGCCATCACAATGAAGGAATATGTGATTGCCTCTTCAAGCATAAAGTAACGTAAAGTAAGTGAAGTTAAAAATTAGCAGAGTTGAACACTGCATTCCAATCTGATGATAGCTCTTTTCAGACAGACTCTGAGAAGGCTAAGGTAGAGAAATTTGTTGCACTGTAGGACAGCAGAGAAACTGTCAACAAGAGTTCAGCATATTTAGCATTTTTGTGAACAGACTCCACTGGTAAGGATGATGAGTAATCACCTTTTCTCCACACATTGAAATACTGTAGTTACTACTTGTCTCTCATATAACATATGTAGGAAAAAGCTGGAATATTTTCTGAGTCAGAAACTCTACTTACCTCTCCCTCAGTAAGTCAACAATTTTGAGTACAATGGAACCATGTGTCTCCCTCTCCCTCCCTCCTCTCCATCTCCCTCTCCCTCTCTCTTCTCCCTCTTCCTCTCCCTCCCTCTTCTCCATCTTCCTCTCCACAGGAAGGACATCTAATCAAGGAAACTCGGGATCATAATTAGGAACACATTGAACCAACCCTAACTGACTACACCCACATGCACAGTGTGTAACATGAAATAACCTATAGGAATGCACATTATTTTTGAAATAATAGGCAAAGTTAAATGAATGCTGTGTGTTGGGCCTTTGGTATGTCATGTGTGATATTGATAACTGTTGACAACCAAACTGAAAAGCTATACATGTGGGAAAATTTTCCTGTTGCATGACTGTGTTCCCTCCATTCCCTGTGTTCCTCTGTTCCCCCAGTTCCTTATGTTACCCCCTTCACCAATGGATGACCTCTTCACCTTCTGTGCAGTCTTCCTCGTGTATGTGGCTTCTTGTGATCAAGATTTTACTTGCTCCCCTGGTGGACTCAGCTATCGGTCACTAGTTGCCACTCAGGAGATAGATAAATTCACTCATCCAGGAGATGATAGATACAATGTATATACCTTATCTGCATCTATTTCAATGAGTGACAGGCAGCTATTGGTACTTTTCTTTCTCACTTGAAATTGCCTGCACTTTGTATAGAGTGACATATATCACTCTCAATGTAGGCTCCTTCCTCGGTTTTGTGGCTTTTCAGAAACCCAAACGGTTCTTGTTTCCTCACTGTTGAGTATTTCCATATAGTCAGACGCCTCATTGATTGCATATTTGTCATGTGATCTACTCATGCATTAGACGATCGCGCCTGCGTCAACAATATATGCGCATGCAACAATAACAACATGTGTAACCCCTCCCTACATTTTATTTTGAGGGGTTACGTATGTTGTTATTGTTGCATGCAATTATTCCTTGTCTGCATACATGAATTGTAATTCGTAGCATAAACTCTGAACTCCGAGCCATTTCCTGCATACATAAGTTGTGTATGGTCATACCATAAACTGGGGCTATTACAATCTTGTTTCTTTAATTTTTGGCACTGCCATCCCTACATCCTTCAACATTTTAATGAAATGTTTTTAAACGTTTTGACCTTTGATTTACATGAATGGTAGGTCATATATGTGAAGAGTGACTAGCTACTAGCAGCATATGTTGTGGCAGAGTATTTCCTCATCATTACGCTTGGTGGGTTGATAGTTCATGAGATAGTGTATCCAGGTCTGTTGTGGTGCACTTTGTATGTCTTGCATTGTTCACCTTATCAATGGTTGTGTGGGGGTGTATAGGGTATTTCCTCACTATTGGGCTCTGTGGGTTGTAATAGTTCATGAGATAGTGCAACCAAGGCCGTGGTGACATATGGGCAACATAGTTTAGGTCACTTTGTTTAGGTTCCCTTCTCTTGGTTGTGATGCACAGTACAATGTTTATCAGTGGTTATAGAGACCATGGAACTACCACAGCTCCAGCCTCAGCCAGGAACAACAATCAAGAAGGGAGACATATGTCTCTGTGGATGGACCAACTGGTATACCTCTACTTCTGGTGACAACTCGTATTGTATAGGATAACAAAATATGCTCTCTTTTCCAAGCAACACAGTGAGATTGTGGTGTGGAAGTCAAGACTATACATGTATATGCCTATATTGTGCTACAAATTTTTCATTTACTGATCACACTCACTTGTACATGGTAACATAACATAACCAACTCCAAAACTGTGTGCACAGAACATAGTTTGAGATGTATTAATACGAATTATTGATACTGTGAACATACAAGTGCCTTGCATGGATTTCTTCTTTACCAACTAGCTGAGTTATGATGTGCACACTATACAAGATCCCATGAACTGCCAACAGCTTATAGCTCTTACTAATGCATTCTCTGATGAGAAAACCATCAGCTATAGAACTAGGTTGCAACCCAAACAGAAATTTTATATGAGTGTTATGAGAAGTAAGTTATGAGTTCCTACTCAGGTGCAACAAGCATCAAAATAATGACTGTGTTCAGGCAGGAATGAAGCAACCTGTACCCGGATATACAGGCACCTTATGTACTCCTACTACTGTGGCATGAGCTTCTTTTTTCTACAGGTCACTTGATCCAGGCCTCCAATATTAATTACCTTTGTGGTTAAGACCAGAGTGTGAATGTATATATATTAACTCACTGGCTTTGTATCCTTAATAATTATTGAGAGGAGGATCAACCCCTGGCTGGCTAGGAATATGTTATGTCTGAAAGAGCATAAAGATGAGCAGGAATATATTGTGTGTGGGAAGTACATATACAGGTAGTGAAAACAATGGTCAGTAGTAATGTAGTGATTGTCGTGCAAAAATTGGTTTAGTTTAGAGATCTGCTGATCTACTTATATGGCTTTGTGGTAATACCCTAGGGCTATCTATATAGTCTGGCAGCATAGCTTGTTCTGCTCTACCTCTTACTTGTGCTACCCATCTGTGAAGATATGTCAGAAAAAAGTGTAGTGTGTGCTATTCAGAGAGGAGATCTCTCTTGGCTACAACATATTCTGGAGGAGTCAGAGTGGGATATTGGATCAGAGCCACTGGACAGTAAAGGTCAGACTGCCCTACATATTGCATGTGCCAATGGCCACCTGGACATAGTACAGTACCTGGTCAATAAGAAAGGATGTAGTGTGACAGTGGAAGATGTGTATGGACACACGCCTCTTATATTATCTATTATCCAAACACAATGGAAGATAGCAAATTTTCTGTTGCAAAATGTTCCCAACTCTGTCATCAATGAACTAGAAGGAATACTCACCAGCTACAACAAGTCTGTTTTGACTGAAGTCGCTAAAGAAAGACTTGTTGAATCTTTTATCAATAAGCAATGGAAAATAGCAAATATTCTGTTGCAAATTGCTCCCAATTGTGCCATCGATGAGCTGGAAGGAACACTTAAAAGCTGCAAGAAGTTTGCAGTCGTTAAAGAAGCATTTGTTGTATCCTTTAAGAATGGCTATGTTAGGTTACTTAAATATCTAACAAATCACATTGCACATTCTAAAACTCTCAAAAGAGCCATGGAAAATTCCTGTAGGTTCAGTGGTAATTTACATATGGTCCATTACCTATTTCATCACTGTCAGTGTACAATGCCTGATGACATGTCTGAAGTGCACATTGCATGTATAGAAGGAGATGTGGACACAGTGAAAACAGCTCTAGAAAGTAATGGACCTTCCCTACTTGGCAGAGCTGATTGTTTTGGCACAACACCACTGCACTATGCAACATTGGAACCAAATCTTCTGAAAGTGATAGTTCAATATGCTGGAGAAGAGTTGCTTAACATAGCTGATGATAGGGGAAACACTCCATTACATCACAGTGTCAAATATGAATGTATAGAGTCTGTAACTACTTTAGTAGGAGCTCCTGGGTGTGATGTGAATATACAGAATGGTAATGGAGACACTCCTCTACACACTGGGGTGAAGAATGTGGAAGTAGTAAAGTGTCTGTTAGAAAGTGGTCGTAGTAGATGTGATATTTACAATCACAAGGGACTGACATCATTTCACAAGGCAATTGCAAAAGAAGAAATGGAATCAATAAAACTTATGTTGACTAATGGAATAAATATTCTACAATCTACCAATGATAAAACTCAAAATGCCCCCATCCATATTGCATGTAAATACTCCAGGCTATCTAGTTTGAAATTACTTTTAAGTTGTAAAAATTGTGATCCTAACCAGCAGAATGCGAAAGGGACCACAGCACTACATATTGCATGTAGTATGAGAAATGATAAACTTTGTATGACATTCCTTGAAGTGCTTATTTCTACACCTGGGATTAATCTTACATTAGCAAACCATGAAGGCATTGCCCCATTTGATGTAGTTGACAGTGATGGCAACACTCTTCTTCATTTTGCATGTGCTAAGGGAAATTATGCAATGGTAAAAGTTTTAGTGAAGAATGGAGCAAACGTATTAGAACCTAACAGACACGGAGATGCTCCTATTCACATTGCATGTAAACACTCCAGACTGGATGTTCTTAAAGAGCTTCTTGCTTTCAACAGTTGTAATCCTAACCAACTGAATGCAGATGGTGATACAGCACTTCATATTTTGCCTAGGATGAGAGTAAACAGTGAGAATTCTAAAATGGTAGAGTTCTTATTGAAGAATAAAGCAGATGTATTGAAACCTGATAAACATGGAGATGCCCCTATTCACACTGCATGCAAACACTTTAGACTGGATATCCTGAAAGTACTTGTTGCTTCAAGAATTTGTAGTCCCAACCAACAGAATTCTGAGGGGAATACACCACTTCATATTATGTGTAGAAGGAGAACTAGTACAACTGCTGTTGAACTAAATTTCCTTGAAGTCCTCACCTCTACACCTGGAATTAACACTGCAATAATGAATCATGAAGGGATTACCCCCTTTGAGGTAGTTGACAGTATTGGTAACACTCTTCTTCATATTGCATGTGCTGAGGGAAATTTAAAACTTGTAAGACTCTTGGTGAGTAATGGAGCTGATGTATTGAAACTTGACTGGCATGGAAATAGTCCAATTCACATTGCATGCGAACACTCCAGAGTGAATATTTTGAAAGAGCTTATTGCTTTGAACGTTTGCGATCCAAATCAACAAAATGCAAAGGGGGACACAGCACTTCATATTGCATGCAAAATAAGAATTAAAGCACTACAAATCATTGAAATTCTGACCTCCGTACCTGGAATTAACCCAACAATAGTAAATCATGAAGGTATTGCTCCCTTTGAGGTAGTTGACAGTGATGGTAACACTCTTCTTCATATTGCTTGCGCTGAGGGAAATACTAGAATGGCAAACCTCTTGTTAATAAATGGAGCAGATATATTAAAACCTGACAGACAAGGAGATGCTCCTATTCACATTGCATGCAAACATGCCAGACTTTATAGTTTGAAACTTCTTTCGAACTTTACAAATTGTGATCCCAACAAACAGAATGCTAGTGGGGACACAGCACTACATATTGTGTGTAGAGAAACATTTCATGGTCAAATGAAATTACTTAATACCCTCACTTCTATTGTTGGTATAGACCCTGAAATTGTCAATCATGAAGGTCACACTCCTATTGAAGTTAAAGGTATAAGCTACTCTGCAATTGACACTATTAAAAATTTTCTTGAGCTCAAAACGTCTTCCGTTCAAGCATATCTGAAAATATTTGTAGTGGGCAATTCTGGCAATGGAAAAAGTACACTTATTAAAGCAGTCACTACAGAGGCATCTCAATTTCGGAAATATTCTCCACTTTCAAAAATGAGATATGTCAACCCCAGTGATGTCCCTCCCCACACTGCCGGTATTGTCCCCATTCCCTTCAACAGTAAACACTTTGGTAATGCTGTGTTGTATGACTTTGCTGGCCAACACGAGTACTACTCCAGTCATGCTGCAGTTATGGAGAACCTAATACTGCCTTCACCTCCACTATTCCTGCTACTGATTGATATCAGCAAATCAAAGGAAGTAATAAGAGAAGAGCTTGTCTACTGGTGGCATTTCATCAACAACCAAAGTCAAAAAGCAGCAGCTCCTCCACACGTGATTTTAGCAGGTAGTCACAAAGACAGGGTAAAATCAAGTGATAGAGAAGAACTAGAGGTATTCATAAGAGATTGCATCAAAAGGACACCTGTAACTTTTGAATTCATTGATTATTTCCCACTCGACTGCAGAAAGCTTGTATCTCAAGGTTTGAGTGCACTACTCATGCAACTAAATACCACTTGTCAGACTCTGCGAGGAATTGTTGATGTCAAACTTCATTGCCACATCCTCAATGCACTTCTGAGGGCACAAGAATTTCAAGAGTTGATTTACTGCAAATTGGTTGATATTATGAACAAAATAGAATCTGATGATGCACCATTGCCAAAAACCTCTTCTCAACTCATTTCACTTCTAAAAAGTCTCAATGATCAAGGATATATTTTATTACTTGAGGATTACACTGATGGGAGCAATAGCTGGGTGATCCTGAAACCAGATGTACTGTTAACAGAAGTCAATGGAAGTATGTTTGCTCCAAAAGAGCACTCTGCAATAAGTACAGGAGTTGTAACTTTATCAAAGCTGAAAGAGAAGTTCACAGAACACAACCATGAAGTCATTGTTGAATACATGTTTTACCTCGAGTTTTGTTTCAGAATAAAAGATCAACACACTCTTGACATGATTACCAAAAATGAAATTCATGGAACAGCAACTACTGAGAGGTATTACTTTTTTCCAGGATTAGTATGTGTGGAGAATCCAACAGATGTCTGTCAACCACACCAGTCCATTGACTATGAATATGGATGGCTGTATAAATGTAGTGAAGAGACAGAACAGTTGACTACTCGTTTTCTCCATGTCCTTATCCTCCGTCTTGCCTTTGCCTGTGAACCAACTGATGATCCCACGGAAACACAGTCAGTAGTTTTGTTGAGAAGCTGTTCGGTATGGAAACATGGCATTGCCTGGTGGACCAATGATCCTATTGAAGTCATTGTTGAAGTAGGTCTACAGTGTCGCTGGGTTGCCGTAATGATGCGTTGTCCTGCCACTGAGAGAGTACAATGTGCAGAGCTTAGATCTAAAGTTATATCTACTGTACTGAAAACCAAACAAAGGTTCTGTCCAGCCATCACAATGAAAGAATATCTGATTGCTCCTTCAAGTCTGAAGTACCCTTTTGAGGGAAGAGAACTCACTCTCTACAGTATGAGAGAAATAGCAAGAACTATCGTTGAAGGAAAAAAGTGTGCAAGGGACACAAAAGGAAAGAATTTGATCACCTTACCACAATTGTTGCCCTTTGAACCCTTTCACAATATGGGAAATTTGATTTGGAAATTCTTCAGTGGAGACACATCTGTTGCAGTCACACCAGAAGAACTAACACAACTAGCAGTGAAATGCAATGACAAGTTAGCAGAGTTGAACACTGCATTCCAATCTGATGATAATTCTTTTCAGACAGACTGTGAGAAGGGTGAGGTAGGGAAATGTGTTGCACTGTTTCACATCCTCCAGAGGAGAGGACGCTTCAAGACATGGAGAGACTGTCAACAAGAGTTCTGCAGATTTAGCATTTTTTGTGAACAAAATCCATTGGTAAGGATGATGAGTAATCACCTTTTCTCCACACATTGTAAAAATTGAGATACTATAGTTACTAATTGTCTCTCATATTTACATAGGAAAAAGCTGGAAAATTTTCCAAGTCAGAAACTCCACTTACATCTCCCTCAGTAAGTCAACAATATTTATTTTGAGTACAATATGGAGCCATGTGTCCATTGAATTACTACCTTTGTATATAGTCCAGCAAAACATATGCTTTCTACCTACAGGCCGACAATTATCTACGTAAAGATACGGATACACCACTGGGAGATGACAAACACGAATCAAGTGTGACATCTGATAGTGTCAGGGTATCAGAAGATGTAGCGAGATCACTGCCAAGTCCAGTACCAAAGTCATTGTCCCAATCCCATACTTCCACAGATAGTACGTCAACAATAGGTAGGTATAGTGGCTACAAGGGTATATGGCATCACTTTCTGTGTCATTCATCACAAGGTCCTACCAAGGAAAGGTCCACAGAGTCAGAAAGAGAGAGTCATTCTCAACCAATACCAAAAACACACATGTCCACCAGTGCTGCTGACCTGGCAGTAACAGGTAAAGTGTACTTTAAATAATAGCACATGTATAACAAGCATGTTATCTAACTAATCTAGGTCTAAAACAGCACTCTAAAGAAGAGGGATTCATTTCCAAATCAACAGTAAATATTTCAAGTACAGATGTTATACCTACAGATATTCATGACCAATCAATGGCAGGTTTGTGCTAGTTTTAGAGCTTGTAATGGTCTGTTTAGAGTGAATGTCATTCTCCTTATCACAGATAATGCAGGACTAAAGCCATCCATGAAAGACCTTGCAAACCAAGTTATCCCCACAGTCTGCCCAATGTGGAGAGACATTGGACTTCAGCTAAATCTTGATATTTCTATCTTGAATGAGATAAGAGCCAATTGTCAGGGAGATGTTAGAGAGTGCTGCACCGTAATGTTTGATAAGTGGCTCAAACAGGATACTGATGCCTCATGGCATGGAGTGCTGGATGCTTGCAGAAGAGTGAAAGAGAACCTATCATCAGGTCCAGATGAAGTCCCTACCAAGGATCATATTAAAGCTTTAACCCTACTGACTTCCACACCGTCTGATTTCTTTACCAATCTCTAAATTATGTACACCAATTGTTTTGTCTGTATACATTTTGGTTCAACACATCACAGTGATATCATAGGTTGAGCAAACATATTTTAATAACCACTCTACTGAGGTACATTGAAGAAGAAGGCATATCCATTTCTTTCTGTTCATTTCACTGCCAGTCATTATTGTCATAGTAAAGATGCAAAGTTGTTAAAGTTGACTTATTCTAAGCTGTCTTAATCTGAATGAAGTGCATGTGCATAGGTGTTTTCAGTGAGGATATGATTGAGTAATTTAGCAACTACATGAACTACCTCCCTTCCATGTGTTTTCCATGGTTAGCTGTACAATATTCTAGCACCGCCATTGTACTGGTGTAAAACTGCCTTGTTACTGCTTTGTCTCTGTTTCAGTCACTGGTGCACAGTAATTTAGTGACGGTAAAGCCAACACAACAGTACATGCAAATGTCATTTTGTGGATGCTGTCATCAAAACATAAACCACACTGTATTGCCAAGGAAGATAAAGTGCAAGCCATGTAGCATAGACAAATATTAGAGTCCAGGCACAAGAAGTTAGAGAGGCTAGAATGTGATAGAGTGCATAATGAGAACACAAAAGGAACATGAAAAAAGTTTTAAAGAGGCAGGATATATAGAGCATTGGAGCCTCTGATACACATAAACACACTTTGCCTAGACAAAACCACACAAATGGCAAGCATGAGGGCCTCTGAAACATCTGAACAGACCTTACAAAGATGGGAACAAAACATGAAATACACATGGCAAGCATGTGGGCCTCAGAAACACATGAAGAAACTGAACAAGCAGGAACAAAACAGAATAGCTACACATGGCAACACAAAGCTATAGATGAGCATAAGTTCCAATTTCAGCAAAGGATCGATTTTCAGCCCCTCTCCATGGCCACCATGCAGATGGAAGATACTACATGTATATTTGTTGGTTAAAAAGATCTTGCACTGTGGTGTGGCAGTCAAGCAATTAAGGTATAGATAGACTAGAGCCAAACTCAATGACATGACATGCTGTACTATCCTTGGTTTGATGAACAGGCAGATTTATATACTAGGTGGATATATGCAACCCAATGCTGTACTGTCCTTGGTTTGTATACTAAAGCTGATATAGAGGAAGTAGAGATTGACGAAGATGGACCACCAAGCTAAAACAATACCTACATGGACATACTTGGTATTGTATTGAGTACATGTAGTCCACTACTCTATAAACATGATCTACTTCAAAATTGATTATAATGGTGAAGGATGTATACAGCTAGGTGCTTAGCCAGCTGATGTGTGCATGTGTGAGGAAAGAGACAGCACTGAAGTGTGGCATGTTTTGCCAAGGTTTTCTAATAGAGTGAGTCTGGTAGCAATCAAGACAAGACTATACAATGCATAGTCTTTAGGTGTGTCCCACTCCCTCTCCCTCCCTCTTCTTCTCCATCTCCCTCCCCCTCCCTCTTCTTCTCCCTCTCCCTCTCCCTCCCTCTTCTCCCTCTCCCTCTCCCTCTCCACAGGAAGGGCATCCAATCAAGGAAACTCAAATGAAGTGGATCATAATTAGGAACACATTGTGACCACACCCACATACACTGTGTAACATGACATAACCAATAGAGACCCACACATTATTTTAGGCAAAGAATGAACTGAATGGTGTGTGTTGGAGCCTTTGGCCTGTTGACAACCAAACTAAAAAGCTATATATGTGGAAAATTTTTCCTGTAAGACGACTAGGTTTGTTCACTTCCACTTGCCAATTTTATATATGGGATATTGTGTTGTCTGCCAGTTAACAAATTCATCTTCAGAGAGAAAGTCAGCTTCTTTGCAGCCTCCATATGCATCTGAGGAGAGAGGGAGAGATAGAAGGCTAGAGGGCTGGCTATATTGCAGTGACTAGTTTGGAAACCTTGTGTCATTTCAAACTATGCAGGGCAACATTTGTCATTTCAAAATATGCAGGGCAACATATGTTGTTGGTACGTCAATACACTGGGGGTTATGCTCCCAGTGAACCTCTGAAACAGATCTAGTGGCACTCAGTAAGTTACCGAGGAGGATTTGGAAGGATGGATGAATAGCCCTGATCTCCTACTAAAGCATCTGCTCCCTTAGGGATTGCACCATCTCCTCCATGTACCTGACTACCTGTTCCCTTCATGTACCTGTTTCCTCCTGGAGACTCCAATGTATAAAATGACTGCAACCGCCATTGGAGCAATAAACACACCAAAAAGCACAATCAGTGTTTCAAAGGAGAAGGAAGTCTCCACTGGCTCAGACAACTCAGAGGTAAATGTTCCTGGCAAAGAGGGAGATAACTATACTAACGTACTTAATTGGCTACCCTAACTGCACCCACACTTTCATCAACCCTCCCACGACCCATCTCAACTACACTACCTCTAGGTACATATGCACAATGGCTGGATTGTGAGAGCCCAAGTGTGACGACGATCTATTTTAAGCTTGTCCATTGTAATATACTAGGTTGTTCAGATAATTCTTCCTTATCTCCCATTGACTTGTATTGCTAGTTGTTGGAAATACAACATCTCTATCTACCTTTAGATACAGTGATTGATTTGGTAGAGCCCAAAATGATGATCCCTTCCATCTCTTCAACCACCTCCATTGTAACAATGACATCTGTCGGTAGTTGTTCAGAGGTGTTCTTCAGAGTCACAGTTATCTCCCATTGACTTGTATTATCATTTGTTGGAGGTACATTATCTGCAGGGATTGAAATGAAGACACCTTCCAACTCCATTGAAGCCTGTAGCTACATACCACCCTCTAATAGGCATGCATTTTCAGGTCCCAACTCCATTGAAGCCTGTACATACCACCCTTTCTAATAGGGACACATTTTCAGGTCCCAACTCCATTGAAGTCTGTACATACCACCCTCTGAAATAAGGACACTTTTCTAATAGGGACACATTTCCATGTCCCAACTTTATTGAAGCCTGTACATATACCACTCTCTGAAATGAGGACACCTCTATAATATGGACTCCCAACTCCATTGAAGCCTCTGAAATGAGGACACCTCTCTAAGAGGGACACATCTACTCACATGTTATATCAAGTTCCTCGCAATTTAATGTCACCAACATATTTAGCTTCACTCCATCCATCTTCCTCGAAGATTCAATCTTAATTGTCCCCTCATACTGATACTGCCCCTTGACAAAGTTTAGGACTGCACCTAAAGGAATAACACAGACAGTGAGACAGACATCGAGTCTTGTGATGCTACTGTGATATGGAAACAAGGCAAATGGCAGACAGCACTGCCCCCATTTTGTAAGATAATTGCCTAGAATGCACGCCAGTATTGCAGGGTCAAGTCTATGACCCTGTGGGTGAGTTGGACTGCCTGTAGTCTGGGCTGTGCCCTAGTCTCTATTTGTTACTGTGATCATCAGATGGAGGTGTCTGGATTTCAGGGGGTGAAAAATACACAAACATGACCGCCAAATGTGTCCTGTATTCATTTAAGGCTGTCTTGATTAGTAGGGACCTGCATTTGAGAATATGTAAGCTTTAAAAAGTATGCAGGAATAAGTTAAAACTTTAGGTCATGTGACAACCCACATGTTGATTTTACATTAAAGCAATGCATAAACAGTTAGCTAGAGCCTCGAGAGCAGCTATATTTGCTTAAATGACTTAGGAAATGATCAAGTGTCCTCTCAGGATAAGAAATGCATGATCGTTGTGCTTGAACGATGAATACTGCATTTCTAGCTTCATAATTATGTAGGAGAGGTTAATGAGAGACTGGAGCAGTTGAGTAATTGGTTTAGTACTACATGTAATGCAGTCTGAAAACAAAAATATATTTAATATGCAGGTCCGTACTCATAAAGAGGGCTCAACTGTACATGCTGTGTTCATTGATACATGATAATCTCCATAGCCACCTGAAGTAAAGGTTGCTGTTTGGGGCAGATGAGGGAAAGCTTCCTGATCTTCCTCATCACGTAGTTGGATGGATAAAGTTAAACTCTGTAACTTAATATCTGTAAGATTACCAACATCCCAAATGTTGGGGTCCTTACTACGTTCTGGAATGGGAATAGGGGAACAGAAGTATGAGAATATACATACGTATCTACATTGACTTACCATATGTGAGATCCTTTCTACATGAAGTTTGATCATTAGATAAGAAGCAGACGGTGATATATTGACGAAGGTCAATACAAGTTGAGGACTTTATCTTGACTGAAAGTACACTGTCGTCATAGGTGATGTAGGCAGTGTGACCAAATTGTACATCGATAACTTTATAGAGAAAGGATGGGGAGGGATGGAAGGATGAAGGGAGAGACAAAGGGAGAAAGGGAGAAGAGGAGTGAAAGTGAAAGTGACAGGCAGAGAGAGAGAGAGAGAGAGAGAGAGAGAGAGAGAGAGAGAGAGAGAGAGAGAGAGAGAGAGGAGGGAAGGGGCGGGAGGGAGAACACTGTGAAAGTATGACTACATGTGTTCCAACCACTCACCATGACTCACTAACAGCAGCCCGTGTCTAAGACCAGGCAGTACTAAGGCAACAGATGGTACAGTGAGCACCTCGAGGTGTACACCATACATTTCTCTTAGGAAACAACTGTTGTTGATATGATCAATTATTTGATCATTTTGAGAAATATCAATGTGGTGAGGACAGTGAGAAGGTGGTACATCAACTTCAACAGTGCCAACAACAACTTCCCCTGAAGAGAAAGCAGAATTAGTGCTGTTGTTACAAATGTCTGTAAATGTGTATTTGAGAGCATGCAGGGAGGGAAGGGAAGGACAGAAGGAAGGGAAGAAAGAAGAAAGGGTGGTTGGAAGCGGTACCTTGAATAACAGACAACTTCAGCTGAAAAAGGTACTGTGGAAGAGAGGTACACCATATGGGTATGTGTAGTTGTGATGGCCACTTATGATCACTACTATTAACTTCAACCACTTTGCTTTCACCCAATCCAACTTCAGTTCCCTTCTCTGGGGAGGGGGGAGGGAGAGGGAAGAGGAGAGTGTTGTGAGGGGGACAGGAGATGAGAAGAGAGAGGGAGCAGCAGGGAAGTAAGATAGAGAGGATTGGTAGAGAAAGTGGCAGTAGAGATAGAGGAAAATCTTACCCAAAACTTCATCTGGAGTCAGCGTCACTTGAATTTGAAAATTAATTTTACTTTTATTAACTTTACAGTCATCACCAGCTACCAACTCAGCATTGTAATTTCCCACCATCTCTTTAGTGAAGTTAAAAGCCCTTCCTTGGTCCACTAGGTCAACAACACAGGCAGAACAGTCCTGGGAGATGAAGGCTGATGTGGTATATTGCTGCCATTCCATCCTACCTGTAGCATGAACAATACCAACCCCTCAATGCAGTAGTGCTGCAAAAATACACTAATTCTTAGCATTGTATACTGTGAACTTCAAGCATTGCATTTCAACTGCAGTAATGCAGAGAAATGGTCTCATGACTTGTGTCAAGTATACTACTCTCTGAATCTGTTCCAATTATAACATCGCTTCTCCTGGCAGAGACTAAACTTGCCACAACTAGTGACTATAACTCACTATGCCATCACTCAGCACATGTGATACATGGAAATACATGTGCATAGCACACTAGCTGTGTAAGAAGTAGGAAGGAAAGAAAGGCAACCCAGACAAACAAGACATATAACCCCCAGACCAGACAAACAGGACACACAGCACACAGACCAGACAAACAAGACATTTAAAGAGCTCACCAATCATACAAAAATAGGACAAACCTTACAACAAATAAAATCATACAAATGAAACATGCAACACTCATAAGTATAAATAATCAATCGAGGGGTACTAGGATGACCAGTCTTGAGAACTGGGATGGTGGGTTAAGGAGTCTTTACAACTCTCCCCACACATCCTAGCACCCCCATGCACATATATACAATTTCATATTGTGTGTACTGTGATTCTCTAACCTGGCTGCATTGGTGCAGCACTACAATGCAGTAGTAAACACTACATACAAGGAAAGATTACTGTCAACAGTCCCTACACTAAGCAGACAGCCACCACATCAATACCACCAGCAGGGCTGCACTGATTAAGCAAGCATGATTTCAAGCATATTTGGTTGTAAAGAGGATTGAATGTCACATGACTGTCACATGAATGTCGCATGATCACACTACATGTACAAGACTCACTGATAGTGATGTCCACATGAATGTCGCATGTTCGATAGCCTACAAAGAAAGTCAAAGATTGGCTAGACCTTGTGAATATATAGGATGGTTGGAGCAACACCAGTCCAGCCACTGAGAGAGGGAGAGGGAGGGGAGGAAGAGAGGGTGAGGGGAGAGGGAGGGAGTGGGACAATATATACACTCAGTCGTATACTCACAATTAGTGTTCATGATCGTAATATCAATACACTTTGAATGTGCAGTCAATATGGCTCTGGTCTCATTCCAGTCTCTGGTACCAATAGTCAGACACAGACGGAAGTGTTTATTAATGCCACTTTTATGACTGTCAGTAACCTTCAGGGCGACATACTTAACCTTTTTTCCATCACCTTCTTGGAAATGGACAGTTTTGGTTGTGATTTCAAAATCATCATATTCCTCTATAAAAGAGATACAGTACAATGAACACATGCATGCTGTAATGGTCCCAAATCCATTCAAGTCTGTACATGAGGACACCTCTCTAATAGGGACACATCTTCAGGCCCCAACTCTATTGACATGACACCTTCTAATAGGGACCATGACATAACTCCTTTCCCTTCTCACCAGCAGTAGCCTCTGTGTTCTGAGAGTCTCCATTACTATCAACATTGACAGAAACATCAAACTCCCTCACAGCGTCATGGGTTAGTTGTAAAGAAAGGATCAGTTCTGGGATTGCCATATTATGTACAACAGTTGTCTGACTGAATCCAACACTTGGTATGGCTGGACAATGGAACAGAGAAATATCCGAACAATCTATAGTTACTGAGCTAAACTTTTTTGTTCTACTTTTGGTAAAACACTTGACATACGGTGTGATGAAAGCACTGAAGTACAAAATCCTCCGAGAGTTATGTAAACTCAATAATGTGCAAGGGGCTTAGTGTATATATACATGTATATATGTAATGTATAAACCATGGCCAAGAGGTGTATATGTCAGATATAGACCTGCTGTGAGGAATTTATTTGTGATATTTCCCGAGGGCCAACAGCCCGAGGGATATATCACAAATAAACTTCCGCACACACACAAATAAACTTCCACACACACACACACACACACACACACACACACACACACACACACACACACACACACACACACACACACACACACACACACACACACACACGACACATACACACAGAGTTAACCCTCACTGTGTACGCATGCCAAGGGGTAATCTATGCACTTCTGAGATGATGTCTACATGTACCTTTGCATTCTGGGAAGATCCAATCTCCAGTTTCATAGTCACACTGAACTACACTTCCATTTTGTGGTACCAGCAGATAGTCCCCCTCACAACTCACAGTTGGGACTAATTTACCTTCCTTTATTTCTGCTTCTCCTAACATGGGCCATCTGATATCCGTACTTCGAAGTGAAACACAATCTATAGGAGCTAGAGACGCCGGAGAAGACAACGAGTGTTTACAAACAACAGCATTAACCCTCCCTCGCCTAGTCTTATACAGTACCTCCCTTTTCTCCCTCCCTCCCACCTTTGTACACAGAGTTGAAGAGGGACCATGCAGTCTCACCCCCCTCAACCTGAATCCACATTACCGCCCGAGTACCTGGCGTTGTCCACTTATCACCACCGGCTACCACAAACAACGTCCAGAGTGGAAGTAACAACACGACGCGGCGCATCTTGTGGTTGAAGGCAATCCGCTGTGAGCTACGTACGATACAGCCGGGGTCCTACTTTTCTGTCGTTTAACGCTGCGTTTATGGAGTGTATAACCATCAGGGGCGTAGCCAGTATAATAGTGAGTTAATTTTGTTTAGCCACGCCCTTATAATATAATAAGAGCGTGGCCAGGAGCTGTAAATTGTTCTTCTTCTTCGAATTCTTCCCCATAACTCACTAACGGTAATACATCTAAGCATGAACCTTGGCACAGTGGTGCAGTTTCATATGGGAATGTGCAATGATAACTTTTGTAAACAAAACAAAAAAGCCTCAGGCCATGTAATATAATAGGGGCCACACAATCCTATATCTGATCATGAGCCCTGCTATATACGTATGTGGAAAACGCGGATACGTGCGGACACGGACACGGACGCGGACCGAACTCGGACACGCGCGCGCGTATGTTACTGCGCATGAGCAACACGCGTACGTCGATGTTGTCTGACACGAAAATATATAATAATAATAATAATAATAGATTTTATTGACAAGTTACGGCCAGAGGCCCAAAAGTCAGAGAGTGTATATATGTCAACAAAAACCACAAAGACATACCACCACAAAATAACTAAGTAATAGCATCTTCCAACTCTGCTTGTCTTGTCTTAAAGGAGATTTTGATGAATCTTGCCAGTGCATATTGTAACATTTCACTTTTTGTTCCTAACAAGAACAAAAACTTGTCTGCAGTACTAAAATAGACAAAGGACTTATTCAATGTTACACATTCTCTCAGAAGAACTTGTCTATTCTCTGAATAAAGAGGGCACTCTAATAGAAAATGCATTTCATCCTCCACAGTGTTCTTACAAAACCAACATAGCCTTTCTTCCAGTGCTAGCTTATGAGGGCGGTTGTATCTTCCTGTCTCAATTCTTAGTGCATGTGCACTTACTCTAAACTTTGTAAGTGGTACTCTGAGGTGAACTGGTAAATTTAAATATGACTCTATTTCAAAATGGCTTTTAAATAGCTTATAGGTGCGAAGTTTACCTGCTGTTTCATTAAGTATTGTTCTCCATTCCTGAAAGAATTGATCCATTAATCTCTCCTTAACATTCTGCATCAACGTAGAAGGCTCAATCAAATCTGGCATTAACCAACATTCGGAAAAACCCAGACTGTCTAGAAGTGATTTAAACTTCACTGCCCACTTTAGAGATGAATTCCTAGCCATACAATATGCATCATAAACAAGAGAAGGGATTTGCCAATTGGTAGCAATTCTTAGCCAATACTTCAAAATCCTAAGTTTTAACAATGGAGGCCTTGCTAATTCACCATAACATGCCAAGTTAATATATGTCATGTTTTGTTTACGCTACATATAACGCTGCTTTACAAGTGTAGTGGCATTATGAAATTCCACAAGATCAAAGGCCCTGTATTGACATGCTGTTCTTGTTGCGTTTTATTTTTGGGAATGTCACGAGGTGCGATGTTTGCAAAGGAAATATGCACACAACAAGGTACTGCCACCACCAGATAACATGTTTTTGGTCACAAAGAATTTGCTCATTTGGGAATGTTTGAACAGAGAAATTTATACTATATAATATCCTGTATTGCTCCTCACTTTAGCACAAAATCCTTACGGCACAAGAGTTTGCTTCGTGAGATGGTGTTGTAATTGGTTTCTACAAAAAGGTCTTACGGCACACGCTTGGTTTGAGCCCCAATTGGAACTGCTGTTGGCTGAAGAAGGGCTGGTATATTATTGGGTGGAGGAGCTCGTCTCCCAAAATTGATTCTGGACTTCGCTTTGACTCACCACAAACGTATTTGCAGATAGCTATAGGCGTGGAATGACATTGAGTCTCGTGGGTGCCATGAAACGGAAAGTGACGACAGTGAACATTTGGATGAACTCTCGGATTTCGAATCTAACCCTTCCTGTCTAGCTAGAGTAAGGTATCGATTTTCGCCAGGCATCTAATTTCGACAGTCTAAACAGCACGCTCAACAGTGCTCTGCTAATTTTAACTACATGCTCTTACAGACAGGTACGAGGGTACTAACATTTAGAAGTTTGAAGAGATTCAGCTAGAAGCGAAGCGATGAACGTGAGAAGTGACCTGCCGAATACTTCGATTTTCGTCAGCATTGTCAGCTCGATATCTATTTTCGTTTTTGCCTGAAAGACGGAATTAGAGCCTTGCTAAGACACACTGAAACTAACTCTATATAGAGCATACTGTAGAGTGGAGCAATCGCAGCAACAATAGAACCTGGCAACTCCCCGCTACAGCTGGCTCCTGACGAATTAATGTGCTGAATCAGCAAAAAAAAACTTCGGCATGGAACAGATACGGAAGTTACTTCTGAGACTTGTATTCAATTGTATTAATGTATTACAGTGTATGTTCAGCTGAGAACATTGGTTTCATCGAACTTTAATGTGTGATTAAAGTGTGATGATATAGCGTTCTCAGTGTGATAGGTTATTCACACATTAAAGTTCGATGAAAACAATGTTCTCAGCTGAACATACACTGTAATACATCAATATACCTCTCGTTTTGTCTTCCTTACTGCTGTATGTGGCTTTTCTACTTCGGGGTTTATGCTTCCTTGAGCTTGTAACTTGCTCATGCGCAATAACATAAGCGCGTGTGTTCAAAGTTCAAAGTTCAAAGTTCATTGCATTAAGCCAAAATGACATGCAAAAATAAACAATACTATTAACTTAATTAACTGAATTGGAGAGGAGTATGAAACTAGGTAATATGCGAGGAGCAACACTGAAACTTCCTAGCCTGTATAAAAATATCTCTTCCTGTACCAGTCTTTAATACTTGCTCAATGTCATGTTTGCTCTTACGGAGATGGTGAGTGATGTAGTGTAAGAAAACAGATTGTGTGTCAGTCGATTGCTTGCATGCTGGACAAGTAGAGAGTACTTCCACATGAGGCCACGTTGCAATTCGATACAATGCCTGCAGTGCTGCTGTTCCTTCACTTCCTTGTTCTAACATTGTATCCCATAGATGTAGCCAGCTTAATTCAGAAGCAATATGTGCAACAAATTCTGTGCTTTTCCGTTGTTTTGCACTCTCTATTATCAGCTTCCATTCATCATTCAGAATTGAGTCTCGGAGATATTTCTTACTTCCATCATATTCACCATTTAGTACTTTATCAGTGTAGCCATGAAGACTCAGGTGATCCTCCAAAAAATGACATTCCTTTATAATCGATAGATGCAATGGGTTTGAGGTTTGAAAGAGCACTGAGGCAATGTTGTCAAGTAATCTCAGCCTTAGCACATAACACAGCTTTCTGATGAGGATTCGGGCTGCAACGGATGGCCAACGAAGAGCAATTCTACATGAGAGGGTTGAATGATTTGCTGATAACTTCAGAATCCTCCTTCCAATTTCTCCCTGAAATTGCTCTAGATGTGAAAGGAGTGAGGTTGTAAGCACCCAATTTTCACAGCCATACAGCAAAATAGGAGTAATACAGGCCTCAAATAAGGCTCTTCCCGACAAAGGATTAAGTTTCCCTTGAAACACTTGTGATTTGTGCATAAAAAATGCCCTCCTTGACTTTTGGATTGATTCTTCCACAGCTGCTCTTGCTGAAAGGTCCCACGACCACCAGAACCCAAGACTCTTTATTGAAGATCTTGCTATCAGCTCATCTGATCCAATCAAACACACTACCTTTCCTGCATTGCATGTAGATGCAGCAACCATCACCTCACATTTTTGGATATTCAGTTTCAATCCATTCTGAGTTGCAAAGCTCTGTACAAAGTCAACCTGTTGTCTTAGACACTGTAAAGAGCTGGTAACTGTTCTGATGTCATCTGCATGTGCAGAAGCTCCTAGATACAGACCAGCGAATGAGGTCCAAGGTCCATACTCTCCATCCCTTTTAGCAATGGGTCCATTACAAGCAGAAACAGAATGGGTGATAGGACTGAGCCCTGCCGGACTCCTCTTTGTAAGGAAAATTGATCTGATAGTGTTCCATTAAGTTGAACTTGACATTTTGGGGCTGTGTGTCCGTGTCCGCGTCCGCGCCCGTGTCCATGTCCGCACACATCCGCGTTTTCCACCTACTCGAAATTTTGATGGTAATAATGAAATGCTTAGCATTTTTGGCGAGCGGGGAGCGACCCAACTGAGAAATGTGTGTATACATTTTGCGCACGCAAAATTAGAATCACGTACGACACTACAGTAGTACAGGATTTACCATTTCTGCGCACGCAAAATTAGAATCACGTATAACATTACGGTATGTGTCGGTAGACTCTCTATGTAAGGAGGTCGGTGTTGCGCGAATTCGCGCGAAAAGGCGCTAGATCGATTGCCTATCGGCCGTTGATTAGCGCGATGCAATTATAGTTGCAAGATTTGCAGCCAGGAGAGAGTTATACTGTTTTTCGCGCCAGTTACGCCTATTTTGCAGGCTACGCATGCGTAGTAAGGACGTTGTGGGGTTAAAGGTCATAGAAACGAGTAACTTCAAAAGGGCAAAAGGTCATCATACATTACTATTAGTTTAGCATAGCCTCGCGTGTACACTTCGATTATAGCAGGGTTCCCCTTGCTACAGATCACGTTACGCGTGCACATTGGTGATTTCTTTCTTGAGTGAGTGGATTACAAAGCCAGCTCCCAACCCACCCCACCCAACAACCTATCCCTGCCCAGCTCCCAATTAAACCCACCCAATGCGCCATCCCTGCCCAACTCCCAACCTATCCCACCCAATACGCCATCCCTGCCCAGCTCCCAACCTACCCCACCCAACAACCCATCCCTGCCCAGCTCCCAACATACCCCACCCAACAACCCATTCTTGCCCAGCTCCCAACAGGCCTCACGCAACACCCCAACCCTGCCCAGCTCCCAACCTACCCCACCCAACAACCCATCCCTGCCCAGCTCCCAACTAACCCCACCCAACAACCCATTCTTGCCCAGCTCCCAACAAACCTCACGCAACACCCCAACCCTGCCCAGCTCCCAACCTACCCCACCCAACACCCCATCCCTGCCCAGCTCCCAACTAACCCCACCCAACAGCCCATTCTTGCCCAGCTCCCAACCTACCCCACCCAACAACCCATCCCTGCCCAGCTCCCAACTAACCCCACCCAACAGCCCATTCTTGCCCAGCTCCCAACTAACCCCACCCAACAACCCATCCCTGCCCAGCTCCCAACTAACCCCACCCAACAGCCCATTCTTGCCCAGCTCCCAACAAACCTCACGCAACACCCCAACCCTGCCCAGCTCCCAACCTACCCCACCCAACACCCCAACCCTGCCCAGCTCCCAACCTACCCCACCCAATATCCCATCCCTGTCCAGCTCCCAACCTACATGTATCCTACCCAACACCAGCTCCCCACAACCGCACTCTACACAGCTCCCCACAAAGGCTACCACCCTTATTGGAGAAGGAAGAGAAAGGTTAGTGTGCATAGTCTGTTAATGCTGTAGTCATCTCTATTTCATGCATGTCCATGTATGTAGGCTCGTCCTCCTCCTCCTGCTTCTCCTTCTCCTCACCCTATAACCACCACTATCACCATCACCACCACTGCTGCTAACAAAATTTCTTGGTTTTCAGGGTGGTGGTAGTGGTGGGAAATAAGCTTGGGTTAGAGTGTAGGTGTTAGTTGATTTTTTCTTACATGTACGTGTTGAGTATTGAGTTGTTTTTTTTTAATCATGTGAAGTACAATCAAAAAATGTGGGTTATTTAATATGGGACCAAAAACATGCGTACATTGAGCTAATGAGGAGCTCACCATTGGTACTATGTCAAGTAACAGTGAAGTACCCTCAGTGTGTGTGCACAGTGAGGGTTACTGTAGTTGGGTCGGTTGGTCGGTCGGTCTGTCTGTCTGCCTGCCTCTCTGTCTGTCTGTCTGCCTGTCTGTCTGCCTCCATGTTAGGGCTCAAACTCACTTGCACCTCAATTAAATTACTTTGTTTGCTGTTAGCCTTTCTCAATTGGCCTATCTTATAGTCAGCCACACCCATCCTGTTGCCCGCAACTCTCATAGATTTGCCAGTGGCGTGGACAATGATTAGGCTGTTGAACACTACTCACTGTTCCACTTTATTCCCCTCCTCTTCCTTGCTCTTCCCACTCTCTTATTCTAGAATGTGGTCACTTTGTGTGTGTGTGTGTGTGTGTGTGTGTGTGTGTGTGTGTGTGTGTGTGTGTGTGTGTGTGTGTGTGTGTGTGTGTGTGTGTGTGTGTGTGCGTGCACGTGCATACAGGTTAGTGGTCAAACATGGCTCAGAGTCATAAACCCAAAAACTGGCTCTTCTCTCTTGTGTCTTCCTGAGTGGTCTGACTAATAGCTGGAGTGTTTTAGGTATTGTGTGGTTTTGTAAGGTATTTGTGGGTAAGCAAAACTCATTTGGTGCCTTAAACAGTTTCATATACTATGAAGATTTATGCACAATTCCACCCCTTCTCCCAGTCGCACAAGGGGTGTGATTTAGAATGTACATGTATACTCAGGGCAAAGGTTAGAAGCAATTTCATTCTGTATTACACTTAAAGTGTGCCTTCCTAGATCATGTGTATAATTGACTGCATAATATTCGCAGGTGAGTGAGGTCAGGAAGAGTGTCAAGTCCTCATTAGGTGAGTTGTCAGTCTACTTTTACCATTCCCGTTCCAAGAAATGTTATTAGCACCACTGACAACATCCCTTCCCTGTCATATTGCTTGTGGAGGGTTAGTGCTTTTCATTTTGTAATCCATGTTGCATGTTTAAGCCGACGAGGCTCATAATTCTATTTTTCTAAGCTGAAGAGGCTCATAATTTTTCTAAGCTGATGAGGCTGAATAATTTATTTTTCTAAACTGTTGAAGCTGGTATATTTTTCTAAGCCATTGCAGCTGTCGTGTGTTTTTATGTGTTGTATGTGTTTGTATTTAGTGATACTTTCTTTGGTCTATATCTTTTCTTTTCCTTTCTTCCATCTTTCTTTTTCCTTACATATAGTGTGCTATACACATGATTGTTCATGTATGAGAAAATTTCATTGGTTCAACATCCATAAGAGCCAGGACTTGCACGACGCAGCAGTGGTGGTAGGTGGTTGAAGGGGTTATGGGAGGTGAAGCTTTTTGAAGTGGCAGCAGTGTTGGGAGGACATTTGGACCTTTAGGAACACAAATAACTTCACATACCGTAAGTCTAAAAATAGATTACCTTCTTTTGGTCTTGCCTACAAGGGTGAGGGTAGCGAGAGTAAGTGTGAGGGTGTGGGGGAAGGTGAGGGTCAGGGTGAAGGGGTGGGTGGGTTGTAAGAGAGAGGTAGGTTGAGAGGGATGTAAGAGTCAGAGAGTTGGAGTAATCAGAGCACCTTCCCACATTTGGAACCCCTGAAATCAGGACACCCTAAACGTTTAGGTTTCAACCGCCTCAGACCAGGACACCTCTCCTTGTGTTTGAACCCCCTGATATCACCACACCTTGGTAATAATGACACTCTCCCCTCCTCATGTGTCCTTATTCTTACAAGTATAAATGTTGAAGGATGTAGGGATGGTAGTGCCATAGAGTAGATCCAAGTGGTGCATGGTGAACAACTGATTATGATATGACCAGGAACAACTTATGTATGCAGGAAATGATTAAAAAGACACGTTGAAATTACGCATGCATGGCAATTGTGGATTACACATGTTGTTATTGTTGCATGCAATTATCCCTTGTCTGCATACACGAATTGTAATTCATCTTTGTGGAAGCGTGAACTCTGAACTCCGAACTACACATATGATAAGTCTGCCATTGTCGTGCATGCATAATTCCACGTGTTTTTTTTCCTGCACACATAAGTTGTTTATTTATGGTCATATCATAGAGTCTGTAGACTATCTATGTAGATGGCGTCGACACGACACGCCCATTTTCCCATATACACATGCAGAATGGCCCAGAACTCCCAAATGCATCATTTACAAGCCCTAGCTTTTAGACGCATACACGTACGTGTTTCTGTACCCACCAAGACCCTCAGGTATGTAAGCTACACAGGTACAATGACTTGCCAAACTTTGAAGATTATTGAGGTGTCCTTTCCTACCCTTATTATTGAGGTGTCCTTTCCTACCCTTATTATTGAGGTGTCCTTTCCTACCCTTATTATTGAGGTGTCCTTTCCTACCCTTATTATTGAGGTGTCCTTCCCTACCCTTATTATTGAGGTGTCCTTTCCTACCCTTATTATTGAGGTGTCCTAGCTTTCCTACCCTTATTATTGAGGTGTCCTTCCCTACCCTTATTATTGAGGTGTCCTTTCCTACCCTTATTATTGAGGTGTCCTTCCCTACCCTTATTATTGAGGTGTCCTTTCCTACCCTTATTATTGAGGTGTCCTTCCCTACCCTTATTATTGAGGTGTCCTTTCCTACCCTTATTATTGAGGTGTCCTTTCCTACCCTTATTATTGAGGTGTCCTTTCCTACCCTTATTATTGAGGTGTCCTTTCCTACCCTTATTATTGAGGTGTCCTTCCCTACCCTTATTATTGAGGTGTCCTTCCCTACCCTTATTATTGAAGTGTCCTTCCCTACCTTTATTATTGAGGTGTCCTTCCCTACCCTTATTATTGAGGTGTCCTTTCCTACCCTTATTATTGAGATGTCCTTTCTAGCCTTGTTCCCAGGCCTTTCGAGAGGGGGTAAAGGCCTGGAGACTACTGCATGCATATGCGCAAATTATTTTCCGTAAAATATACCGCATGCTTTATAAATGATGAAATCAAATACGGAGAATCCGCAGGGATGGAGTATGCAGACAGACATTTGTTCATTACATAGATATGGCCAGCAGGTGCTGCCGTGTGTGCCTAAGACAGTTGTTGATGCACACTGTACCAGTCTCTTCAGCAAGACATGGACAAGTCCAGCTTGGAAACCTGCTTTGGGTCTTCTTCCCAGTCCTAAGCTGATGAGTGAAAATAGTTTCAAAAAAGCATGCAAAAGGTACGTGTGGTACTTCACACACTGCCAAATTTAAGTAGGAGAGATTAGACTCTACGGCACAGCTATACTACGTTTATACACACACAAGTAAAACACGGAATTCGTATCTTGTAGTATACTAACTAATGTTACGGACAGATTACTATAGTATACAATTACCACTTTTTCAGGTAATTGTTTGTGTATGCGCATGCAGTAGTCCCCAGGCCTTTCTCTCTCCGCCCCCTTTCGAAAGGCCTGGGAACAAGGCTATGTCCTTTCCTACCCTTATTATTGAGGTGTCCTTTCCTACCCTTATTATTGAGGTGTCCTTTCCTACCCTTATTATTGAGGTGTCCTTTCCTACCCTTATTATTGAGGTGTCCTTTCCTACCCTTATTATTGAAGTGTCCTTTCCTACCCTTATTATTGAGGTGTCCTTTCCTACCCTTATTATTGAGGTGTCCTTCCCTACCCTTATTATTGAGGTGTCATTTCCTACCCTTATTAACCCTCGGCGCGCATGCGCAGGAGGGTTACTGTAGTTGGGTCTGTGTGTGTGTGTGTGTGTGTCTGTGTGTCTGTCTGTTGTCACATCTCACCTCTGGAGCATCTGTTCGTCCTGAAAATACTGTCACGTATATACTCAGCGGGCAACGGAGGTCAAAAAATTTGTGGGTTTTTCTTTGAAACCGCTCCGTTCAAGAGTTATGGCGTGAAACGCAAGCGAAAGAGCCAATATGCTAATTAGATCTAGCCTACTCTGGCTTACCTGCGATCAGGTATTCCTGTTCGAAGTACAGCGAAGCACCAGCGGTTACTGCATGAGGGAGTACAAGCATGGGTACTGCTCCGGTCAAACCTATAGCGCTTCCAGCAGTGTACAGAGCCAACCTTGAGCTTCAATCGCACGTGCCTTTCCAGCATTCGCGCACGCGCGTTATATATGAGATTTACCGCGTGCGCTTTCAAGGATTCGCGCACGCACGGACGCCGAGGGTTCTGCACTTTAGTGCATTCATTATTGAAGTGTCCTTCCCTACCCTTAACCCTTGGCGCGCATGCGCAGGAGGGTTACGGTAGTTGGGTCTCTGTGTGTGCGTGTGTGTGTGTGTGTGTGTGTGTGTGTGTGTGTGTGTGTGTGTGTGTGTGTGTGTGTGTGTGTGTGTGTGTGTGTGTGTGTGTGTGTGTGTGTCTGTCTGTCTGTCTGTCTGTTAAGTCACATCTCACCTCTGGAGCGTCTGTTCCTCCTGAAAATACTGTCACGTACTTAGCGGGCAACGGAGGTCAAAAAATTTGTGGGGTTGTCTTTGAAACCGCTCCGTTCAAGAGTTATGGCGTGAAATGCAAGCGAAAGAGCTATTGAAGTGCAGAACCCTCGGTGCATGCCTCACAGCTTATCAGTAGCCGGTGTACCGTACAAAGCGTCATACTTCAGCGCAAATTACCGTTCCTGCCAACACGATTTGTTGTTAGACAATTTGCGCTCACTGACATCATGATGGTAGCGCTGAAGAAGAGTATTAAGATTTTGGTGCGTTTTATCTTAGCTTCTGCTCTTCTCGGAGAGGCTCTGAGTTGTGAAGGTCTCTGCATATCAGTTTTGCAGTGAGCAGCAGCTAATCACTTTGCACTACCACAGGTAGAGATGTTGAAAAGATTGTAGATGTGTTGGAAGAGGTGGAAGATTGGGAAGGACTGGTGAACTTTGACACAATTCCCATTAGGACTAACTGTAATACTGGTACTATATGGCAGGCACAATGTTATAGGAGACAGCTTGTCAGGACCTACTGTGACCTGCAACCATCTGGTGATCCAGTAAAGGTTATAACAACTTTTGGATCAATTTTGGATGAGATGAAAAAGAAGAGGCAAGCAAAAAAACTAGCAGAATTGACATTTTCTAGTAAGTCAATTATACATTAATATAAGAAATTTGAAAGGAAATATAGGGATTGCATAAAAGTAACGGAGACAAGATTGGGACACAGACATGTTATGAAAATCTATAATGTTACGTATATATATCATAAGGTGTGTGTCCCAATCTAGTTTCCATTACTTTTTATGCAATCCCTATTATTTCCTAAACTTTATTTGCTTGTGCTACCGTCGTTGTTGTCTGGAATAATCATTTACTAGATAGCCCTAGGTACATGTACATACATTTTGGTATTTGTTAGGGCCAGTTTACTTGTTAGTAAATGCAGATAAATGTGGGCTATAGGGTGTATAGTTCCATAATAAGACATACTGTCAAGTGCAAATTATTTTTCCATATCTTCACCAGATCACCCACAAATTACAGATTACCTGCCATCTTCTACAGTATGGATTGCATTATCCATCATATTGTCTGTAACTTTAGCATTCATGGGGATAGGTGATTATAAAGGTAAGCTTTTAGGAAATGTGCCTGTTTTCTCATAGATAACACACCCATGATACCAAAAGGTTTTCCATGTAGAGCCAATTATCACATTTTACCAAATGGCTTTTACGAGGCTACTTTAACTTAACTAACTTTTGCTTGACTAGGAGAGAACATACTTAAACTTCTTTGGTAACACTAGTCAACAACAAATTCAAATATCCAAACTCTCAGTGACCATCTTCAGTGGCAATGTATATACAAACAGGGGGTACTTACACTAACTAAAGAATGCATTATGATAAATTAAATACCAGCTGTTGCTAGGTAAAGATATACTAGTCCAAAAGGACTCTTTTTCAAAATGGCTTAGTATTGTTTTAGAATTATAGTGCCTTTTGATTTTAATTTTTTTAATTATATTTTTGTTAGGTTTACAAGACTCCTTTTGGACTCTAAAACAATACTAAGCAATTTTGAAAAAAGTCCTTTTGGACTAGTCTCTTTACCTAGCAACAGTGGTATTTATAGTGTTAGTGTTAGTACTGCCTGCACTACGTGTTTGTACATTGCCACTGAAGATGGTCACCAAAATATTTGGCTATTTGAATGTTGTTGTTGTTGACTAGTGTTTCTAAAATATGATTCATATGTTACAGCATACTGGAAATCTATGGAACCACTGGATTATATTCTGAGACACATTCCACAGGAGAAACTAGACTGGCAGGTGTCACCGTCACACCCAAGAGACTACCAAATTGGCGGCTGCTGGCTCCACATCTCCACATCACATCAGAACAGGCGGACGAGATCGTTGATGACTACCCTTCAGACCTAGAGCTCCAAAGTCTCAAGTGCTTACAGAAATGGAGTTGTTCCCACAATAAGGCAACTTATGGAACACTCATAAAAGGCATTCACCGAATAGGAAATACAGACCTCATTGACTGGATGTGCACATTATTAAGTACTCATTCCAGTCCTCCCTCCCAATTTAACACAATTCAACATTACGCTGAACTACTGAAACTTAGCTACTCAAGATTGCAGCTGCCTTACATATTTGAATCATTTACAGAAGACGATAATAGTGGACCTCCGCCATCAGAAAAGTACATCAACCTGGTGATAACTACAAGAGAGAGGGTACAGAGTGAAGGAGTTGATGAAGAACACCTATTACTGGCTTTACATGGAGACACACCTGGAATGGCTGACTACATGAGGAAGAATGACCAGAAAGTAGCAATTGATGTTACAGACATTTTTAGTATCAATAATGAGAAGCTTAAAATTATTTTAATTGAAGGGGCACCTGGCTCAGGAAAAACAACTCTTTCACGATACATAGTGCAAGAATGGAGAGCAGATAGGCTATTTAAGCAGTTCAGTCTAGTACTGTTAATTCAACTCTGTGACAAAGAGATACAGGAAGCACAGGGACTAGCTGATCTGCTTCTTTTTGAATTTAACTTAGCTGACAGAAAAGTAATCACTGCTGCTATAGAAGAGATAGACGGAGAAGGAATTCTCCTGCTCTTTGATGGATGGGATGAACTACCTAAAGAGAAACAGAGAAAATCAGTATTTTTAGATGTAATTAAACACCCAGGGAGACACCGTCTGTTAAAGGCCACAGTTCTCATAACATCACAGCCAATTGCATCTACAGTCATACAAGAGTTTGCCACCACACGTATTGAAATCATTGGCTTCACTCCCAGACAGATTAAGGAATATATAAGGGAGAGCCTACCAGAAAAAATCCATATGGCCAAAAAACTGATTTCCAGCATACAGTTTTAAAAGAGAATTGTTGCCTTCCTCTGAGCCTTGCAATCATCACTCATACTTACAAAAAACGCCATCACAAACTTCCAGCAACATTCTGCAGAATCATCATAGAACTTGCCCTATCCTGTCTCTATCGTCACATCAAGAAATGTACTCCATATGGCCACCTCTACCATACCTTAGACTCATTTAATGACTTGAAGGGTCCTATGGAAGAAGAATTTAAATCTCTGTGTGAAAGAGCATATGATTCAATTTTAAGAGAAAAATATTCATTTAATGATCCGAACATGCCTACACTAGGACTGATGCAGAGTGTCCAGAGCTTTGCAGTCCGAGGAAAAAGTACACAGCATTACTTCCTGCACATGTCCCTCCATGAGCTGTGTGCAGCATGGCACTTGGTCACACTACCTCCCAGTGAACAAAAAAGAATTCTACGTGACTATTTAATGGGAGAACATCTCAAATGAAGAATGTTTTGGTATTTTTTTCAGCTCTCAGTGGATGGGAAAAAAACAAAGAACTCTTGTTTCGTTATACTATTGAGTTACAGAGAATTGAGTCCACTGCAACTATATATGCAAGGCCAAGATACCTAACATGCCTTCAATATTTTCATGAGGCACAAAATGCTGAACTTTACAAGTTTCTACATTCAATGGTTCATATTGATTTTTCAGACACTTCTAGTCACAATCCCCATGACATTGTTGCAGTGAGATACTTAATCTGTAATAAGAGAATGAAGTCACTCGCACTGTCCTTTATTTCAGATGAACACTTGAAACCACTAGAACATGTTTTAAAAATTAATATGCCTGAACAGCTCTGTATTAGTAATTGTCTTCATCTTGGTCACGATGGCTGGAAAATTATTGCTGATTTAATGGAGCAAACAGCTATGAAATATTTTTCCTGCAATTTTGCAGAATTGGCAAGTGCAGATATTAATTGTCTTGGAATAGCCCTGCAATGCAGTCTACTAAAGTCATTATTATTTTCCTTCACTAACATAGGGGATACTGGCATAGTAAAACTTGCTAAATATGTGGATACTGGACTAAGTTGTCTTGGCTTTGAGTTCTGTGAAATAACCGATAAAGGGATAGAATCATTGTGTGCCATACTACCTAATACAAAAGTTACTACACTCAATCTTGGTGGCAATAATATCACCTCCAGAGGATTGACAGTGCCAGCTGATGCCCTCATGAACACCCCTAATTTTAAAATAATTTACTTGCAACACTATAAAGCCAATAAGATTATACCAGGAAGAGATATGCAAGGATTTTTAGAGAGGCTTTTACACCATCCACAACTCTGTGATATCTTCACTTCTGTCCTTTCCACTGTATCCCCAGGACCAAGATCCTATATCCCTGCTCAGCATTAGCAGCACTCAGATGTACATTTGTATGGCTGCCTAATGGATGCAACTGACTGCAGCTTTGTAGAACTGCATATGTTTTGTGTGTCTTGTAAACTCATGTACCCCAGACATTGATGCATACTGAAGATATCTTATGGAGAAACTTAAAAAGTATACCTATTCATGTTCAATGTAGTTGCAGCCTTGACTCGTGTCAACAGTTTTCTGAGTTTGCCGTCTGATCTGAAAACAGTTTTGATACCAAGTTTCTTACAGGACTGTTATATCCTCTCCACCAGGCCCTTTATATATGGCATGTAGAGAAGCCTGGGTTTTTCGGTTGATGGTGGCTCAAGGACTGTACTTGTGTTGCTGGTGTTGGGTGCAGTTCTGGAAGATCTTTCAAGTTCAGTGAGATGACTTTGTCTGTCCCTGCTGATGAGCTCAAAACAGCTGTCCTTAGTCTTCACTCACTTTATACTCACTCCCACAGGTTATATCGTTGGACAGCTGGTAGCTTGAGGATGGCTTTTGCAATATGACCCAAGAATGCATCCATTACTCCATATGGGTTCTCAATTTGGATTTTACAGTTTTATTAAGCCCTTTGAAGTGCTCCCTACACTTCCACATGTAGTAGTATGCCCCAAGGGTTGGGGATTGGCTCTACAAATTTGCTTCTGTGCTTTTTTTAAGGCTAGCTACATGTACATAGCTCTGCAGAACCATGTGTCACTTACATGCTGCATATTAATTGCTGTAGGTGATGACCAAGCACATGTACATCTTATGGACCAACAACACAATGTATAGCAGAGCCCTTGCATACTGCTCCTTTGCCACCCTTATTTGATGTGGAAATAATGAAAGAATAATAGGTCAATAATAAAAGGAAAAGAAAAAAGAATTTGGGAATAGGGTTTAAAAAGAATAATGTTGCACATCCCTAGTGTGTGTGTCCTACACCTTTATACTTCATAATGTCTATGATGCAGCTACATGTATATACATGTACATATATGCCTTATTGGAGATTGTGCTGTGACAGAGAGGAAATTCAACCAGCCTTATAGTGTACAACAGTGGTACCCTTTCTCTATCTGCTTCCTACTCCCTTTTTACATGAGCACCCTCAGTTATACAGTATCACAGTTAGTGGCATGCAATATGTCTTGCAAAGTGAAAGGGCACGTATGCACATACCTACATGTATCTATGCACTACAGGTCCTTTCAAGACACCTGCAGACTTAAATGAGCATAGTGTGTGATCTCATAGTGTAATATACAATACTCACTGGTGTTTTTTACAAAATGCTTGTTGTGCAAAAGTATATTCTTGCATGTGTCTCTTCTAGAGCAGGGATTCCCTCCCACCATCTGAAATAGTGTTACATGCACAGGGGCAGAGACGGCATGTCAAAAGTTGGGGGGGGGGGCTCGGTGTTCATAAAGTAGGTAGTTTATCTTAAACACACATCCGTCCTGAATACATCCTGCATAGTCTATTAGCTATCACATAGTATTTGACCCACTGACACCCTCCAATTTTAGGGGGTCTTAGCCCCCCTGTTCAAAAAGTGGGGGGGGCTCAAGCCCCCCCTGCCCCCCCAAGTTCTCTGCCTCTGATGCATGAAGATGCAGTGTTTCTCTTGGTCAATTAAGGTTGTATGTACACAATTACAGTGGGAGGTGTGCACAATTGATTATGTCGGTATTACTTCCCATTCATAACGTAGGTAAAGCGCCAGTATAAATAGCGCGCCGGTGGGGCTCCGTCGGGCGGAGAAGGAGATGAGTAGAAAGAAGAGAGAGAAGAAGTGAAAGAGTACGTGCTAACTGTAGTGGCCACTTGTATCATGTGCTGGGGCAAGGTGGTGTTAATTGTTGGGGAGCGTTGTCCATGTGTAGTCAGTGCGAGTATCGTTTGTGTGTCCTACACCCCATGCGTTGATTGCTAGGAAGTGCATGCTGTAGGTATCCGCAACTGGGTGGTTGTTGGGGAGTTGGGGAGTGTGAGTATTGTTCTGCTTACTGTTTGTGTGTCCTACAACCCATGCGTTGATTGCTAGTAAGTGCTGTAGGTACGCAACTAGGTGGCTATCCGCAACTGGGTGGTTGTTGGAGTTGGGGAGTGTGAGTATTGTTCTGCTTACTCTTTGTGTGTCCTACAACCCATGCGTTGATTGCTAGGAAGTGCGTGCTGTAGGTATCCACAACTGGGTGGTTGTTGGAGTGTGAGTATTGTTCTGCTTACTGTTTGTGTGTCCTACAACCCATGCATCGATTGCTAGGAAAGGAAGTGCTGTAGGTATCGCAACTAGGTGGCTATCCGCAACTGGGTGGTTGTTGGGGAGTTGGGGAGTGTGAGTATTGTTCTGCTTACTGTTTGTGTGTCCTACAACCCATGCGTTGATTGCTAGGAAGTGCTGTAGGTATCGGAACTATTGTCTCTTTGACCACCTGAGCCCTCGAATTTTGGCAATAATTCTCTTATTTTTCACCCAATTTCAAAATAAAAAGTACCAAGGGATTCCTCGCGTTTTGCCGCGTCTAGTGATAGGTCTCACTAAATCTAAATCCCTACCACTCCGAAGATAGCTGTAGTCCCATATAAGGAAAGTATGGAGATGCCATTGACCGCGAGGAATGTAGTGCACGCGTGCGTGTTACTTTATAAGTAGTACTGTACGTGTTACAAAATAGTGTACATGTTACAAAATATATCAATGAAAGACACCAACGCGCCGTTTACGCGCGAAGCCTTCTTGCGTGTTTGCTGGTGTGAAAATCAGCAAGAATGAGGAGCTACCCAGATGACACAAGGATTCTTAAGTTAGTAATGCTAGCTAGGCTCCCATATTTACAATAAGATGTAGCGTAGCAATCAAAAACGGTACAAGTGAACTATGACATCATGGATCAACGCGTTTCTAGCGTCATGGCTCACCTTTAGCCACTTATCCCTAGTCTTCGGCCTAACCAAGCCTACAATACTCGAAAAAAACGCACTTCTCGTAGCGTTCAGCACTGCTCGTGGTTTCCCTCTAGTTACCTGCGCATACCACTACCCGCAAATATGCAGGATGTTGTCAATTACGCGCGCTTGCGTAGAACGTAAAACCTCAGCAACTTTCGGGGCTCAGGTGAAATCAAATAGAGAATAGGTGGCAATCTGCAACTGGTGGTTGTTAGGGAGTTGGGGAGTGTCTCTCTCTGTCCCTCCCCGATATGTATATACATGTACATCTTGTGGACCAAATAGATCTAGAATAGAATAATGTTGCTACATGTATATACATGTACATATATGCCTCATTGGAGAGTGTGCTGTGACAGAGAGGAAATTCATTTCTCTATCTGCTTCCTATTCCCTTTTTACATGAATACCCATAATAGGAAGTGCTGTAGGTATCGCAACTGGGGAGTGTGAGTATTGTTCTGCTTACTGTTTGTGCGTATAGCCTCAGTTCCAAGGCCTTCCCCGTCGCGCATAATTGTGCGCGTTTTGATTTGAAATTGGGGAAGAGGTTGGACACGGTCACGTGAATCGTGCAAGAATGCAATTATCACATGGAGCACGAGCGTTGACCACCTTGCCCAGTTCTACTCAGCTGCAATTTGAGTGTGTTCAGAACTTTGCAGGCACATGTCAAAGATTAGCGTGACCAATGCAGCCAAGTAAAAACTGGTACATGTATGTACAGAGGTCTAGAGTGCTTCCATACACTACACTTTAACTCCCTAAAATGAGGTGTAGGCCCCGATTAACTACCCTAAGGTAAATATGGATAGCTAACCTAACCTTATTCGATCCTTTCCTCAACTTCACTTCAACAGCGTTGATTTGTCTATTTGCGTTGACCTGGACCCCGGAAGTTGCCGAGGTTTTACGTGTTACGCAGGTGTGCGTCATTTTGACTACTTCCTGCATGTTTCGGGGGGGGGGGGGGAAACGACGCAGCAGTGCTGAACGCTATGAGAAGTGCGTTTTTTTTCAAGTACTATAGGCTTGGTTAGGCCGAAGACTAGGGATAAGTGGCTAAAGGTGAGCCATGACACAGGAAATGCATTGATCCACGATGTCATAGTTCACTTGTACCATTTTGACTGCTACGCTACATCTCATTGTAAATATGGGCCCCCAGCTAGTATCATGGGAGCCTAGCTAGCTACTAACCTGAGAATCCCGTGTAGCCCCTTTTTCTTGATGCTTTCACACCAGCAAATGCTTCAAGCACGCAAGAAGCCTTCATGCGTAAACGGCGCATTTGTTGAGATCACGCGCACTACATTCCTCGTGGTCAATGGCATCTCCATACTTTCCTTATGGGACATACAGCTATCTTTGGAGTGGTAGAGATTCAGATTTAGTGAGATCTATCACTAGATGCGGCAGAACGTGTTGGTTGTTATTTCCAAAATTCAAGGGTCCAAGTGAAGTCAAATAGACTGTGTGCAGTTGCATGCAGCTAGCTAGCTAGCTAGTGCACGTTGCTGTTCAGAAAAAGGGTGTGGTCTGGCATGCACGGTATACAATCTTCTGTGGCGGCTACTGTGGTGTTTACAGCAACTGCCGACACTAATTATATCCCAAAAAAGAAGCGTCCGAGCAAAGGGGTCAGGTTATGACTGGTGGTGGTTCGGATAGTGACCACTCTTTTTGCCGCCGTGACGTCAGTAGTTCCCTGCCGAAGTTGATACTCGGCATAATGGGTTAGTAACATCCACTGAAGTACCTAACATAGCGTAGAGATCTAATATAGTCTGGTCCGAAAGAAGCTGCTGTGTCCGAGTGATGGTGTCCGATAATCAATGAGATACTCTAGGCGTGCTGTAGGAATCGCAACTGGGTGGTTGTTGGGGAGTTGGAGTGCGAGTATTGTTCTGCTTACTCTTTGTGTGGCCTACAACCCATGCGTTGATTCTCTCTCTCTCTCTCTCTCTCTCTCTCTCTCTCTCTCTCTCTCTCTCCCTCCCTCCCTCCCTCCCTCCCTCCCTCCCTCCCTCCCTCCCTCCCTCCCTCCCTCCCTCCCTCCCTCCCTCCCTCCCTCCCTCCCTCCCTCCCTCCCTCCCTCCCTCCCTCCCTCCCTCCCTCCCTCCCTCCCTCCCTCCCTCCCTCCCTCCCTCCCTCCCTCCCTCCCTCCCTCCCTCCCTCCCTCCCTCCCTCCCTCCCTCCCTCCCTCCCTCCCTCCCTCCCTCCCTCCCTCCCTCCCTCCCTCCCTCCCTCCCTCCCTCCCTCCCTCCCTCCCTCCCTCCCTCCCTCCCTCCCTCCCTCCCTCCCTCCCTCCCTCCCTCCCTCCCTCCCTCCCTCCCTCCCTCCCTCCCTCCCTCCCTCCCTCCCTCCCTCCCTCCCTCCCTCCCTCCCTCCCTCCCTCCCTCCCTCCCTCCCTCCCTCCCTCCCTCCCTCCCTCCCTCCCTCCCTCCCTCCCTCCCTCCCTCCCTCCCTCCCTCCCTCCCTCCCTCCCTCCCTCCCTCCCTCCCTCCCTCCCTCCCTCCCTCCCTCCCTCCCTCCCTCCCTCCCTCCCTCCCTCCCTCCCTCCCTCCCTCCCTCCCTCCCTCCCTCCCTCCCTCCCTCCCTCCCTCCCTCCCTCCCTCCCTCCCTCCCTCCCTCCCTCCCTCCCTCCCTCCCTCCCTCCCTCCCTCCCTCCCTCCCTCCCTCCCTCCCTCCCTCCCTCCCTCCCTCCCTCCCCCCCCCTCAAGGAATATCGATGGAGGAGAGCCTTGCTGAAACCCTAATTCAAGAAGTGGTATCTATTGATGCTAACTTCGCCGAGATCATCTCAGCTCCTTCAGTGGGGGAATTCTCCCATTTGAAAACATCAATTTCATACTCGCAGGACTATCTGAAAACATTTGGGGTGGACACCCTCTTTAATGTGAACAAAGTGATGTTGATGGGGAATACTACTGTGGGCGAGATTGAGACTGCAGTGAATAGGCTGAAGGCATTTTTGGGGAGAGACCTTCAAAATATTTTCACCGCCCTGGATGCAGCACAGAATGAGAAGGAGGCTTTTTTTTTAATTGCACACTTTGTTTTGGAGCCATTAGCCGGTGAATGTGTGCTTGAGATGAGCTACCGCAACTTTGAAGGCGGACTTCCAAGGGGGAAACGAAGGCTGCCCAGTGAACACCTTGGAATGGGAACGAGAGCAACATGGCATGGATCACCTGATGCCCGCTGTTACACAGTTAATCTTGTGTCATCAAGTGATTATGACTGCCTTTCAACTTGGGAGAGAAGTTCCACGACTGTGTATAAATCCCTAGGCATTCAAGGGCTGAACCAGGTGACAGCACATGCGGTGGTGTCCTCATTCATCCACAAAAATAAATTTGAGGGCTACAACCATCTAGTGCCAGCCATTTTAATAAATACTGTTGACCTGGCATTGGCCTTTTATGATGCTGAGACTGACGTTTTGATACATGTCCTCCCATTGCCATGGAGGGACAGAAATGGGTTGAAAATAGGAAGAGTGTGCTTGTTATGGATGGCCCTGCACTTCATGCTCTTTTTGAAACCGATTCCAACCGAATGGCAGATGAGGTCCGGTTTGCAGGCGATCCTTGAACATTCCAGGGCACTGAGCGACTATGAAGCTCTTGAATCTACGGCTGTGCACTACTGGGTGGAGTCTGGATTTCCAGAGCCACAAAAGCGAACCCAGCACCCCCCACTATCGGACGACTCTACAAGAGACAAATAGACCCATTACAAATATAAAATTGTGTCAGAACAAAGAAGCATGCGTGTTACTTTATAAATAGTACTGTACATGTTACAAAATAGTGTACATGTTACAAAATATATCAATGAAAGACACCAAGAGTGTGCTATATAGGATGACTGGTGAACTATTATAATGGGGAGCAGGACATCCTATTATCTGAGTGTGGGTTCGAATTATATTTTCTCTCATTACATTCCTTTCGTAATTGGACACTTACACCTGTAGGATATCATTAGGGCAGGAATGGATTTTGTACAAAAAGCTACCACCTAATTCTGGGGGGAACTCAAGCTGAAGGGGGGAAATTACAGTGCACCCCCCACTGTATGCAATCCTACATGTAGTTAAACGTGTTGATTTATGCTTAAATTTTCATGGACTATGTATACTCCATTACACTGAATGTGAAAATTGACAATAAAGATTATTATGCTGAATTTAATGCACAGCAAGGGTTACTGTACTTGGTTTGTGTGTCTGTCTATCTTACGACCTATTTCACTAACCTAATCTAACCACAATTACTTCTTATATTTGGTTGTTAAAAGGGTAGCCTCCAAAAGGAGGCTTCCAAAAATTAAAGTAATCAACCAATCTCGTAGACCTCGTAGGCCAGCTATACTCAAGTGTACTTTTGTAGACATCTATGCAGTATGGACCTTTATACAGAGGGCTTTGACCCTTATTCGGAGGTTGTCCTTTATTGGGAGGTTTTTATAAACAGCCATGTATTGCAATATTGTGGTTCTTTACAACATATCTCACATGAAACCACTCCGCCTTAGACTAGAAAAAGTCAGAAGCAACACTGTTCAAGAGTACACTAGTAATATGGGCCGACTCGATAAATATCTAGCAATCAAGAGTTAGACAGAGGGACTGTGTACAGATCTATACCGGCATGCACATGCAGATGTATAAGAGGGGGTGGAGTTTTAGGTGAGCACTAATTAGAGTGTCTGCTATTTGGAGGTTGTTTTATATTTCTATAATAGCACCAGTGCAAGACAGAGTGTCCGCTATTCGGAGGTATCTCAAGTACGGTATAAAGGGGGAAACACTTGGTACATAGTAGCTGTCTGCTATACGATAGGTGTCCACTTAAAAGAGGTTTTAGGGAGACTCTCTATGTAGGGATGGCATCGACACGGCCGTTAAGCCTTAACAAATGTAAACAGCTCAGAACTCTCAAATGTGGCTACTATAAGCCCTTTTAGACACATAACATGGCCTACGAGTGTTTCTATAGACGATAACACACTCAAAGGTGGTAAAATACGCCACTACAAATGATATACATGAAATTGCTAAAACCCCGATTTCTCCATCTCCTCCTCCTTCTTCTTCTTCTTCAAATGGCCTAGTACAGAATTGGTACAAGTATTAACCTTGATTTTGTATCAAAAGGGTTCTTATCCTGTGCGTAGTGCCTTTCACCAACGGAATCTTTGTAGGACTCTTCTTTGATGAGTAAAGCTACGATATACTATCACTTCTGTGTAGTTGAACACCATTTCCTTGTTATTACTCACGTGTATTTCACATGACCATGAGCAGCAAAATGGGGTGGGGCTCGCACAAACGCAAAGAGCATTGTATTTGCAAGTGAGTATACAACGAAACCAGTGAAACAAGGGAGTAAAAATATTTCCATTAAAATGTTGAAGGATGTAGGGATGACAGTGCCAAAAAGTAGAGACACAAGTGCAGTACACATGTATATGGAGGATGAGGGCAGTATATATATGCAGCAAAACAGGGGATGAGGATGCAGCAAAACAGGGGATGAAGGCATGAACAATAATAACATGCGTAAACCTTGCCTTCATCTCTTTCGTGGGTTACACATGCTATTATTGTTGCATGAGAGGGTTTAAAAATCACAAAAAGGCCTCGTAGCCTTCCAAAAACTTGAGCTCTTTAAACTCAGCAGCTCCCTTACTAACACTCTGGGAGGGGAACCTATATTTATATGGGACTACTACACTTCCACGGTTGTGGTTTAAATAATTGGCTGCACCTAAGCATATTCATGGCTGCACTCCAATCATTTAACCAACCAGAAGTACACTACATGTACTTCGACAGGCATGGCTCTGTGTGTGTGTGTGTGTGTGTGTGTGTGTATTTGGGGAGGAGAATATTCTCAGTTGGGTGGCGATTTGTCCACACTCATGTGAGTGGCCGAACTTTGGCTAGAATGAATGGCTCTTTTTAGCAATCCATGGGGAGTACCCAAAGGTCAGAATGAGACAGGCAACACACAAACATTTCCACACTACATGAGAAATCACACACATAGCACTAACACTATTACACTATTAGGACTGACTTACATGGACTTGCATTAGGACTCACAAGGGCTCATATGGGCTTACTTATAACATACCACATCACGCACCACAGACGCAGGGACTAAAAACAAACACATTAAACAATAGGTATAGTGATAATAGGACTGTACTAGGAGGTATCGTATAAAAAAAATATATATACATAACATCTGGATTAAGAAAATACATCTGACTTAGGAAAATAAAAGGTTCATATAAAATAAATGGTATATCTGACCAGAAGATTAGTGGTGTGTACAATAATTATAGGCATTTTTAGACAAACAGACATATCAGTTAGCCAAAAACACAGAGAGAGGGGGAGAGCAATGTACATGTACATGTCAATTGTTGTGTTGTTGTGTACATGTCAATTGTTGTGTTGTTGTGTACATGTCAATTGTTGTGTTGTTCTGGTCATCAGGGGAGTTCCCTAATGTTCCTCATGGACTGTGTGTTTCGGCCTCTTTAAATTCCTGACACACAATGATATTCAAAAATGTGAATTGGGCTGAGTGTGCATATTAGGCATACCATGAAGCTACATGTACCATACGTAAACAAGGGAGAGGAAGGTGTCCTGATTAGTGAGGTGATTCCAATGGTTGAAACATGAATAAACAAAGGAGGAGAAGGTGTCCTGATTGGCGAGGTATCCTCCCTCCGCTCTAATGCTCCCTCCCAGTCTTCCTCCCTACACCCTAATATGGATCCAGCGAAGTCATGCCCAGCTCGAGGCTGCTGGGAGTTGTCATCTAGAGAGTGTTACCCCATGGTAGTGGCTTGTGAGTATTTAGTGTATTGCCTAATATGCACACTCAGCCCATTTAAATATCATTACTAGTAATACCACAACTTCACTCAGCAGGAGTAGGTATAAGTACATGTACATGTAGGCCTGTAGCACTTAAGATTGGTCTGCTTTTGGAGGCTGTTATTACTAGTTGAATGCTACACATTGTTGGCGAGTGCGCAGGTGCAAAATTATAAGCAGGTATGTACAGTGCACAGGTGCAAAATTAGAAGCACGTATGTATGTATGTATGTATGTACAGTGCTGGTCACAAATAAATATATAAATATATAGAAAAATCACCCGTTCAGATCACTAGGAGGGCTCCCTACGCTCGCCAATAAAAGGACCCTAAGAGTGGATGTTATAGTCTAGCAACTTGACTGTCCAAGTCTCACTCAGCCACACCCATCCCTTAGCCCGCAATAAGCTTCCAAAAATAGTGATAAAATCTCGTTGCTAGGCAACATCCAGCAAATACACTTAACTTGCAGATGGTATGATGTTACACATGTCAACTATCTCTGGAGACAAGCCGACTTGCCTGATCCCCTCTCCCGTCCTTATTGCATTCACAGAGGGCAAACAACACAGGGGTCACCAATAACTACATACTATGTAAGATTGTGTATAGAAGCAGAAACGAGCAGAGTAGGCCAATTAGAATGAAGTCAATATATAATAGCTCACCTTGGACACTGTCTCCATCACTTTTAGGTCTTGTAAAGCACAGCTTCAATTCATACATGTGCACGTTGCACAAAAATGATCACGTGATGAACTGCACTGGATGTGTGCAGCATGAAAGGAGGTGGGTGAGGTGAGAAATACAAATATGTTTGGGATACAGCCATGAGATTAGTATTGCATCACTCTACTGAGTGCACTAGGGGGCTTTGGTGCAAATTCAAGGCATCATGCCTTTTGGCCACGCCAGTTTTTGTACATTGTGCTGCACAGTTGGTAGAACAAGTGAGTGCACAACCAAGGCAAACTCTTTCAACTTATATGATACACAGGCGAGTTCAAACTTAGTACGGAGACAGGAGACCGTGATGCTGGTGTAATAAAGGGGGAAGTATGTACATGTCTTAATTATGTACAAACATAACACCTTGAGGAGAAAGTGTGCAAGTGATGACACGCCATACCGTCTCACCTAACAAGGACTTGGAACTCCTTCCAACCTCCTGAATGGATCATGTATACACCAAAGCCACCATACATGTCCAGTACTGCCACAAGTTGTCCTAGGATGTCCCAAGGATCCCTAAATACTTGGGATGTCTTAGGATAGTCCTTGGTATATGCACTACTACTAGGACTTTGGGAGTCCTTGGGAGGTCCTAGTATCATCCAAGGATGGTATATGGAGTACTGGGGACATCCTGCACTACGAATTGCTGCAGTTAAGATAACTATATCTTGTCTCTGTTCATTTTTATGCAATTCCTATATTACACTTCAAATTTTTTATTTACTTGTAATAAAATAATAAGAAGAAGATGAAGAACATGGGCAAAAATGTGAAATGCACTTTTGTGATATTACGCATATCTTACATCACAGATCAACCAATTTTTGTTTCATGGTTATTTTTCACGCATTCTTCACCTTGATACCATTAAAAGTGGAATCAACTTCAAATTGAAAGTGAAAATGAAGAATATCCTTATATACGGTTTTCAATGGGGATAGACCATAGCAATCCCTATATACACAGTACTACTGTCACGCGATAATTGGTCCGGGGTAAAAAGTGGACCCCCCCCCGGTCCAATTTTTGCCTGCGAAATATGGACCGCCTTGGCGAAAAGTGGTCCGGGCATACAAAAGCCTGCAGCGGTAGGCGAATAGCCACTGTCTATGCCAGTGTGAACACCGACAAGGGCAGTACGCCAGAATTAACACAACGAGGGTGGTAATTCTCAAACAACACAAGTAGAACGCTGCCAGGAGTTTATCTGCGTCGTTCGCTGTAGTAGAACTATGAATATAGCGCATTTATCGTGAAAAGGCTATCTGTGCGTGGAGCAAAGCCAGCTTTACTATTGTGCTGACTTTTGTTTCAGATAACTCGACTCGAATCGGGTCCACTTTTGGCTGAGCAAAAACTGGACCGGGTCCACTTTGAACGAAAACTGGACCGGGCCCACTTTTGGCTGAGAAAAAACTGGACCGGCTCCACTTTGTGTTTTTATAAGAACCATCAGGAAGCCTTGTAGCATCAGGGTTGAAACAAGAGCCCCATTTCCGCAACAAGCATACAAAAGCCTACACCGGTATGCGAATAGCCACTGCATGTGTATGCCAGTGTGAATATACTGACAAGGGCATGTAACGAGGGTGGTAAGGCTCAAACAACACTGACGAGTATATCGCTGTCAGGAGTTTATCATGCTGTAGTAAAACTATGAACACATAGCATAATCTAAAAAGCAATCTCTATGTGGAGCCCACTTTTGTTCAACAAAACTCCACTCGAACCAGGTCCACTTTTGGCTGAACGAAAACTAGACAGGTCCACTTTTGGCTGAGCGAAAACTGAACCGGGTCCACCATCGGCGAAGTGAAAACTGGACCGGGTCCACTTTTGGCCGAGCAAAAACTGGACTGGGTCCACTTTTGGCAGAGCGAAAACTGGACCGGGTCCACTTTTGGCAGAGCGAAAACTGGACGAGTGTGTATTTTACTCAGACGACAGTCAGCAAACCATAGCTGCAGCTATATAGTGCTTCAAGCATTTCAAGGTAGAGGGAGAATGACTAGCAGTATACCATTTTTACTGGTAATGCAGCGAATCAGTAGCAGTAACGTGCACGTGGCCACGAACCTGGTTGGTGATGTGAATAGCAGAAAAGCCTAAACTCTCCGTTGTGGCACAGTACAATCATAAAGGTATCATTAGTAATGCTTTTTATACCCCCACAAACGGGCTAATAAACTAAAACTACACCCGGTCCACTTTTCGCTAGTGTGGACCGCTTTTTGCAACGAAAAGTAGACCGGGGGGCCAATTATGGCAACCAAAAGTGGACCGGGCGGTCCGCTTTTAGTTGCCATAATTGGACCCCCGGTCCACTTTTGGTCCGGTCCACTTTTTGCGTGACACTTACCTACCGTACTGTGCTTCGCGCGCGTATTTACATTGCGCGCGCTCATTACGTAATTATAGCGCCTCTGTTTACTATTACCAGTATCTACCAGAGGCAGCGCTGAGAGTGATGGCAACGCCGCAGCCGCCGAAACGACAAAGAAACGACGACTACGAGGACGAGTCTGAACTATCTAACGAAGATGACCCTCCAGCTAAAGGAAGCGGATATCCATGCTGTATGTCAGTTGCAGTCGTCCCTGGTGAAGGCAGGGAGGACCCCGCAAGAATCTATTTCAAATTTCAAGACCTGGCTGGATCATGTGGTAACCAGCCGGTGTTGTGCCACGAGGGTCAGGGTGACCCTCACTGGTGGCCAAAACGCAGTAGGGGTTTACCACAGATTAAATCTGGTGGAGTTAAATTCAGTGCGACAACACCTACTGTCACTTCGTGAGTGGACTCGCCAATGTGAAGACGACCAAATTTCAGCGGGAAAATGGTTTGAGGTTGTTGTGGATGGGGTGGGCAAACAACGAAATGTCCACATGACCCATTTTCAAATGGGGCCGTTTCTTTGACCTGGCAGTGCCGAACTCGACCCACCCAAGTACAGACTCAGTGACAGTGTCAGTGTACATGTTTCAACCTAGGATAGCGTGTGTATGTGTGTGTGTGTGTGTGTGTCTTCACAATTGGAACTTAGGATAGTGTATATGTGAGTGTGTCTGTGTTGTGTTGTAGTTGTAATTGTGTTAAGCTATAATTTTTACTAGATTATTGCTGAGTATTTTCGGTGGGCAGGAGCAACCCAGCTAGCTTTGTGTTTGTGTACGTGTGCAGCAGACAACAGCACATAGAATAGATCGCTGCCTCAGCAAAAATTGCAAATTGATTGCGTAATCTACGCGTGCTGGTTGGATCTATACGAAATATGCGGAAGTTACCAAACCTAGTAAACGGACGTTTACAAACTAGTGAAGGCCTGATTTCATGTAGAGAGATTTCTGGTGAAAGGGACTCAGTAATCACATCAAATGGTTTTGCGAAATTTCTTTCCTAATTTTACCTACAGTCCCACCTCTGTGAGAGACCAGAGTCTGTGACTTTGTTTCATTACATCATAAATTAAGCCTTAACAAATATAACAGCTCAGAACTCTCAAACGTGGCAGCTATAAGCCCTATAAGAAACATAACATGGCCTATGAGTGTTTCTACACACGATAAGACCCCCAAAGGTGGTAAAATACATCGCTGCAATGATATGCGTGATATTGCTAAAACCCAATTTCTCTCACATCTTCTTCTTCTTCAGTAAACAGGCATAACTCAAAATCGGCTTATATTTTTTAACTTTATTTGGCCTAAACAGTGTATAGGTTTGTAGCTTCCCAGTTATTTCAGTAAGGGAACTACACCATTGCTGTGAAAACTGATCAGAAAGTCGATTCTTGATATCAGAGACAGTAGCTGAGGGGTCTAGTAAATGAATGTCATCCCACATGTAGAGAGACCACAGTGATTTTAAATTTCCTTGATGTAGCTTATCCACTTAAATGATATGCAGGCAAGCATTCTCCTTTTCCAACCACCTTCTACCTGCTCTTTTAGAATTAGCAGTTAGAGAGGCTATGCAACGTGTGATGATGGTATTTTTCACCTATTACAATTTTCCCAGCTTCAAGACATGAAGAGGCTCCATTCCCAATCAGCAATTGTTCACTACTAACCTATATATATCAATGCAAATACATGTAGAATTTGGGATAAGCTATATGCAGCCTGTATCCTTCCTACCTTGCTCTCAACTAAATTTATCTATTCTGCACTTTTGCAGAGCAATTATATGCACACCACATTGCACACTGTATCATAAGCACAGCTACTATTTGAAAATCTCTTAATGTAATGGAGATCTCGCTCATAAAGTAGAGAAGACAAGATTTACAGTATCTATAAGTAATTCTCTGCCCAAGGATGACAGAGTTGCAGTGTATAGTGTTGTGCCTGTACATATAGCTAAATATAGTGTTGTGTATAGTGTTGTGCCTGTACATATAGCTAAATTCTCCTCTCTATTATGTGATAATTTGCGCACTGAGTGTGATAATTTGCGCACTAGATCAGTAAGCTTATGTAAATGACATGAACAATGCTAATATATGTACATGGGGATATATTGTTGGATGAAACTACCATACGGAACTGATCTAATACGAAACTACCATACGGAACTGATCTAATACGAAACTACCATAGGAACTGATCTAATACGAAACTACCATACGGAACTGATCTAATACTGTGCGCGTGCGCACAGGAAGAGCACCAAGCTGATCTAACCCGTATGGAACGCCTACCAGTTACAATTAATTGAGGTTAATTCGATGATGGCGCGAAATCGACTGCTGGAACACCTCAACATTGACCACTTTAGTGAAGACCCTGTATATTCGCGATCCACTGACGGCGCAGGGTTACTAGACCCACCGCTAGCTACTCCTCGGCGCGAAGACTCTGACTGGTACAGCTCGCGAGCAATGACAGCGCCTCAGCGGCGAGAACAGGACCGTTTCTTGTGTAACTCTCGAGAAGGACTAGAAGATAGAGAGAGAAATCCGAGGGAAGATACGCGGAGGCTGGGTGCTGCTGAGTGTGGGCTCTGCCTCGATGAATTTCTGGACTGCGGGAATAAAATTCCTCGCAACCTTCTCTGTGGCCATACTTTCTGCACAGGTAGTGTACATATTAAATGAGTACTTGTATGCTAGAGTAGTACTGCATGCATGCATGTAAGTCCTACTTGCCCCCAGTCGGGTGTAACCCAACCTTCACGAAAAAATGGAAGGTCAGGTGTCTTCCCATATACATGTACATGTATACATACATTAATTGGTATATATAAACTTGGATTAGTAGTTATGAATACTGGTACATAGTTATGAAAATTAAGTGAAACACGGATTGTGATTGAATTAACTTGCTGAGTGTGATAATTTGCGCATAGTTAATTAAATCACACTCACTTAATTAATTTTCGTAACTATTATGTAACAGTTCTGCAATCTGATTGGACTGCAATATTTTTGCAGCAGAACAAATCCAGGTATAGGGCTGATACCCGATCTGTTTTTTTTGCGAAGTTCCGACTAACTTACTCCTAGTCGGGTGTAGCGGTGGTGTCTCCTCTTTAATACTAATCTGGTTATTCTAAAGATCTATACATTGGATGTGTTGGACATGTATTACATGTGTGTAGTTCATATCAATGGACATTTGGGCAACTTAGCCCTTAATTAGTATTATAACTAGTGCATTTTCTTGTTTAGTGCTCTGGTGCTTTTATGTATACATGTAGATGTATATGCATGCTGTTATGCCTCTAACTTCTACCCTTTTTTCACAATTGTCTAGAGTGCATATGCAAGTTGATGTTCTACAAAGCCAATAGTTGCCCTGAAGTAGACTGTCCCAAGTGCCATTCCATCACGCCTGTCCTGGATAGAAACGTCGACAAACTCCCCAAGAACTACGGCCTCATAGAAGTCATATCGTCATCTACTGTACCACAACATCACACTGCACTCACCGAAGCCCCTCAGCTCTCTGGGGATGAGAGTAGTTATGAAAGAGTGGAGCGTCCCGTATGTAAAGTGCACAAGGACCATATATCAAGTTATTGTGTAGAAGACGGTACTCTGGTGTGCAGTTCGTGCCTTCTCTTTGGGGAGCATAAAGGTCATAAGTGTCTGATGGTGTCGGAGGCTGCTGAGTTGGAACGGACCAAGCTGCGTCAACTGAACCCTGAGGTGGCCAGTCAGAGGGAGAACATGCAGGCTACACTGGAGCAAGTGGAGGATAACCTGAAGAAGGTGGAGGAGAATGGAGGAAGGTGAGTGAGTGCAGTGAGTGGTCTTAGCAGGATTTTTCTAGAAAAATTGTCTGGTGGGGAGGGGGTATTTGTGACTTAGAAAGTGGGAAATGGCTCCCAAAGGTGGACTAGCAGTGCTCCTGATCACTCTAGTGGTGCTCAGCTCTGCCAATGGCCCCAGTCCTTGCACTCATTTTAGCTTTCCAAAGGGTCCTCTGGGTGGGGGCTTCAAGGGAGTACAAACAGCACTCATTGAATGCAAAATAAGCATGTTTTTTGGCACACTTTAACTATTTACATACGTACAATGTATATACGTGTAGGGTACTGCCAAATAAGACAGCATATGTGCTGTAATGAACTGGATTCTGGAACTTATTTGGAGTAGTAATGTGTGTACTGGCCTTTGTGCAGGCCCATTATCCTTCAATGATGAAAGGCGTCAAAGCTCCTTAATGTGGTAGTTATTAGCCTATTATGTAGCTGAAAAGTGCAGTTCTAACAGAACCAAAGTTTTAAGCCTTTTAGCCATGTAACATCAGCATGGTCTATATACATAACAGTTAGACACTGGATTCAAGGGATCTACGGAATTCAGATACTTGAGGGCCATCTGTATGTGGTTGCCTGAGGGTTTCTGAATTTCCCATGCATCCAGTGTCTATCTTGTTTAGATGACAGCAGGGTGTCTATATGTTTGCTTGTTACAATTGTAGGGTGTCTATATGTTGTTGTGTAAGTTGGGGTACCATTGAAATCATGCACTACGAATTGCTGCATTTAGGATAACTACAAGTACAATAAGACCTGTGATGCACTTCCTGCCATAGTAGGATTATACATACCAAGGGTGTGGGTGGGGAAAGTACATGGATCAGAGGTTACAGGAAGGTCATAGCACTCATTATCATAACAATTCAGGTAGTTTGAAACCTTATTTAGTGATATCCATGAGGTGGTTGAAGTACCTGCTGTGTACCTGTGTGGTGACAGGTACATGTGCATACATGTACATGAAAATGCGTGTGTGCAGCACACTAGCAGAAAGAGCGAAATAAAGGAAGAAAGGAACCCAACCCAGTAACATAGACATCCCACCCCCTACACAACATACATATATACATACCTACACACAAAACATAGGGCACCTGGGTGCCCAGACAGTGGGTTAAAGATCTTTTGCGACTAGCCAACTCTCATGTACATGTACACATGCATGAACATGTACATGTACACATGCATGAACATGTACGTGTACATGTATACACGTATATATGAACAATCATGTGTATAGGCTATTAGCACTCTACAAAGAGGGAAGAAAATAGATGTACATTTAGACCACAGAAAGGAGCACTAACTTTCTTGATATGAAATTTTTAAGCCTTGATGGCTTAAAAATTTCATATCAACTTATGAAAATAGATTATTCTGCCTCATTGGCTTAGAATTATGAGCTGGCTTATAATTAGAAAATTAAATTTGCTTAGTAGGGGGAGTTGTACTACATTATTACACCAATGTACATGTACATTTACGTGTACACCAGTACTAAGTTCAGATGCTGTGGTTGCTTTGCCATGATTGATTCAGTCTAACCACTTGAACTGGCTCAGCTCAGTTGGTAAGAGTGTCACCTAGAAAGCAAGTGGTGTTGAAGATTCGAATCCCACCTGAGGAAGCCAGTAAAATGTCTGTTCCAGGCGACTTATTTGCCTTTCTGTTGTGTTGTCTTGCCTTTCTGAGCTTCTGTTTGAGTGAATTGTCATGTAGGAGTGAAGCATGTTGACATTACACTTATGTTTTCAACTTCAATATATGTTTTGAGGTGTACATTGAAGATTTTACATCTCCATTACACTTATGCTGCTTTTTCAGGAAGGGCTCATAGTCTGTCTTTCATTAGACCCTATACATTGTATGTAGGGATGGCACCGACATGCCCATTAGCCTTAAGAAGTGAAACCTGAGCTTTCACTCATGTACATGTATAGTATGCTACACACACTTGCACACTGAGTAACCTAAACCCTCTACCCCTCAACTACATGTACATTTCTATCAAACTGGAGGACTAGGCCTCTAGTGTGCAAGGTTTCCAGGAACACTTGTGTTTGTATGGGGTGTGTAAATGAGGTATGTACATGTAGCTTCCTCATGTCTGTTTCCTAGTTGAAATTAATTAGTATTAATTATTATTATTCCTTGGTATTGAACTGAAGTTGATTGTGAGCTCATGTGTATTTCAATTTCCTGCCTCAAACACAGTGTGTTAGATGCAGTGGACAATCAGTTCTCTCTGCTAAGTGCTGCTCTGGAGAAGCGTCGAAAGGAGCTGAGGATAGAAGTTATGGAAAGGACTCAAGTCAGAGTTCATGCCCTTATGACGCAAGCAGCGTAAGTGTATTATACATGTACATGTGTGTACATGTTAACATTTGGTGGTGGTAATCAGCTGTATCACATGCATCAAAAGTGTACGTGTACTGCTGCTTTTGTATAGTGTGTGATTGCCAGTGTGCCAACAGAACCCGTGTACTGAAGGATTCTGTATATAAATCTGTAGACTCATGGTTTCATGTTGTAAGGCCTTGGTCACATTCCAATGTCAAAACAAGCAAGTTGCCTGGAAGTAATTACTGGTCATGTGATCCCAGCTGGATCCTGTTTTTTTTTCAGGATCTTTAATGACTTGGCATTGATGTTGGTTGATAGTGTTGCCATCATTTAGGCCAACTTTACATGTACATGTACATGTACATTGTATATCTAGAACTTGCCCCATAACTATACACTTGTTTGAAGTTACTAAGCAACTGCACTTCGTATTTTAATTGTAGTGATCTGAGGGAGAACATAGAGAGAGCTTCTGCTGTGTACAGCCAAACAGCAGGCCTTATAGTTGGCAATGACTTCAATCTACTACAGGTATATATATATATACTACAGGTAGATATGTATTTCCTTTATTTCCAAGTTTGGTGGTTAAATATCCATCCATCTTACATTAATTACTGTATTTACCCGTGATATTGCTTCCTATGCGGGTCATTCCATGTCAAATCAACACACGAAACACTTGATATGCATATGATGAAAATAGGTGTGCAGAGCAAACCAGGCAAACGATGGGCAGTTCTTTTGGGCTGGATGGCCCTCATCAGCACCTTGTATGCCTAGTTGCTCTGCAGTGGCCTAGAGTGTACACAAGCCTGAGCAGTTACATGTGCATATCATGACACTGTCTCTCTAATTAGTCACTGCACACATACATCTACACACGCTCTCCCTTCTGTGCAATTACTTCAGTTTTATTTCACCTCATGCAGGGCAGCAGTCTGATGCTTGAGAAGGTGGAGGGGATATTCACCAACCCTCCGTCATCTCTGCCTCATGCAGGGCCAGACCTGACAGCAGAGTTCTCTCCAGACGTCCTCACCGACATCACTTCACATATGGAGGGATATGGTACCGTCAAGAGTGGTGAGTATATCCTGAGGAATCCCTGCTTGCCTTTGTTATGTAATACATGTAAATGTTGCTGTGTTTCACAAGTGTTGGGTGGTTATTTTATGGATGTGATGAGCTGCTATGTGCTTTGTGCAGGGCCTCGTTACAGCTTGAAATGCCAGCCTCTCAGCTTTCTAAACATGTACTACATTAGCCTCGTTCCCAGGCTGATTGGAGAGGCGGAGAAATGTTTCTCTGCATCTCAAATTGGCCTGGAAACGAGGTTAGTACACATCTGCACATACACGTATTTCCCTCAACCTATATATATAGCATCCAAGAGGGGAAGATTTATTGGCAAGAGATAGAAGCTTGCTTTCTTACATTCAGTTAGTGTTTAGCCTATTGCTATAGCCTTTTTAAGAGCTTTAGAAGGCTCTGCCAGTTGCTACAGTATTGCTTTTTTATAGTGAAATCCATTTATAGAAGTCTTCCTCTGAAGCCGCTGTCACCTTTATTTCAACATGTAAGCCCACTGCTTCTGAGAAATAGTCTGACATACACACACTGTAACTTGGACTGTGTGTGTGTGGCAATAAGGGTTAATTACATGTATGTGTACAGTAACATGTATGAGTTGTGTTGTTTTGCTCTGCCTTTCTGTTGTGTCATCGTGTTGCCTTACCTTTTCGAGCATCTCTGAGTTATCTTGTGAATGCCCATGTTGTCTGTCCCTCCTAGTGGCCGGTACTGTTCAGAATATTTTCGTAAATGAGTATCATGATGGGTTCAGGATTAACTGGGACCGACACAATTTTGCTGATAATGAAGGCATCAGCTACCACCTTCAGGTATGGAAACTTGTGCACCTTTCTACATGTACATGTGTATGGCAGTGTGGTCGTGCTGTATGTTATATGACAATCCCACTCCTAATGATGCTTATAAAGGCAAGGCAACACAATATCACGCAACAGAAACCAAGGCAAAGCAGTTGACCAATATAGTCATTTTTCAAAGAAAAATTGGCTGCCTCAAGGCAGGGCAGATAGATTGTGACCCCCCTTCATAGACTAACCTTTCTTGTTCTCTTTGTTGTCCTATGCACTCACTCTACCTCTACATAGTGCTTGGTAGGGGACTGTAAGCCTGGTGAAAATGATTATTTCATCCTTTATCGAGGAGGGAATACGAAGTTCACCTGGAAAAAGGAACTCCAGAGGTATATACCCTACCACTTCAGAGTTCAAGTACGCACAACAGAGGGAATTGGTAATTGGAGCAACCCAGTTACTGCACACAGAGCTGAACCAGGTACTGTTATACATGACATATGAAATACCTTAAGGTGACAATTATTTGCAGGTACATTTTTTGCGGATTTAGGATTCTGTGCATTTTACTCTTATCAAATTTTGCTATTGCTAGCCATCCTCGGCAGCGCACATGCGCAGAGAGGCTTACCTCGTCCAGATTCTTCCCGTTTGTACTCCGTGAACGCATCAGAAGTTACACGAAGGGCCTTTATGGGATCTACTAGTACTTATAGCCCCACGTCACTGCCAGCTTTCGTAATAATGCGTACATGCGTTTATACTTGCGTGTGTGTGTGGCACCGATCCAAATTTTTGCGAGTATTAAATTTTGCGTTCTGGTGCAAATCCGCAGAAATATCAAACTTTAGTACCTGCAAAAATAGTCACCTTAAGGTAAGGTGTGCAGAGCAAGGCACTTGGTGGACAGCTGTTTTGGGCTGTACGCATGTACATGTATATATTATGTACATGTACATGTATATATGAGCGATATTTGTAGATATATCCAAAGAATGAGCTTTGTTGAAACCTGCCATCATCTAACTCAGTGTTCTAGGCAATAGAGACTTGTTTTTCTTAGCCATTAGAACTGTCATGCCCATTAGCCCCACCTACAAGTTCATAATTACTGGGTGCTGCTGTCAAAGCAGGGGATGATGGCATGTAACAATATAACATGTGTAATCCTGTATCTGTACATATAAATTTGTATTTAAGCGGGTTGTACAACATGACATTATTGTTGCATGCTATCATCTCTTCCATAATGCACTCTGTTTCTAGCGTTGCCATTCCTACATGACCCCTAACTTGCATTTGTTTTGTTTATGCTGTACATGTATTGTATTTGTAGTATTTGTATGCTGTAGTGTTGTGGTTGTGTACACAATGTATATCTTTTGTGCTGTGCCTTAGTGTATTGACTCCCTGCCATGCATGTTAATCCACACACTAAATGTGTTGTACTCAACCCTTTGCTGCTGTACACTAGCTCTGTGTACTGGTGCATACACTCTGTATGTCATATTGACTTGCACACACACGGTTGCCCTTCAGGTTTCTTTTGGCATGAGATGAGGAGAAATGTACGCATAGAGCTCTCTTCAAACAAACTGGAAGCATCGTTTTCTAAAGGAAGTTCAGGAAGCCAGTGGGCAACACTTGCAGGTACATTGGATTGAAAATCGTGTGTTGATCACTTGTACATGTAGTACAGGCTTTGTTTCGATGTGTAAGTAAGTGTTGTGTGAAAGCCAAATACATGACAATTGTTCATGTTGAGAGAGCAAGTGTCATGGGTTTGAATCCCACCCAAGGCCGAAGAAAAATGAGCTGCCTCAGGCAGGACTCGCAACAACATTTTTCATTTCAAGCAGATCCTCTACCAACTGAGCTACTGAGTCAGCTCAGCTGGCTGGGTCGAATCACACATATACATGTACATGTACATGCACATGTAACTCTGTCTTATGTGTATCTGCATGTCAATGCAGGTTTAATTGGTGTTACATGGTTTAGGTGTTACATGTACATGTGCATGCATATATATATACATGTGTACAGTTTATTTTTCATTTATTAGGAAACAAACTGATTGAGAGTGGTCAACTCTATGTCGAACTGAACATTCTAGATGTGGGCAAGGTTCGACTGGGCAAAGAGAAGCTGTCATTTGGTGTCATTAGCTGCAATCATTCTACCGTCAGCTCTCTCCCATGGCAAGAGTGCAAGACTTGTATTGGACAGTGGGCAGAGTCCAAGTCATATTCCTACCATCCTGTTACTGGAACCAAACATTGTCACCTGTTTCCTGTGGGGAAAATGTATACCAACTCCAGCCAACTGGAAGTGGGTGACAGAGTTGGTATGCTGATTGACAGAGATGAAGGCACATTGCATTTCTTTCATAATGGAATGGATCTGGGGTTGGCATTTGATAACATTCCGTCAGGAACCCTCTTGCCTGCAGTGTCAATTCGAGACAAAGTGCGAGTTCGGCTGTGCTTCCCTCCACCCCCATACTCCAATAGAGACCCCAGACTTGTTCGTTTGTCTTCATTTGGTGTTACCACACAGCAATACCGCAAGAGAAAATGAAGAAACATCGTTAGGTGTGCATCAATATATCCGTGTTTTGTATGTGCTTGTCCCTTTTGGACGCATTGTCATGTGCATGTGTAATTTTTATCGACTTCCTTCCTCTTTCAATCATATGTAATAGCCACTGACATTTAGTGTATTCAAAAGAAAAATGTATTTAAGTACACGTATCCTACATGTATAAACTGGAAGTGTGATGGTGAGCTGCAGTCATATGCATCTTGACTTACATGTAGGTCTGAAATGAGACCTCAATACAAATCTAACAGTGAATCAATATTGATCAACATGTCCATATGATATCTACATGCAAATGATCATCTGTATACATACGCTTCACACAAAATACTGGTGCAGTCGAATGTTTGGCTACAAGTTTAAAATGCTTGACATGCGGCGCAGTTTACTAGCTCTAGCTATATAAATCGGCGTCGCTACGAAGCACTCTACACTCACGCGGACCACCGCCGCGGTCATGACACAGTGACACAGTATGATCTCAAAAACCCTACAGCTGGGCTTTCGAGGCAGCTACGTTTGTGTCAGCATAACGATACGCCAACGTTAGAATAGCCCACACAACGACTTATATGCGTAAAACATGCATCTTTGACACAAACAGCGCCCTGATATAGGACAGGGAATCACTTCCATTCAGTCAGCTCAGTGCATTGGCTTGGAGCGCGGTCGCGCAATGCGCATGCGCGAAACTATGCGGAGACGCTATAAATCACGAACGGCAACCGCGTCCTTGTCTTTTTCTAAGTCGAACGCTTTCAAAAAGACTGCTCCGTTTTCTCTTGGAGATTTTGGAGTTTTTGAGTGTTCTTGGTCAATTTCGAGGAACGTAATTGAACAAGAATAATTGCTCGTATTCGCAATGGCGGCCGTCAATGGTGTTTTTCCACGTCCGCCAACGGGGAAGCGTCCCGATTATCTTCCAAAGCGAAGGCTCGGAGTTCGCTATAGGAGGCCTGATAGTTTATCTCCCGTCCACCATCTCACTATATCGGATCAGGAATCTGGAGTGTCTAAAAATGAAAGAAACTCCAGTGAATCTGACTGCCAACCGGGGGGAGAGACAATGGCAGAATCGCACACACGCGACCAACATCTGCAAGACCGACAGGCTGTTATACAGCCCACTAAACCTTCTAAGAAGGTATTGTCATTGAAATATTTCACAAGGATTGTCTTCTTATTGATATTCCTCCACAGAAACATACTTCTGGGTCAAAGAGTGGAGGCTGTTCCTTGTGTCTAAGTAAAGTTGATGGCAGCACTTGTAAAATTATGTCAAAGAGACTGATGGAGGAGGAAGAGGCATTCAATGCTGAGTGTGTTGACCAAATGGAACATCTTATAGAGGAAAGGTGGTAAGTACATGCAGTGCATACACATGTTGCTGTGGTAACGGCAGGTTCATATGCAATATGCAACATCGTAATAACTAATCGGTAGTCTGAGCCTGAGTGACTTCAGAGTGGCAGTGGAGGGAGGAGTGGAGGAAAGAGTGGGAAGGATGAAGGGAGATGAGGGAGAGAGGCCTAGGGAGGAAGGAGGGAGGAGGGAGAGAGGGAGGGAGGGATGGAGATGACGGTGGGAGGGAGGGAGGAAAGTGGAGGAAGGGAGGAGAGTTACATGAATGAGGAAGGGAGGGAATGAGGGGGAGAGATATTTTCAGATACACCAGCAAGTTTCTTTGTATAAATATATTTTCTCACAGCCACAGCAGGTGTATATCTTACATATACACCTCTTGGCCATGGTACATATGACTTGGGGCACATGGATGTGTGGGTAGAGTTGACTAACCATAGAAATGTCTAACCCACCATCCCAGTTTTCAAGGCTGGGGGATCCATTGATTAGTGCTACTATATATATTTTTGTGTGTGTAGATTGTCTTTCTCTCCTTCCCGCTATTCTAATTTATTAGCTAGCGTGCTATGCTTATGCATATTTATTTATATGTATCTGTCTGACGCACATTTTCTCAGACGCGGTAAGCTTACACGTTGAATGATGGCTTTGGCCCCACACGGCGCAGATTGTTAAAGAAGGGATTTCACAGACGTTGTGGCGTCATTTGCTTATCGCGAAAGCTAAGCCTACCCTGCAGGCCTATTACAGCGATCCAGAGCTCGTTCCTTCGACGGCATAGGCTAATAAGACTTGTTCAAAAGCCTAACTGTGTGCTAAACGCTACATACCTGAAATACGAGCTAGTGTAGTGCGGGCGGGCTCTGTGACTGGGCCAGTAGCTATATCCTTCGGTATACCATCCAAACGTAATACGCATGCGCATCATCATCATCAAATTACACAAGAGTCAAATACTATTCTGCATCTGTATTCATCTCCGTTTACGGTTTATGCACTTAGTGCTTTCATTGGCAATGTTATTATGTAAACAATGCTTGCAATTGACACAGTGTGTATGATACATGGATTTCCATTTTCAGTCAAGCTCTAGCTGCTGATCACGAGGTACATGTTGACAAGGACTATCAGTGCCAGGCTGCTACCTACACAGAACAAACTGACACTGATGAAAATGACAAGAAAGTGACTGAAGAGGTATAATTTCTGTTTGTGAGCTAGACATGTTACGTGATTATTTGATCCTTATACTTTAGATTGAACTAGAATCTGAAGATGGAGATTATGAGACTCCTATTGAGGTTTGCTCCTTTACTGGAATAATATATACTCTGTACCTTACAGAAATGAGTAAGCATTTACACCCATATAATACGATTTCACAGAGTAAACACAAGAATTTGATAAAGCTGCCGAATGACAGTGATGATGCCAATGTTGATGACAATGAAGTTGGAAAAATAACTAGTGCCTCTTCCAATGTCACACAGAGATCTGTGTCTGTGCAGGTACCAGATGAAGACATCAACATGGATGTGGTACATGTAGTGCCATGTCGGTATTACGAGAAGGAAGAAGACATGGCTATTGATCCCGTCAATGATGAATTGTGTACACCCAAATCAAAGAAGTCAATGGCTACAAGTATTAACGAAAGTCTCTTCCATGAACAAGGCTATGATTTTGATGAAATGAATGTTGGAACTTTCAATATCTCTTCCAACCTTGAAACACATGACAGCCGGGACCATCCTATGTCTAAGCCTACAGATTGGGACAATGTTAGCATATCGGCCATTGTTGAACTGGAAATGATGAAGGAAGACCTCGAGGAAGGAATTGTTGAGAATCTGGAGAAGTTGGGTCGGCTGCTCAATCTGGAGACCCGACACAATGGAAAAGACCACAGTGCAATGGAATGTGAGATTGCAGCACTCATTTCAGTCCTCAAAGAAGAGATGGATGCATCGGATGATGAAGAAGATGATTACCACAGAATGAGTGACTTGGATGAGGAGTATGATTACTGGAAGGTTAATTCCGGTGTACTGATTTGGAATCCACCATTGAGAGTCGATGAAAGGAGTGATGTCCCTAATAGAAAGGTCTCACAGTGTCCAACTCTGGAAAGTATAAAGGAAGAAGATAATGGTGAAGCTGATATGGACGATGATAAAGATAATGGTGAAGATGAAACTGAGACACAAAACCAAAGGACAGATGCAGAACAAAAGGAGAGAGAACAACTGAAAGAGGTTGAAACCATACCATCCAAAGACGTTAAACATACAATGTCAACTGAGTACACTTCACAAGGCCTAGCCACTGAAGTTGATGAATTTGTAGACATGCTCTCCTCAGTCATTATTTCTGTTGAGAACGAGAGCAGCAACAGAAGTGAGATAGCAAATGTGACTGTCACCAGTGGAGAGAGCTTCAGTTCAGGTAGCAGTGAAACTATATATGAGAAAAAAGAATCCTTTCCACAATCTAAAATGGAGATAATTGCTACCCCGTCACCGGAACATGCTGCAGTGAATCATAGTACAGACCATACTGAACCTCCTATTGAGATGTACAGTGACACGATTTCACATGAGTATACAGCAAAGCAGACTGTGACGTCTTCAAGTGATGAAAAGCTGGGTGTGACTGATGAACCTTCTGAAAAGACAGAAGTACTTTCTGTTCCAACTCTGAACTCCACCTCCACGGCTGCTGATGAAAATGAGAGAGAAGTGGCCTCTGCTCCCACACTGATGTCTTCAGCTATGCAACCAAAGCCAGTGAGTACCTGTGAAAGTAAGAATGCAAAAAAGACAAGAATTGTAACAGAAAGTGAAGATGGTGATGATACTCATTCAAAAGGTGGTCATTCACCTGAAAGTGAAGCATGCAATGATGAGGATATGGAGAATTTTACTAAGAAAGTGAGGTGGTCAGACTTGCCATTCACTTCAACAGATGACTCTGCTACTTCAACTGGAAGTACAGTAACAGTGTTAGTACCGGGTGAGAGCAATTCTTGCAACGTATCCGTTACCTTGACGTCTCCAAGTGACGAGAATCTGTGTGTGACTGTTGAACCTTCTGAAAAGACAGAAATGCATTCTGTTCCAACTCTGAGCTCTACCCCAATGAGACCAGGTGCTGCCAATGAGAGACAAATAGTTTCTGCTCCTACTCTGGTATCTTCAGCTACACAACTGAAGCAAGTGAACAGTCATGAGCTAAAGAGTGCAAAAATGATAAGAGAAAATGAAGAATTGCATTCGGCACCAGGCGCTTTCCCTTCCTCTGTGACTGCTAATGCTACCTTTGATGGTGGGAATATTACAGCAGCCAACTTAAACATAATGGATGACAATGACGATGATGACGACGACAATGATGACGAAGATGACAATGAAATGGTGTTTTATGCAAAGAGTGGGGAAGCAGTGTATATTTCACCAGTCATTTGCAGCACAAAACTCAGTGAAAAATATACTATTGCAGAAGTAGCAGAAGAAAACAGAGCTGGAGACTCATCCACAAGAAATGCTACTGAGAGAAAAGCAACCAAATCACTTGCAGCCATCAGAAGATGTGATCAGAAGGGATCTAATGATCTCCATGATCAAAGATCGCGAGCCAAAAGACTGGAGCCATTTAGGGCTGCACCCAAACCTAACACTCTTTCAGAAGAATGCAAAATAGTGCTATGTCACGTTCGTAATCCAAACAGAAGCAAAATTAATTTTGATGAACTTTGCACACTCAATAATGGTGGGACTGACATAACTCCAGAAGGATTAGCAAAAACTGAAGAAGGGTATTATCCCAGATCCAGAGATGGACAGAAGGAGCAGGACAGGTCAACCTGTGATGGTAAACATCTGAAAAGAGACTCTTGCAAATCTGCTTCTAAAGCACAGAATCATGTTTCTTCTTTGAGTGATACGTGTGTACATACTAGTGATGGAAAAACTTTGAAAAGGTCGCACAAATCTGCCTCTGAAGATACATGTAAACATGAAGCAGAATCTGTTGGCAAGAAGAAAAGAAAAAGCAGCAAAAGCAATCTCCAGTCTAAGGGGGCTGCTGTGGAAGGATTAGCAAAAACTGAAGAAGGGTATTATCCCAGAGATGGACAGAAGAAGCAGGACAGGCCAACCTGTGATGGCAAACATCTGAAAAGGGGCTCTTGCAAATCTGCTTCTAAAGTTCAGAATCATGTTTCTTTTTTGAGTGATACGTGTGTACATACTTGTGATGGAAAAACTTGTGTGTGTGAATGTTCGAAGAGTGAACTCTCATCTGGCTTTCTACCATCTTATAATTATCGCAGACAATCATCTTTCTCTATACTTGGTATAGCTCACACATCTTCTGTGAACAAGGTATCCAGTGAGGAGAGTTCAAGATATGAGACCAATATATCTGCTTTCATCAGATGTTCAAGCGATGCTAATACCTCTTCCAAGTACAGACAAGCAGTTTTGAAAGCAAAAAGCTCAATTGGAGGCTCTGTATTGCCCTCAAAATTAACAAAACCCAAGAGTTCTGTGCCATCATTTGGACATGGTGGCTTGAATCAGATGGCTACTAGCTCTGAACAGGTGAAGACATCTAGAGCTGACACATTGGAGATGTCCAGGGAGAATGACAAGCCAAATTCAGTTGTAGCTACTGAGAGGCCAGTCAGTGTTTGTGAAAAGAATTCCAGAGCTGCAATGTTGGGGCTCGGATCCAAATCCTTCACATCCAAAGTAACTGGAACGGTTGACTTGGACAAGATGATAGCTGCTAAAGTAAATCTGTATAAAGAAAGATCTGAACGTAATTCACTTAAAGGAATTGGATACAGTCAACAGAGCTGGTATAAAGGGTGTGAAATGATATCAGAACAGGACAGTCGACAGAAAATGAACCATGTCTCAGTACACGAGCTGGCAAAGAAACCCAGCAGGAGTCAGAGTGATGTTAAATTGCCACCATTGACACAGCCCGAGACCATATCACTACCCAAGATTCCACTCACAAGTGATGGTCAAGGTCTTGATGCAACAGCCTGGATTCGAGCTAATCATGATATCATTTTGAGACAAGCTTCAAGAAAAACTGCTGGCCAAGGGTGTGAAGTGATATCAAAACAGGACAGTCGACAGAAAATGGACCGTGTCTCAGTACATGAGCTGGTAAAGAAACCCAGCAGGAGTCAGAGTGATGTTAAATTGCCACCATTGACACAGCCCAAGACCATATCACTACCCAAGATTCCACTCACAAGTGATGGTCAAGGACTTGATGCAACAGCCTGGATTCGAGCTAATCGTGATATCATTTTGAGACAAGCTTCAAGAAAAAAAGCTGCTGGCCACCTCAACTCCATCGCAAAGGCTGGATGCAGTATGAGTGACAAGAGTTTTGATAAACTACCCCAGATTGTGAAGCAGAAGAACCAATCTCTGCCAGAGATGCCACGTGGGCCTCCCTCATATTAAAGAGCTTGCTGGAGTATGAAGATACTGATCATTACATAAATTACATGATTATGTACATTTTCAGTGATTGGTGTACATGAATTGTACAACTGAATATTACTTATAAGTAACCACTGCTGTGTGTGTATCAGGTAAAATGTGTAAGTAAATGAATCATCTTTGCCCTAATGGCTAACACCATGCTGTAAATTAAGATTACGAATGTCTGGAAATGTGCATGTTATAGAGAACTAATATTGCTGATCACTGCTCAAGTTCATGGGATCCAATACTACTATAAAGGCATTTGTCAAAATCAGTGTATATATAGGTGTATCTCTATATATATTAAAGGCAACATAAAGTAAGTGATAAATTAAAATTATGGTCTTGACTTGACAATTGCAATATGAGAGAAAACTTGTCAAAAGACAGGAACAAGTTGAAGCTTCTTATAGAGTCTGTGCAAATATTCAGCATATTCATGAAACAACTCAACAGAAAGTGTTTCTCATCCTCCATGACCTTGTATATCCCTTTCAATTGAGTTCTTAGCCAGAACGAGTGCCAACGTGACACGGAGCTCCTCATATCTCCGCTCACGTCCGCGTCACCCGTCGTCGCTACGGGCAACCCGTAGCGTCACCTTGACCACACCCCTCCATTTGAAAATCTCCGCTTTTCCCCGGATCCTGGCCGATTCATTCGGCCGGGTAGTGCCAAACGGTCACCGCCTGGCCCTCTAGCCTTGCTTAGTGCCTTCAACAGTTTATCACACTGCTGCTAGGCTTTTTTGCTTTTTTTTTTAAGTACTTAAAGTATAGATGAAAGCTACTTCAAAGCTCCGACCGCCACTTCCAAGTGCCGACCGACCACTTCTGAGAGTGCGTGGGAGGTTTTTATCAGATAATGCCGACATACCGACAATGAATATGCAAATCAGTTCAATATTACATGTATTTTACGCTATTTCCAAAAGTGCGCAAAATTGCGCACTTTTGTAAGCGAAAGGGATATACGACATTGCATATACGACATATTCTTTCCTCAGGGGTAAATAGGGTCTACTCTTACATATCGCCCTGTCTCTATTTCTAAGGATTGCCAACAGCCGAAATTTAGTGATTGCGTCCCGTAGATGCAGAGGTAAATATAAGTACTTTTCCATCTGGAAAGCTGATCTGTATATTCTATAATTACGATCTCATCTTGCTTGCTTGATTTTGTCAGATCTTCATTCCCCTTTTGCAGATATTTCTGTTGCCTATAGGCATGTCAACAGTGGGCTATTCTTTTTCACTTACAATGAATAATGTCAGTACAATAGCAAAAAATAGCTAAGTTCCTCAAACGTGTTATCATTAATAAATGGTGGGAATTAGCTGTTAAGATATTGTGTCAACTAGATTTAGATTTCGCGCCAATTCGCCTCCACGACAACGCATTACGAAATTTCGCGTCCATGACAAGGCATTACGAATTTTCGCGTCCATGACAACGAACACATTAAGAATTTTCGCCTCAATGAAATTTCGCGTTCATTACAACGCATTACATATAGGTTAGACGCCGAGTCGAGGGAAAGCGAGGATGCTACTAAGGGCCCGAGGCTTTCTAAATCCCGTATTTCCCGATGACGAGTGCGTCTAACCGGTTTAGACTACAGCGAATTTCTGATTAGCTACACACTTAACAACTAGCGTCTATACCTAGCAACAGTTGGCTTCAGAGACGCAATTCACGCAAACGCGTCAACCGGTTTAGACTATAGATTGGCTACACGCTTAGTAACTAGCGTCTATAGTAGCGGAAGAGTTTGAAGTAAGACAGAGACGCTTGATCATCAAATGCCCAGATGAACTACTGAGGTCGCTTCGGGAAGGATGACAGTGACAGTGGCGATGTCGACAGCTTCAACTAGAAGCGAAGAGCCGATCCTCGACTCCGACTCTGACTGGGACAAACTGGCTCTCCGTATTTACTGTATATACCTATTCTTTATAACCTGCTGCACCCTGCTACAAATAAACTTTGCACTGTACATGTAATGTCACTTTACACGTGCAGCGCACGCGCGCGTGTGTTGCCATAGCCTCAAGTCTCAATATACTCCACGTAGCGTGGAAAATACCGGATTTATTTTCCACGCTCTACGCAATCTGATTGGTTGATTTAAAGTTACCGTAGTCTAAGACTCCGGTTATTACAAGCTTTCCGTCAATGCTCTCTGTTTACGCTCCCGTATTACAACTCTGTACACAACCAAAAATCGAAACACGATTCGGCGCTGAAATAGATACGGAATCGGGATGTAACTCGTGCTCGAAACAGCACATCGGAGCACGCACCGTAAGCACGAGCACGATTCGTGGATGTCAGAAACAACGAATCGTGCTCGCGGACAAATCGAGTCTTGATCGAAACAGCGTCGTTTCGGGAACAGTCGGTATTTCACGATTCGTGAATGGGTAGAGTGATCGAACCGTGGTCGAGCACAGCCGGAGTCGTGATCGAAAGTACATTGGTCGCCAAGAGCGCCTCGCGCCTTAGGGACATTGGTGTTTTCAGCCAATGATAAAATATTGATGATACTAGATAGAAGATATACGAACTATTTACATAATGAATGTATAGACTGGTAATCCGTACACATTCAAGCAGAATGTAGTGATGGAGTTGTGACACATTTAGATGTTCACGTTCTCTTGACACAGTTTGTAAAGTGGTGGTAAAATTACATGATGGTCCACATTCATGTATAATTGAAGCAGAACATGTGATGAATGAAGTAGGGAGTACTTGTAATGTTCTTGTTGAGGTTAGCAGAGGGCAGTCCCATGAATTAGTAATACTCTCACCCAAAAGTTCCATTAATTCAAGTTTGCAAATAATGCAGAATGACGACTCCTTATAGTCCGGCAGCTCACATTCATTCTTAAAACACCCCACCAACTGTGTGTGTGTGTGTGTGTGTGTGTGTGTGTGTGTGTGTGTGTGTGTGTGTGTGTGTGTGTGTGTGTGTGTGTGTGTGTGTGTGTGTGTGTGTGTGTGTGTGTGTGTATGTGTGTGTGTGTGTGTGTGTGTGTGTGTGTGTGTGTGTGTGTGTGTGTGTGCATCCGTTAATCAACATCTTACCTCTTGAGCATTTATCCTGAAAACCATATCATGTATTCAACAGTCAATGAAGGTCAAAATTTGTGTGGATTTCTCTGAAATCGCTCTGTTGTAGAGATACACCACTTCCTGCATTGTATAGCTATCCGTGTAGTTGGCTAAATGCCATACGCATGTGCGTTGTTTATAATTACATAGAATATATGCCAAGGATTTGCACTTTAGTGCTGTTCATTAAGACTTTTTCCCTATACAGGAGGTTATTGAGCTACAGCAACAGCTGCATTCCAGAGAGAGAGAGAGAAGCTGATGAGGAAATAAGCTGAGCTGACTAGGGCAGAGGACACTATCAGGAGAGAGCAGCAGCAGATTCAAGAGTTGCGACAACGGGTGAATGACTGCATAGTTACATATAGGTATGTTGTGACTAGAGGTCCTCCTGACTGCAGGAGACTGAGAAAGATGAGATGAGTGCAGGCCAAGTTCAGAGAGCTAGCTTGGGCACAGCAACAACGGAGACACTGAGAAAACAGGTAAACTTCATCACCTAGTCTTATGTTAGACAAGAGCTGACTCTGACCAGTAGTATATATCGCTGTCTATAGGAGCACTCCAGCAGGAGGGAGATTCAGGACCTGCAGAGGCAGCTGCAAGATTTGATGATAAAGAGGCTCCAAACACAAAATGGCAGTTAAGGGAGCTCACACACATGTCCAATGTGCAACAGGATGTTCCCAATGAGAATATCTGACCAAGACTTTGAACATCATATACATTCCCAGTTTGAGGCTGCATAAACTACTATCTCTCTCTCCCTCTCCCTCTTCCTCTCCCAGTCCCTTTCCCTCACCTACCTCTCTCCTTCCCCCCTGCACCTCCCTCCTCCCTCTCTCCTCCCTCCCTGTCTCCTCCCTTCTCTCTCTCTGGGGGATAGAACATCTTCATTTTGCACTAAAGTGCTAGTTCTGTAAGCGCCCATGGATCCTCCGTGCCTATGTGCATGGTCGCTTCGTTTATATATGCCATGAACCCACTTTAGTGCATTCATTTTAAAATTGTCAATCCACATAATCGAGCGATCGATACTCAAAATGGAGTGATCAATGCCCAACATCTAGGCCCTGGCACAAATTGCTGGGCAATTTTTGGGAAAAATGGGTGGGTTCGAACAATTAAGCAATATAGGCAACTTGATTGGGAAATTTGGGTAATAATTGCAAGTAGTAGACTACATTGCAGCAGCCGAAGGTGTTGCAGAGAGTGTCAATCCCCTTGATTAAGAAGAGAACAACTCTTTGCTAAAATGAGTGAAGGCATTGAAGCTAGTATTGCCTGTGCAACCAGTGGCAGAATGTGTATCCTAGCTTTTAAACAATAGTTTCAACACTAGACAGGAATCTGTGACAGAAGATGTTATTGAACCTGACGACATATGATGGTGTTTGTGGAAATTTAGGCAGATCAGTGGGAAAAATAGGGAGGAAAAGTGGGAAAAAAAGAAAGGAAATTTACGTAATTTTTCAAGCAATTTGTGCCAGGGCCTACCAATATCGCATGATCGATCCACAAAATCAATCGATCATTACCCGATCAATCCACAAAATCAATCGATCATTACATCACACCCGATCGATCCACAAAATCAATAATAATAATAATAACAGTTCAGACCAGATGGTCTATTTGTCATACATATATATTAATTCACAATATTTCTATATATTTGTAAATGCCACATGCAAAATCTTGCTAAAGTATATATCAAATTAGTTTGCTGAGGACATCGTTATCTGTAACCAAATGAGCAATTGCTCTTTTGCAGCTCTTCATTAGGACATTGTGTTCAGGTATAGTGACTGACTCAATTAATGTGCAAACTAATAAGGAATGCTTCTCATCTTCTACAACATTGCATACTGGACATAACCTCTCTCGGGTGGTAGAGGTGGTCGTACATACCGCCCTCTCTCAATCGTTCAACTTATTCTGAATCCGATATGATTGCTGTTCAAAGGTGGAGAGGTAGAGATAGGTGCAAAGTTCAGATTTAAATAATCTATACGTTCACATTTTTTGTGAGTTTTGTAACTCTCCTCTCCACTGTTATAGGTAGTCAGAGTGTACTACATCTGTGTATAAACTTGGACCCTCCTCATCAGTTCTTATATTTGACATCCATGTTGAATTGAATTGTTGGTGTATAGTGTAGCAATCCCACAAGATGGGTGATATGTAGCAGGAAGTTGAAACGTAACCAGTATTTGATTGACAACACCTTCTGTCTCAATTGCAGTGGTTCCCTCCTCAATTCTCCATTAACACAAATACTTGCCGCTGAGTGTGGCATGTTCAATATAAATTTACAGAATGATGAAGAGTGTCTATGTCATTATTACTCCTTGCTTGGCAGTCCCATATTTGGCTTCCATATTCCAGAATTGGAATAATCAGGGCCTCAAAAAGTTTCCACATCGGATAGGGGGGTGGGTACTGAAAATATGCTATTTCAATAATGCTTTTTTGGCCTGGAGATGTAGAGTGGATATTGCAGTTTTCATTGAGCCATTAGATTGAAAGGTCAAACCCAAGTATTTCATTGATTGAACTATCTCTATTTCAAGTGGGTTTTCCAAGGATTTAGAGGATTTAGAGAATATCACGATTTTGAAGAAGGCCGAGATAGGGGAACGGAGCACGGGTAATATAGTAGGCGTGCCAGAATTATTGAGCAGCGCGAAATTATTTCAACGAAATTTTAACAAAAAACAGCTACAAGATCTTGCAACACGGTTCCTGACCAATCATATACTGCAAATGCATTAGTCACGTGCGTCCAACGACAGATCGCCTTTATCTGATTGGTCAGGAATTTATATTCGGTTTTTGAACCATTGGAATAACGCAGTACTGCGTTTTTCCAAGATCTTGCAACACCGTTCAAAAACCGGATATAAATCCTAGCCTCGTACCAGGTTCTTATTCGGGGGAGGAGAAAGAGCCTGGTACACACTGTTTGCGCATGCGCCTAATCGCCGTGGAATTCCACGGCGTTTGGATTCTATCGTAAACTTCCGTTGCACGATTACGTCATGAAGTGCTAGCTTTGCATTTTGAGAAAGACGTGACCGATCGCGTATCAGTACGGTGTGTTGAATGTCCTCAAACCAGAACACAAAGCATGTGTGAGCTATATTTACAAGGGAATTAAAGGACGCTTTTTCATGGCTACCACCAGCTTTAAAGTTAATGTACTATGAAGTTCTTCTTTGTAAGGCCATGTTCGGCGAGCTACTGTGCGCAGCCAAACTCCTCATCGTCGACCCAACCCGACCCAACACTCATAGGCATCGTGTAGTAAACAAGACGTCATTGCGCCCGGCCACAACTCATGCAACGTCACATCCGCATATTTCACGTAGATTAACATTTAAATTGAGCACAGTGTGTACCAGGCTCTTCTCTCTCCCCTCCCCCCCCCCCCCCCCCCCCGAATAAGAGCCTGCGGGATACGAGGCTAATATAAATCCCTGACCAATCGGATAACAGCAATCTGTCATGTGCTCCGTTAGACGCACGTGACAAATGAAAACGCAGTATCTCATTGGTCAGGAATATATATCCGGTTTTGAACCGTGTTGCAAGATCTTAGTATTCGCGAAAAATTAGACCTGCGAAATATAAGCGTTATACGGTATAATCTACAACTATCATTTCCTATATTACTTAGATCTCCCCTCCCACGCAGTGACGCACTCTTGCTTTTTGTTTTTTTGTTGCAGACAGTGCAGTTGTACGTTTTCTTGTGTATCTGCATCTTGCAGCTAAGATGGCAGAACAAGCTCCCATCGCCTTCGGTTTCGGCTCCGTTCGTCTACTGCGAGACGCGACCCTCGGTACGGGAAATTACGGCCAGGTGTGTAAGGCCATCCTCGGAGAGCTACCCTGCGCAGCCAAACTCCTCCATCCGACCATCGTCGACCCGACCCGCCACAATAGTCACGACTTGTTTGAGAAGGAGTGCCGCTTTCTCAGCCAGATCCGCCACCCAAACATTGTGCAGTATTTGGGCGTAGAAAAAGACGAAAAGGAGAGCCTGTCCATTCTCCTTATGGAGTTGATGGACGACTCCCTCACTCACTTTCTGGAGCTGTCCGAGGCCCGCCTCCCCTATCACGTGCAAGTCAACATCAACTATGACATTGCTCAAGCCCTGGCCTTTCTCCACACCAATCAAATTGTGCATCGAGCTCTCTCCAGCAACAATGTGTTGCTGATTGGAGCAGGTGTCAGGGCAAAGGTGACCGATTTTGGGATGAGCAAAATAATAGCGTTAAATCATCGTGAGACCCCCCTTACTAAATGCCCAGGAACCCCAGCCTACATGTCTCCCGAGGCTTTGCTGGACCCTCCCAATTACACAGAGAAGCTGGATTGCTTCCAAGCAGGAGTGCTGATGGTCCAAATCATCACCCGCAAGTTCCCTAATCCAGGTGATGCAATGCACAGGGTGAGAGATGAGAGGTCACGTACAGGATGGATCAATATGCCAGTCCCTGAAACTGAGCGTCGTGATAACCATCTTCGTCTAGTGACAACCACTCACCCAATGTTCTCTCTTGCTGTGGACTGCCTGAAAGACACAGACACTGAGCGTCCCTCAGCCCAAGAGATTTGCCATTGTCTGTCAGTTCTGAAAGAGACTCCTCAGTACAGACAAAGCCTCGAAGCAGGAGAAGTAGGGGAGAGAGATGGAGATATTCTGGAGAGGGATCAGCTGATTCAGCAACTCCGACAAGAGAATGAGGAGAGAGAGGGAGAGATTAGAGAGAGTAGGAGAGAGATTCAGAGTCTCCGAGATGAGCTCCAACAGAAAGTGAGTCTAATCGTTTTGAGCTTATTGTAGATCCCCAACCTCCCGGCACCCCCATGTGCAATCATGTGCAATAATATACCAGGCACTCTCTCTCTGTTTTGTATTGGGGTCAAAATGTTCGCAAGTCAGATATTGTACTTCATTGCACTACTCGCCTTTGGTCAACCTACAACTAGATGGGCTCACTCCACTTATCCAATTACAATATAAGAATTGACCCCATGCCAGGACAGTACATTTCCATTGATCTGTTGGATACAGTATCTGACAACCAACATGCTAATATGATAGATCAGCCTATGCACACACATACATACCGAGTACAGAAATGCAAATAGTACATATCACACTAGCACAAAGAATTTCTAGTAGCAAATTTACTCCTTTTTTTTTCCCAATAGCATGATGATATTTCCTGGGTTGTTACAAGTGGGGAAATTCATTTCACAAAACGAGAACTGGGTAAAGGGGGATGGGGAGAAGTGGTTGTTGCTGAATTTCGAGGATTGCAGGTAGCTGCAAAGCGTCTATATACAGAAATACTCTCCAATTACAACCATGACCTGTTTGTACGTGAGATGAGCATTGCAGCCAAGTTACGCCATCCAAACATAGTGCAATTTATAGTCTCAGAGCAAAACTGAGCGAAGCTAGTCCTCTGGAACCAACGCAAATCCAGTCCATCAGTCAAGATGTTGCTTTAGCACTGAACTACATGCATCTGGCCCGTCCTGAACCTATTCTTCATCGTGACATAAGTAGCGCCAATGTCCTCCTAAACCCAACATCTGCTAATAGCTGGGTGGCGAAAGTGTCTGACTATGGTTCTGCTAACTTACTCTGCAAAGTAAAGACAAGAGGCCCTGGAAATGTAGCATACTCTGCTCCAGAGGCTTCAGATGATCCGTCTAAACAAAGTGTCAAGATGGACGTCTTCAGCTTTGGAGTGATGCTCGTTGAAATGGTCATTCAGAAGTCTCCTGACCATAACATTCGGGCCAAACAGATCTGTGATGCACTGGAAAAATGCACACTACCAAAACTGAAACAACTCATTCCGAAGTGTGTGGATCATGATCCATCAAGACGACCAACCACTGGTGATGTGCTCTCTCAGCTCCAATAAATAAATATGTGTAGTTTATATAGCTACACTATAGAAGAATGTTTAACTACCATCCGTGATAGTACTATGGCTTGCTACAAATAAACTTTGCACTATATTGTTGCAAAATAAACTTTACACGTGCACTACACGATTTGTCTATATACGTACATGAGTGTACTCCACCTATCCGCGCGAGTGTATATAGGTTATGGTAATATTCCTCGCGCTCGCTGCTACGTGATTACGGTAATTTATTGGGCTTCCAGCAATAAGCTATTGGCCCAAATCTAGATCTGACTACCTTGATAAATGTATGAAGATGGTAGATCAACCACCCATTTCCTTCCATTTCGGTCCCGTTAGTCTACTGCGAGACGCGACCCTCGGCACGGGAGCGTACGGCCAGGTGTGTAAGGCCATGTTCGGTGAGCTACTGTGCGCAGCCAAACTCCTCCATCCGACCATCGTCGACCCAACCCGACCCAACAAACTAGCCTTGTTTGAGAAGGAGTGCCGCTTTCTTAGCCAGATCCGCCATCCTAACATTATACAGTTTTTGGGGGTACATCACGACGAGGCCACGGGGGTGGCAATTCTCCTTATGGAATTGATGGACGACTCCCTCACTCACTTTCTGGAGCTGTCCGAGGCACGTCTCCCCTATCACATGCAGGTCAACATCAACTATGACATTGCTCAAGCCCTGGTCTTTCTCCACACCAATCGAATCTTGCATCGCGATCTCTCCAGCAACAATGTATTGCTGATCGGAGCAGGTGTCAGGGCAAAGGTGACCGATTTTGGGATGAGCAAACTGACTTCCATAAATCCTCACAAAACTCCACTCACTGCATGCCCAGGAACCCCAGCCTACATGTCTCCCGAGGCTCTGCTGGACCCTCCCATTTACACAGAGAAGCTGGACTGCTTCCAAGCAGGAGTGCTGATGGTCCAAATCATCACCCGCAAGTTCCCTAATCCAGGTGATGCAATGCACAGGGTGAGAGATGCAAGATCGCGTACAGGATGGATCAATATGCCAGTCCCTGAAACTGAGCGTCGTGATAACCATCTTTGTCTAGTGACAACCACTCACCCAATGTACTCTCTTGCTGTGGACTGTCTGAAAGACACTGACACTGAGCGTCCCTCAGCCCAACAAATTTGCTATTGTCTGTCAGCTCTGAAAGAGACTCCTCAGTACAGGCAAAGCCTTGAAGCAAGGGAAGGAGGAGAGAGAGACAGAGACATTCAGGAGAGGGATCAGCTGATTCAGCAACTCCGACAAGAGAATGAGGAGAGACGTCAAGTGGAGAATCAACTGCAAGATGAAATACATGAACTACGAGAATCTTTCAGCAGCAAGACACACCTCCTACAGGAGAAAGATGCCCTCATTCATCAGCTGCAGCAGTCCCAGCAGTTTACCTCCTACACCTGCCATGTCAGTGGTCCAGGCCTAAAGTCAGCCACTGCCAACCACCCAACACATGTCATAGTTGAAGTAACTGGGACTACTAGTAGGCCATCACTGCAACAGAATGTCACTGCTGAAATGGAACTTGTTTCTAAAGCCACACCCACCAGTCCATCCAGTAAACCTCCAACCATATGTGTTCCAGTAGCCACATCTTCCCAATATGAGGTGTCATACACAGCAGTCAGTCGAGGCCAACACAAACTTCATGTGAGACTTAATGACAAAGAAATCAATGGCAGCCCCTTCACTGTCACTGTGTACCCTGACCCCACTCAACTAGGGCACCCAGTGAGGGTTGTGACTGGAGTGAACACACCATATAGCATTGCCTTCAACAATCGTGGGGAAATGATTGTTAGTGAATGGGAGGGTCATCAAATATCTATCTTTGACATCAGAGGACAGAGGATTTGGACATTTGGTTCAAGAGGCAATAGACCAGAGGAGATGAAATTCCCAAGAGGCATAGCAATTGATGATACAGATAATATTTATGTGTGCAGTGAGCACAAGCTGCAGAAGTTCACTAGCAGTGGTAAACTGATTAAGTGTGTCGGTAAGGAGGGCAGTAAGGAGGGGGAGTTTAATGATCCACGTGGAGTAACGCTATACAACAGTGAAGTGTATATGTGTGACTGCTATAACCATCGTATTCAAGTGTTTGACCTGGACTTGAACTTCATCCGATCCATTGGATCACGTGGTGAAGGAAGAGGAGAATTAGAGTTACCACTTGATATCAAATTTGACAGTACTGGGAACATGTACATTACTGATTATGGCAATGATAGAGTGCAAGTGCTGGACAGCAGTGGCCACTTCATACGACTATTTGGTCAGGAAGGAGAGGGAAGATTAAGAGGGCCAGCCAGTGTCCTCATTGCTGACAAATATGTGTATGTATCTGACATTGTGCAAGATCATATTGTAGTATATACATCCTCAGGTCAGTTTGTCACCTCATTTGGGGGACAGTTGTCAAGCCCATACTCTATCACCTCTTGTACTGATGGGTATATATATGTATCTGATTGTGATAACAAGAGAGTTCAGATGTTCTAAAAGTGTTATCTCTAAACTATACTACTGTATATCTACTGTGTTGACATGATCTATTTAACGACCTGTTAAGGACCTATAGCTACCTTGATGTGTAAACCCGACACATCAAAATGTACAATGTACTGTGAATGGCCTGAAGGGGTTACCTTTCCAGTGGCCATCTCCATGACAACACACCCAACACTCCAAAAGTCCAGTGGTCTCCCCATCTCTTGTTTAAGGGACCACTTCTGGAGAGAGTAGGTTGGTTGAGGGGGGAGGGGGGGGAGGGGAGGGGGGAGAGGGGAGGATAATCAGGATTAGGACAGCATTAGGGATATATGGGAAGAGTAGGGAAGTTAGGATGGAGGGAGGGAGGGGGGAAGGGGTATGGAAAGAGAGGGGAGATTATTAGAGAGAGAGAGAGAGAGAGAGAGAGAGAGAGAGAGAGAGAGAGAGAGAGAGAGAGAGAGAGAGAGAGAGAGAGAAGAGAGAGAGAGAGAGAGAGAGAGAGAGAGAGAGAGAGAGAGAGAGAGAGAGAGAGAGAGAGAGAGAGAGAGAGAGAGAGAGAGAGAGAGAGAGAGAGAGAGAGAGAGAGAGAGAGAGAGAGAGAGAGAGAGAGAGAGAGAGAGAGAGAGGAGTGAGATGATGTCATCTGAAATAAGGTCTGTGTCTACTTTAGTCCCTAGCTGAGACCTGAAGGAAGATAGGAGACAAGTGGGACCATCACTGACAATGAACATATACAGTAGTTTTGAAGAGGGGGCATTGGATGGGATTACACATGTGGAGAGAATACATTAGTCTCGTGCTCAGCCGTAATTAGGCAAGCGCGGAAAATTACGTCTGGTTGCATTGCTCCAGCATGCGCAGCGAGGGTTACGTGGTTGGGTCTGTGTGGTGTGTGTGTGTCTGTTAAGTCACATCTCACCTCTGGAGCGTCTGTTCGTCCTGAAACTTCTGTCACGTACTCAGCGGGCAATGGAGGTCAAAAAATATGTAGGTTTTTCTCTGAAACCGCTTCCTTCAAAGTTACCTACGGCATCCTACAGCGATATTGCAGCGGTAGATCTATTCTGCGCACTTTTCGACGGCAGAGCTTTCTAAAGCTCTTAACAAGGCTAACAGTAGGCTAAACGCTACCTGGAATACGACTCAATGTAAGGCAGCGAGCTTCTTTCTCTTAGGTCTCCGCGTTTTGCTCACAAATCTTCCGTATACTTTCCGTTACACGCATTTCAGTAGCGCGTGCGCTTTTCAGGATTCGCGCACGCGTGGCGCCGAGGGCTTCTGCACTTTAGTGCATTCATTGGGGCGGAAGTTTGAAAAATTCTGGAATGTTGGAACCTCCAATTAGATTGCTAGTTTGACCATTAGCGCACGAATTCATATGATAGTCACATGACAATGTGACCTCCGTACCCAGCAGTATACAGTAACTTGTCTTGTTTGGCGTCGTGACAGCGATGACCGACGTTCGTGTAGTCCCTGTGATATTCTTCCTAGTCTGGGCGCAGCTAGTACGTAGAAAGCACAAAACCTAGAGTACCGCCATTAGCTAGTTGCTCGAATCTGAGGTATATAGGCTAACAGCAACGGTATAAGGTTTGTTTTATATGTAGCCATGGAAATAGTTGGCTATTGTGCGGTTATTGACCCTAGCATGCAGCAGTTTTGATTCTTGTGATTACTTCCGCGTTCATACTTTCGCCTAAAAATATGGAGCAATGTAACCAGACGTAATTTTCCGCACTTGCCTAGGCATAAGACTAGAATACATGTCCCAGTCTATAGTGGGGTCTGTGGAATGAGGACTGCCTGAAGTGAGGGAAATGGGACATGTTTTGATAACCTATGTATCATCTTTGTATATAACACACCATGAAATTGGGACACTAATTAGGACACACTGTTCACATAATTAGAGAAAGGTGGAAATGAAAGAAAGTACTCCACAGGCCAATCATTACCTCCTCTACATCTCTCTCTCCCTCCCGATTCCTCTCCTCCTCACTCATCTTTCTTGTACCTTGACAAAGGGATGAGTGAGTAGTTGTGGGGCCTTCCATCTCTCATTGGGGCAGGATTGGAAACAGTGGGACAGCCTTCACCACAGAGAGCACCTCAAGAGACGGGAGGAGACTTACCAGTACCTATCTGGAACATAATCTGAAACTGATGGTCATATTCTGACCAGGGCAGCTTTGATGTGTGTGTGTGTGTGTGTGTGTGTGTGTGTGTGTGTGTGTGTGTGTGTGTGTGTGTGTGTGTGTGTGTGTGTGTGTGTGTGTGTGTGTGTGTGTGTGTGTGTGTGTGTGTGTGTGTGTGTGTGTGTGTGTGTGTGTGTGTGTGTGTGTGTGTGTGTGTGTGTGTGTGTGTGTGTGTGTGTGTGTGTGTGTGTGTGTGTGTGTGTGTGTGTGTGTGTGTGTGTGTGTGTGTGTGTGTGTGTGTGTGTGTGTGTGTGTGTGTGTGTGTGAAGAACTTCTGCATATTCATTACATGACGCGCATGCGTACAATGCAGGAATTTGCGACTATTTTGTGAAGTTGTGGAACAGTTTGTTGTGAATGTCATCTAATCTATAGCATCCTGCAGCTGAAGTGGTGTTAAAATGGCAGAACAAGATCCCATCGCCTTCCGTTTCGGCTCCGTTCGTGTACTGCGAGACGCGACCCTCGGCACGGGAGCGTACGGCCAGGTGTGTAAGGCCATACTCGGAGAGCTACCCTGCGCGGCCAAACTTCTTCATCCAACCATCGTCGACCCGATCCGTCCCAGGAATCGTGCCTTGTTCGAGCAGGAGTGCCGCTTCCTCAGCGAGATCCGCCACCCAAACATTGTGCAGTATTTGGGCGTGGCACAGGATCGCGCAACGGGGCTGCCCATTCTTCTGATGGAGTTGATGGACGACTCCCTCACTCACTTTCTGGAGCTGTCCGAGGCCCGCCTCCCCTATCACGTGCAGGTCAACATCAACTATGACATTGCTCAAGCCCTGGTCTTTCTCCACACCAATCGAATCTTGCATCGCGATCTCTCCAGCAACAATGTGTTGCTGATCGGAGCAGGTGTCAGGGCCAAGGTGACCGATTTTGGGATGAGCAAACTGACATCCTTGAATCCTCGCTTCACTCCCCTCACTGCATGCCCGGGAACTCCAGCCTACATGTCTCCCGAGGCTCTGCTGGACCCTCCCATTTACACAGAGAAGCTGGACTGCTTCCAAGCAGGAGTGCTGATGGTCCAAATCATCACCCGCAAGTTCCCTGATCCAGGTCCCTCAATAAACCAAGTTAGAGATACAAGGTCGCCAACAGGATATGTCAACATGCCGGTGCTTGAAATCACACGTCGTGATAACCACCTTCGTCTAGTGACAACCACTCACCCAATGTACTCTCTTGCTGTGGACTGCTTGAAAAATATAGACACTGAGCGTCCCTCAGCCCAACAGATTTGCCATCGTCTGTCAGTTCTGAAAGAGACTCCTCAGTACAGGCTAAGCCTTGAAGCAGGAGAGGGAGGAGAGAGAGATGGAGACATTCAGGAGAGGGATCAGCTGATTCAGCAGCTCCGACAAGAGAATGAGGAGAGAGAGGGAGAGAACCAGAGTCTCCGAGATGAGCTCCAACAAAAAGAGGAAGAGAGACAGAGGCTGAGTAGGAGACTAGACCTAACAAATGTTCAGATCCAGCAAACACTAGAGAGACGATGTCAAGTGGAGGATCAACTGCAAGGTGAAATACATCAACTACGACAATCTGTCAGCAGCAAGACACGCCTTCTACAGGAGAAGGAACAGGAGAAATACCAACTTCAGAGAGAGAAGGAAGGTCTCTTACGAGAAAAAGATGCCCTCATTCGTCAGCTGCAGCAGTCCCAGCAGTTTACCTCCTACACCTGCCATGTCAATGGTCGAGGCCTAAAGTCAGCCACTGTTAACCACCCAACACATGTCGTAGTTGAAGTAACTGAGACTAGTGGTAGGCCATGTACACTGCAACAGAATGTCACTGCTGAAGTGGAACTTGTTTCTAAAGCCACACCCACCAGTCCATCCAGTAAACCTCCAGCCATCCATGTTGCAGTAGCCACTACCTCTCCTTCCCAATATGAGGTGTCATATACGGCAGTCAGTCGAGGCCAACACAAACTTCATGTGAGACTCAATGACAAAGATATCAATGGCAGCCCCTTCACCATCACTGTGTACCCTGACCCCACTCAACTAGGCCGCCCAGTGAGGGTTGTGACTGGAGTGAACAGACCGTATGGCATTGCCTTTAACAATCGTGGGGAAATGATTGTTAGTGAACGTGGGGGTCATCAAATATCTATCTTTGACATCAGAGGACAGAGGATTCGGACATTTGGTTCAAGAGGCAATAGACCAGAACAGATGGAAGACCCTGCAGGCATAGCAATTGATGATACAGATAATATTTATGTGTGCAGTAGGCACAAGCTGCAGAAGTTCACTAGCAGTGGTGAACTGATTAAGTGTGTTGGTCAAAAGGGCAGAAAGGAGGGGGAGTTTAATGATCCACGTGGAATAACACTATACAACAGTGAAGTATATATGTGTGACTGCTATAACCATCGTATTCAGGTGTTTGACCTGGACTTGAACTTCGTCCAATCCATTGGCTCACATGGCATAGGAATGGGACAATTAGTGTCACCAGATGATATCAAATTTGACAGTACTGGGAACATGTACATTGCTGAGTATGGGAATTGGAGAGTGCAAGTGCTGGACAGCAGTGGCCATGTCACACGAATGTTTGGTCAGGGAATGTTGAGAGGGCCAGCCAGTGTTCTCATTGCTGACCAATATGTGTATGTATCTGACATTATGCAACATCGTATTGTAATATATACATCCTCAGGTCAGTTTGTCACCTCATTTGGGGGGGGTGGTCAGAAGGAGGGAAAGCTGTCAAGCCCATTCTATATAACCTCTTGTACTGATGGGTATATATATGTATCTGATTGTTGGAACACGAGAATTCAGATATTCTGATCTCTCTACATTGTGTATCTACTGTAATGATGACATCATCATGATCTGTTAAAAACATGCAGATATGTTTAGCGCATATTTCCATGGAGTCTGCCTTGCCAGCTGGTGACCATGACACACATACACTGTACTGTGAAGGGGTTACATTTCCAGTGGCCATCTCCATGACAACACACCCAACAGTCCAAATGTCCAGTGGTCTCCCCATCTCTTGTTTAAGGACCACCTCTGGAGAGAGATAGGCTGGTGGAGAGGGAGGGGGGGGGGGGGGGGGGGGGGAGAGGGGGAGGATAATCAGGATTAGGACAGCATTAGGGATATATGGGAAGAGTAGGGAAGTTAGGATGGAGGGAAGGAGGGAGGGAAGAGGTATGGAAAGAGAGGGGGAGATTATTAGGGAGGAGGAGTCCAGGTTATGACACTTGACATATACCTTACCAAATCTCCCCTCACCTGGGGAGGGACTGTAAGAGGGTATATAGTGGAGGGTGAAATCATCTTTGGGATACACTACCTACCTCACATCCTCACTCCTTCAAATGTTGCCATTGGAATGGATATCAGACTGGACAGTACCTCTAGTTCCCATACACTCTATATATTTATGTACATGTACCTACAGTGGAACCTCTCTATACCCATCATATTGTAGTATATACATCCTCAGGTCAATTTGTCACCTCATTTGGGGTGGAGGGTCAGAAGGAGGGACAGTTGTCTTGCCCATGCTCTATCACCTCTTGTACTGATGGGTATATATATATGTATTGATTTTCTTAACAAAAGAGTTCAGATATTCTAATACTTTGTTATCTCTTTGTTGTACACTAATACCTGTAAATTGTTAGTGATGTTATCATGATCTGTTAGAATTTTTAGCACATATTTCCACGCTGCATGCCTTGCAAGCTGGTGACCACGACACACATACAACATACTGTGAATGGCTTGAGGGGGTTACCTTTCCAGTGGCCATCTCCACGACAACACACCCAACACTCCAAATGTCCAGTGTCCCCATCTCTTGTTTAAGGACCACCTCTGAAGAGAGCTGGTGGAGGGGGAGGGGGAGAGGGTGGGAGGATTAGGACAGGATTAAGGATATAGGAAGAGTAGGGAAGATAGGATGGAGGGAGGGAGGGAGGGAGAGGAGGAAATGGGGAGGATTAGGGATATGAGGGAGGGAGGGAGAGGAGGAAATGGGGAGGATTAGGGATATGGGTAGACAAGTTAGGATGGAGCTAGGGAGGGAGGGGTAAGGGGTATGGAAAGAGAGGGAGAGAGTATTAGGGAGGGGGAGTTCAGGTTACAACAGTCGTATACCTTAATAAACCTGGGGAGGGAGTGTAGGAGGGTATATAGTGGAGGGAGGAATCATCTTGTTGTGCATACACTACCTACCTCACCTCCTCACTCCTTCTAATGTTGTCATCAGAATGGGTATCAGATTGGACAGTCCCTCCAGTTCCCATACTCTATGTATATATGCACCTTAGGGAAATGGGATATGTTTTGATAACCAAAATCATCTTTGTACATAACACATGTACACCCTGAACCAAAATTAGGACACTAATTAGGACACTTTGTTCCACTATTAGAGAGAGATGGAAATAAGAGAACAGACCCATCACTACCTCCTCTCCGTCTCTCTCTTTCTCTCCCTCACTCTTCTTCCTCGTACCATGACAAAGGGATAACTGAGTAGTTGTGGTGCCTTCCATCTCTCATTGGGGCAGGACTGGAAACAGTGGGACAGGAACTGGTGGCCTTCACCACAGAGAGCACCTCGAGAGACGGGAGGAGACTTGCCAGTACCTATCTGGAACATGTGTGAGTGAGTGTGTGTGTGTGTGTGTGTGTGTGTGTGTGTGTGTGTGTGTGTGTGTGTGTGTGTGTGTGTGTGTGTGTGTGTGTGTGTGTGTGTGTGTGTGTGTGTGTGTGTGTGTGTGTGTGTGTGTGTGTGTGTGTGTGTGTGTGTGTGTGTGTGTGTGTGTGTGTGTGTGAAGAATCAGTATGAATATCTTTTTTCAATTCATTAGGGTAGAGTCGGGTATTGCAGAACAGGAGGTATTGCGGAACACTCACGAAATTCTTGGATTCTTGGGTTTACTCAATAATCAAAGGTACCTTACAGCAAAACTATGCTCGCGGGCGTGCGCGCGCGTGAAACATCACCAGCGCTTTCAAAGGTTTTTTTATTTTAAAAAAGCATATAATTCTGCAGCACAAACCATAAAAATAAGAAAACCAATAAAAAAACATTAGCTACAGATTATATGACATGCAATACCATGCAACTATTGGGGAAAATTCCTCTAAAGTTAGTGTTACGCAACCCCCGACTCTACTCTACACGCACGCATGCAAACAATGCTGGAATTTGCGCGCAGCCCCCTTGTATTTGGGCAGTTGTGAAACAGTTTGTTTGTCATCTCTAATCTCTAGCATCCTGCAGCTGAAGTGGTGTTAAAATGGCTGAACAAGCTCCCATCGCCTTCCGTTTCGGTCCCGTTCGTCTACTGCGAGACGCGACCCTCGGCACGGGAGCGTACGGCCAGGTGTGTAAGGCCATACTCGGAGAGCTACCCTGCGCAGCCAAACTTCTTCATCCAACCATCGTCGACCCGACCCGACCCAGGAATCGTGCATTGTTCGAGCAGGAGTGCCGCTTTCTCAGCGAGATCCGCCACCCAAACATTGTGCAGTATTTGGGCGTGGCACAGGATCGCGCAACGGGCCTGCCTATTCTTCTGATGGAGTTGATGGACGACTCCCTTACTCACTTTCTGGAGCTGTCCGAGGCCCGCCTCCCCTATCACGTGCAGGTCAACATCAACTATGACATTGCTCAAGCCCTGATCTTTCTCCACACCAATCAAATCTTGCATCGTGATCTCTCCAGCAACAATGTGTTGCTGATTGGAGCAGGTGTCAGGGCAAAGGTGACAGATTTCGGGATGAGCAAACTGACATCCTTGAATCCTCGCTTCGCTCCCCTCACTGTATGCCCGGGAACCCCAGCCTACATGTCTCCCGAGGCTCTGCTGGACCCTCCGATTTACACAGAGAAGCTGGACTGCTTCCAAGCAGGAGTGCTGATGGTCCAAATCATCACCCGCAAGTTCCCTGATCCAGGTCTCTCTATAAACAGAGTGAGAGATGGGAGGAACCCAACTGGTTGGATGCTCTCCCCAGTCCCTGAAATCACACGTCGTGATAACCATCTTCGTCTAATGACAACCACTCACCCGATGTTCTCTCTTGCTGTGGACTGCCTGAAAGACACAGACACTGAACGTCCCTCAGCCCAGCAGATTTGCCGTCGTCTGTCAGCTCTGAAAGAGACTCCTCAGTACAGGCAGAGCCTTGAAGCAAGGGAAGGAGGAGAAAGAGACAGAGACATTCAGGAGAGGGATCAGCTGATTCAGAAACTCCAACAAGAGAATGAGGAAAGACAGGGAGAGAACCAGAGTCTCCGAGATGAGCTCCAGCAAAAAGAGGAAGACAGACAGAGGCTGAGTAGGAGACTAGACCTAACAAATGTTCAGATCCAGCAAACACTAGAGAGACGACGTCAAGTGGAGGATCAACTGCAAGGTGAAATACATGAACTACGAGAATCTAAGACACGCCTCCTACAGGAAAAGGAATGAGAGAAAGACCAACTCCAGAGAGCGAAAGAACAAGAGAAAAATCAACTCCTCAATGTACTAAGACAGAAAGATGCACTCATTCATCAGCTGCAGCAGTCCCAACAGTTTGCCTCCTACACCTGCCATGTCAACGGTCCAGGCTTACAGTCAGCTACTGTCAACCACCCAACACATGTCATAGTTGAAGTAACTGAGACTAGTGGTAGGCCATGTACACTGCAACAGAATGTCACTGCTGAACTAAAGCCCATTTCTACTACACCCACCAGTTCTTCCAGGAAACCTCCAAGCATCCATGTTGCAGTAGCCACTACCTCTCCTTCCCAATATGAGGTGTCATACAAAGCAGTCAGTCGAGGCCAACACAAACTTCATGTGAGACTTAATGACAAAGAAATCAATGGCAGCCCCTTCACTGTCACTGTGTATCCTGATCCCACTCAACTAGGCCGCCCAGTGAGGGTTGTGACTGGAGTGAACAGACCATATGGCATTGCCTTTAACAGTCGTGGGGAAATGATTGTTAGTGAATGTGGAGGTCATCAAATATCTATCTTTGACATCAGAGGACAGAGGATTCGGACATTTGGTTCAAGAGGCGATAGACCAGAACAGATGGACTGCCCGAGAGGAATAGCAATTGATGATACAGATAATATTTATGTGAGCAGTCAGCACAAGCTGCAGAAGTTCACTAACCGTGGTGAACTGATTAAGTGTGTTGGTCAGAAGGGCAGTAAGGAGGGGGAGTTTTATATTCCACGTGGAGTAATGCTATACAACAGTCAAGTGTATGTGTGTGACTGTGTTAACCATCGTATTCAGGTGTTTGATCTGGACTTGAACTTCATTCGATCCATTGGGTTACGTGGCAAAGGAAGAGAAGAATTTGATTTACCACGGGATATTAAGTTTGACAGTACTGGGAACATGTACATTGCTGACAGTGGGAATGAGAGAGTGCAAGTGCTGGACAGCAGTGGCCACTTTGTACGACTATTTGGTCAGGAAGGGAAGGGAAGATTGAGTGGGCCAGCCAGTGTCTTCATTGCTGACCAATATGTGCATGTATCTGACATTATGCAAAATTGTATTGTAGTATATACATCCTCAGGTCAGTTTGTCACCTCATTTGGCGGGTTTGGTCAGAAGGAGGGACAGTTGTCGTGTCCATTCTACATCACCTCTTGCACTGATGGGTATATATATGTGTCTGATTTTCTTAACAACAGAGTTCAGATATTCTAATACTTTGTTATCTCTTTTTTGTACACTAATACCTGTAAATTGTTAGTGATGTCATCATGATCTGTTAAGAAATTTTTAGCACATATTTCCACATATTGCATGCCTTGCAAGCTGGTGATGACGACACACATACAACGTACTGTGAATGGCCTGAAGGGGTTACCTTTCCAGTGGCCATCTCCACGACAACACACCCAACACTCCAAATGTCCAGTGGTCTCCCCATCTCTTGTTTAAGGACCACCTCTTGAGAGAGATAGGCTGATGGAGGAGAGGGTGTGAGGATTTATGGGAAGAGTAGTAGTTAAGAGGGAGGGAGGGAGGGAGGGTGGGGGGGGGGGGGGATAAGGGAGATGGAGAGGGAGAGAGTATTAGGGAGGGGAGAGAAAGAAAGGGAGACAGAGAGGAAGCAGATGCGTGTGTGTGTGTGTGCGTGTGTGTGTGTGTGCGTGTGTGTGTGTGTGCGTGTGTGTGTGTGTGTGTGTGTGTGTGTGTGTGTGTGTGTGTGTGTGTGTGTGTGTGTGTGTGTGTGTGTCTGTGTGTGAAAGAGAGTGATGGAGGGGGTACATACTCACAGACATGATCCTAGGCCAACAGAATCATCGTAGGATCCCTCTCGCACGAGAACGACAAGGATTTACGAGCACTTCCGTATAGTCGGACACCATTTCCTCATTGATTGCATATTTGTGATGTGATCACTCATGCGCTATTAGACGATCGCGCCTGCGTCAACAATATATGCCCAGCTCTAAGTAAACGCGAGGATGTAGATCTTACTGAAATTACTTTCCTAGTCAAGTCTTACTACTGATTTACACTGACAATAATATTTCCTTATGATCAAATAGTGGTATGTTGTATTATATTTTAAGTTCTGAACATGACAATATTCTTGTTGCAACAGTATAGTAACAAGTAGGAAAAACTGGTGAAACAAGTGTAAAAAACATTTCATTAAAATGTTGAAGGATGTAGGGATGTCGGTGCCAAAAACTGAAGAAACAAGATTGTAATAACCCCCGAGTGGTGCACAGTGAACAACTGATTATGATATGATCATACACAACTTGTGTACATATGCAGGAAATGATGAAAACCCATGTGGAAATTGCATGCAACAATAACAACATGCGTAACCCTACGAAATAAAATGTAGGGAGGGGTTACGCATGTTGTTATTGTTGCATGCAATTTCCACATGGGTTTTCATCCGAGTCATTTCCTGCATATGTACACAGTGTGTGTGTGTGTGTGTGTGTGTGTGTGTGTGTGTGTGTGTGTGTGTGTGTGTGTGTGTGTGTGTGTGTGTGTGTGTGTGTGTGTGTGTGCAAGAGAGTGATGGAGGGGGGTACATACTCACAGACATGATCCTGTTCACTGTGCACCACTTGGGTTATTACAATCTTGTTTCTTTAGCTTTTGGCACTACCATCCCTACATCCTTCAACATTTTAATGAAATGTTTTTTACACTTGTATATATATATGATCTCATCTTGCTTGATTTTGTTGGATCTTCAGTCCACTTTTACAGATACTTCTGTTGCAACTATAGGCATGCCAATAGTGGGCTATTCTTTTTCACTTAGCTACAATGAATATGCAACAGCAAAATATAGCTAAAGTTCATCAGTATAATGAAACGTGTTATCAGCTTTTTAATAAATGTTGGGAATTAGCTGTTAGACATTAGATTTAGATTTCACGCCAATTCGCGTCCATGACAATGCATCACAAATTTCGCGTCCATGACAACGCATTATTTTCGCGCGTCCATGACAACGCATTACGAATTTTCGCGTCAATGAAATTTGGCGTCCATAACAACGCATTACGTACGACTCAGGTTACAAGTTTTCCGTCAATGCTCTCCGTTTTCACTCCTGTGTTACAACTCTGTACTCACATGAGTACTATCTGAGAATGCTCTAGTTCTAGATCTCCTCCACTCAGATGGTGCCTATGAGTACTGCAGCACTGAAATAGATCTAAGTGTCACGCACCGCAGTAACTAAACGAGATGTTCCCATACTGAACTTAATTGCTAGCTAGTAGTACGGCATAGAAATTCAGATTCAGCATTTTGGTAAGAATGATGAGTGAGCATAATGAGTCAGGATGTTAAATTGCATAACACATTTGGCTCATATAGTTCATCTTTTGTGTACAACTTTGCTAGTCTAGATCTAGTCAGTAGCGTCAGTAGCAGATATGTGACGTAACGTGGGTTGTGCGTGGTCTATCTGTGCAAGTATGTGCGTGCTGTCTCTGTGACTGTGATATATAGTGCTCTGGCACTATCAGCGGTCACAAGTAGTAGTGAGAGTGTCTGACTCAGTAGTGCGAAACTGAATAGTTCTTCTAGCTACTTCCTTTGTACACAAAAGATGAACTCTATGAACTAAATGTATTATGCACCCTTAGAATTATCTTGATCACTCATCACTCTAACCAATGAGCTAGTAGCTATAAATGCAGGTTAGAGAAAATGCTGAATCTGTTGAACTCTTGCTGAAAATCTCTTGATGTCTTAAACTGTCCTCTCCTCTGAGGATGTGAAACAGAGCAACACATACCTCTACCTCAGTACTTCCAACGAAAATACTCTAGCAATTGGTAGGTATATAGCTTTGTATATATCAACAACCAGAGATACATGTTACTGCCCAATCATCAATGACACACTGTTCTAAATTACACGTTAAAACGAATATAGGGTTTAGTACTTCAGTGCAGTTCACTTTTCACTGTATTTGTCATCATTCTATATTTCCAACAAGTTTCATTTGAACTGTTATTACATAGTACATGCTCATCACACAATGCCACTAGCTATAGGGTTGAACTGTAGAATCCATCCTAAAACTAAGTACACTAGCAAAATACTGAAAGTCAAAATTTAATCCGACGTTTCGACAATAATACAACTGTCTTTATCAGGGATGAGGAGAATTGAAGGGAAAAATGCTTTTATAGTAACAAGGTATGTGACAACCATTGAATTTACACAGATAGAATATGAAAATGAAGGGGATTATAATACTGCCATCTACTGGTAGTTACTTTATCTATAGTTAGCTTTTTACGACTGTCCAATGTTGTGTAAATGCAAGCTTTAAATTTCCATTGTTATTTGTCCTCCAAAATCTCGACACTGTCAGTCCATCCTCCAACTACTATAAGTCGGTCTTCAGGAAGAGTGACTGCAAAGCATCGTGATTGTTTGTTCTTCATCTGACTGACAACATGCCATGAGTCAGTATAGGAATTGTATCTGTAGATGTCAGTGGTGGGACTGAAGGAATCATCTTGCCCACCAATAGCAAGCAGGTGACCACCAAATGAGGTAAGAGTAGACCAAATTACTGGTAAAGCACTGATTTCTTTCCATTTATTTAATGGAGGAAAATATGACCATAGTGTTTTGGATATAAATGTCTCAGGCCTAGGCGCTTGCAAGAGATCAGAAAGGGAGCAGGTAAAAACAGATCTTGACTTACAGTGAATAGAATCAAATTCGTGCCATGAACACCAAGAATATTCAATGCCCCCTGCTAGATAGAGAATATCCCCACAGGCAATACCTGATAGTGAACGCAGTGCTAGTGGGAGAGGACAGACAGTGGTCCACTGTTTTGTGTCGATGTTCATAACTTCTACAGTGGCTAGATCTTGGTATCTATAGTATTTTGTTCTACCTCCTGCCACAACTAGAGCCTGTTCAGTAGGGATACAAGCTGTACTCCAGCGTGGTGTGGGCATAGGCAGGAAGACCTCAGACCACTGCTTTCTTTCACCTTCTTCCCTGAGACTGAGGAGAGTACTGGTAGCCACATAGTCATTGGGACCTCTAGATGTGTAACCACCCACACTTGTAAGAAAGCCATCAATAACAGCTAGACTGAAATCTTGATTGGGGTTATCTGGTAGCTTAGACCACTGTTCGTTTCCTAATGTGTTCTGGTATGAGTATAGCATGGCCGAGTGGAGTGGTGTGAAGTAGGCTGTACTGCCATACACTACTGCCGCTCCACTACACATTTTCTCCGGTGGCTTCTTTCCCTCCCTCCACTTCATCTTGCTGATATCCTTCTTAGCTACCGTAGCTTCTTGGTGCGATAGGACCTCCTGTGGGTCAGTGATGGTCTTCAATTGGAGGTGCTGCTGAAACTGTGCCACTAACTGCTGACTGTCTTGGAGCAGCTCTTGTGTCTGCCACAACTCTCTCCCTCCTAGTACTGCACGCTCTATTTCTTGAAACTGTGTATCCTTGGCCTCCACCGTGCTCTGTAGCTGTGTGTTACATGCCCGGTGTTCACTATCTTCCCTTGTGTTAACCTCAATCTGGCTTTGAATTTGGTCCTTAAGTTGTTCGATTTCACTGCTGTTTGGTGTCTGATTCATGCTCTCTGTGTACTGAGGGGCTTGTTTCAGCTCAGATAGACTCTCGTTAAGTTGGAAAGCCGAGGAATGTAGCATTTCCTTCTTCAAACATTGGGAGGCAAGTGGCTCAGTTTGTTGTTCAGCCATGGCTAATTGAGCTATATAACAGAGTGTATGGTTGTACTCAATTGCCCCCTCCCATATCCCTGTACACACTGAGTAACTTGTAATAAAATTGTTTCCTGTCCCCCGCCTGCATGCAATTTTACATACCACTTCCTGTGTTAGTATTAATTGTAAGTGTCACGTGAGATTGAAACAAGTGCACATTTGACTCTGAACTGTCTTCTGGAGCTGAATGAGTAGTCATGTTTCTTTTGGTTTCTTGGAAGAAGGCTTGTACCAGACATTTGACATAGAGAGTGAGGACCGGATGTTCCAGAGGTTTTATATTATGTGTGTGTGACATCATGTGCACTACAGTCCTTTTCTTAAAATTTGAATAATAAATAATAACCGCCCACCCTTGTGGTTAAGTGCTATATTTGGGGACGGGAAACAAATATATTCTACAAGTCGTGGCCTAAAAATAAATGTGAGGCAATAGCTTCAGTGCACATGTATATATTGTCACAGCAGTAGGTATGTAGTAGATAGTTTTTGACAGATTCTGAAGAGGAGCTACGTATACAGCTAAACATGCACCAAACATGAAAATGATTCAATTAAGAACTTATAGCTACTACCTTTTAAAAAGTTGAAAGGCATATAGAGCTATAGATTGTATACCTAGTATTTTAGCAATTTGGAAAGTTTAGAGGCACCGTTTGTAGTATCTACTGTATCTAATGTGTATTTTCCAAAAATCCGTCCGATATAATTAGGGAGTGACACTGCAGTGTTCGTGGGCAAGTTCTGTTAACGAGGGAGATAGCAGACTCCATGGGAGTTGATAGCTGGATACTGAAGCAATTATAGTATACAAGGAAGCACACTTTCGCTAATCTCTGTTCCACTTTGATGCATAAATATATAGCACTGCAGCTAGATGCCGCTACCATAATATAGCGGAACCACTATAGATCTATCGCTACTATGGAAGTACGGCTAAACACAATTTAGATCAGACTCTGTTACTGATATAGGCACGTTCAAATCTGTCAAAAATATCCTCTGTATAGGCGTTAGAGTGGCTTTAAGACCATAAATGGCGTCCTATCATTGATCACTTACTCTACTTATTATGTTCTCTCACCTTATAGACAATTGGGTGGGGATGCGTCAGTTTGAATATAGACCAGAAAATGGGTGTAACTACAGAATAACTGGAGCATTCAAAGAAAGGTGGAGGGCGGGATTAACGGCGGGGACCAATAACAATCCCCTGGGAATATTGGTCCAATCCCCAAGTTAATGTCCAGATGAAACGGTCCGACTCTGGGGACAGTGGTCCGGGCACGTTGTGTTGTCTGTGTTTTTTGTGCATCTACCAAGCATCTACAAGAACTACTGTAGCGTAGACCTGTACGTTGCTAGATAAGTAAGTAGATATATAATGTACAGACGCATTCAGTTTTCGTACGCCGTTCTGCTCAGCGTACAAAGCTACACATGAAAGGGTATATGCTGTTAGGTAGATTAATACTTACGTAACTGATTCCTGAAAATAGTCGCCTGTTACTTTGGATGCTACAATTATTTATGTGACTGTCCAAAAACTCCAACTCTGGAGTCTGGACTATAGCCTCTATTTCAGGACGGCACGTATTGCAGCAACAGGACAGTGAATTATATTGAATACACAGCATATCTATAGAGGCCTACTACTGCCCTAACTATGCAGCTATAATCAACTGTCCCGCTTGCGCGCGCTGTCTACCGGAAGCGGATGGGGTCGCGACTTCTATATTCTTACGGTTCTGAGTAGAAGTTTGAGCGGTACTGGTTGTACCAGGATGTACCTGGGATGGTCTTGGGTTACTAGGGAGTTTGAGGATACTTTGGATAAGGTATGGCTGTTCTCAAGTACTTGGGAAACTTGGCACTAGTTAGACATGTCTTGGTGTCTCTGGACATGACTGATTATACAGGTAGAATGATCTTTTCAGTGATGCATGTACATTAATTGTGCAACTCAATACTTATAAGCTACCACTGCTGTATGTGTATCATGTAAAATGTAATTTATTGATGCAGTGGATGAGTATATAGTAGTCACAAAACCTGCATGTACTGTAACTGTCATAGGAAGGGCCTGAAACCAGCTAGAGCATAGACTACTGAATGATGCAGCTGGAGGTGGGGGGAGAGGTCCCCTTGTCATTACAGAGATCAACACTCATAGATTTCCGCTCTTCCTCTGATAAGACTTCAGGTGCCTTAAATTATAGAAAACACTCCCTTCCTTAACCTGATGTAATGTCATTGGTATTTCATGTATGGTAACTTCATAATCATCAACTAAGTTTCAATTTCTACATAAAGCATACACAATTTCATACTTGCCTATGCCTATAATATTATGTGTAATTTAGTAACAGTCTGCTAGCAAAAGGCACAGCATAAAACTACAGGGTTAACATGTCAGGTCTTTAAATCTCTGATTCAGCAGTTGCCACAGTAGGTGGGGGGACTGTCGGCTCATTATATGACGAGGTGGCCCGACCAAAGGGTTTGGTCTCATCCTCAAGCTTAATACCCTAGGTATATATAAATGCAATACTTTAACCTTGTACATGGGTGCAAGAACAGAGGAACTTTCTAATTAGGACACCCGAAATTATCAAGACACACTTAACTGAGTACACCTTGATAAACAGGACAATCTCATCAAATCAGGACACCTGTCATTGAAGGGCCAGATCAGAGGTTCCACTGTACACCAGTATTTGATGAACATGTTAAGGCGTATTGCTCACATGGTGTTTGATGATGGCTCCCATCATTTCTTGCAGGCGTGCAATATTGTGCTTCATGTGATCCACTTCACTGAGGAGGGAACGTGTCTGAGACTGAGCCTGGGAGGGGGCACAAATTAGAGTGAGTAAGGGCTCATCAGGCTGGAAAGATACTCAAAATGTTAAGGAGTCTGGGGAGGTACATACACAGAGAAACTGGGGGGGGGGGGGGGGGGGGGCAGGGGGGGCTCAAACGCCCCACTTTTTGACAAGGTGGGCTGAGCCCCCCAAAATTGGAGGTTGTCATGAAGAACGTATTAAATACTAATAGCCTATGCCGGATGTATTCAGAATGAATGTATATAATAAATACCCCCCCACTTCATGAACGCTGAGCCCCCCCCCACTTTTGACATGCTGTCTCTGCCTCTGCACATTATAAAACCTCCCAAATTATATAGGAGCCCTGCTCACCTGTTTGGGGTGAAGAACATTGCTGATATCTTCTGATAGTTTATATCTTTTACCGCCCCAGACACGGTACCAGAACTTCTCCCATTGAGTTTGCTTGTTAGGATAGACCTTACGACTGCCGACGGTGAAATAACGACGGAGACGCTGAGGAAACTGCTCCTCCACAGTAAGAAGAAGATCAACCTGGGAAGAGATGGGGTGGGGAGTATGGCACAAAGATAACATAATCTGGACACCCTTGGGATTAAGAATGATTTCAGGGATCGAAAAACATTTTACGAAAACAATCTACCCTTGTTTCAGGATGTTCAAAAAATCCAGGTGCATGTGCACTAAACTCACAAGCAGGCCAAGTCTCTTCAGTTCAGCAGTTTCAAGAGTGTCTTTGATATCACCAACAGCTAAACCAACCTTAGCAGTGAGAATACATCAAATTACGGTCACACAACCGTATACTCAAGTCACATGACCAAGACCAGTGTGGTATATACATACCAGCAGATTTGTGAGGAGAATAGGCATCAGGATGAGGAAGATGATCCACAAGAGGTAGGAAATTTGAGGAAATGCAATTTCTCTAAGTGCATCCACATTCATACCACCAGCAGATTGTCGGAAGATTCCATTGTAATCAAATTCTCCAGTCGTCATGGTCATGGTTTTGATGAGGGCACGGGCAGGTGATGAAAATGGTGTGCGCTAAATGGATAAAATTGACATTCTTTCTCACTCACACATACATGTATGAACGGATGCACAGTGGAACCTATATAGTACAGAAGAAACTGTCCTGATTAATGAAGTGTGCTGATGTCAGAGGTCGGAAAGCATTCAAACATGATGCTTGGGACAAAGTATCCTCTTTATTTAGGAGCCTTATTTCAGGGTGTCCTAATTAGAGGGGTTCCACTGTACCAACTCACTTCAATATCTGGTTCATTAAAGACCATGTAGAAGGAGAGTCCAAATGCAATCAAAAGCAAAATTGACAGGAACAAAAGTCGACAAAAGGTGTAAAAGACATCAACAAACATCACAACATAGATTCCAGTCAGTGGGAGCTTGCGTATGAAGATGATGAGATTCAACCAACCAAGAAATATGGATAAGGCTCCGAGTTGCCACTGCCATGACCTATGTGGAACATAACATATAGTTATAAGACAGATGAGTCACCTTATGGGTATACATGCATGACACTGGTAGTGATTGTGTTTGATGTACACAAATGTAAGAGATGGCGAATCTCCTTTCTTTCCAAACACCAACTGCCTCTTCTGCAGCCATGGCTATGGCTCCTACAAGTTTCCTATGAGCTGGGACCTACTGGGTAACAAGCTGAGATGGAATCTAGCTTCCTTGAATACTTCACCTGGTCTTCTGCCAAGTTCATCATTCTCACTCTCCTTTTAGTCACATCTGGTATGCTAAATAGGATTTTGCAAGAAGCTACCATTACGGCAATCTTCTTCCTCCCACCAATTCTTCCAACAACCTGAATGGAACCCCTCATGACCTTTCATTTGATTACTAATTTTTTGTGCTATTCACTATGTCCAATATATATTAGTCACTGAAGGCTCTCTTTCTTTGCTGTTCACATGTGTCGGAGGTCATACTCATCAAACGAAATAACTTACTGGGGACAAAGGCAGTCGGTTGGGAAAGTGATGACGAAAATGATGGAGGAGGTGAAGAGGGTCAGCTCAATCCAGTTGACCCAGTCGAGAAAGTACTTCAAGACTCTCAGAGATATCATCTGATAGAATTCCAGGAGGAGACGAATACTGCTGGATATGATGACAATGATAGCCACAAAATAGAGAAATCCTTCTTCACCTTTACTTAGGACTGAGTGTATAATGGGAGGAGAGGAGAGAAAAGGGAAGGACAAGAGGGTATATATTTTTATAACATTTTAGCAAGCACATTACAAACCTGAGTCACATTTTCCTACAGCGATGTTCATCTCTTCAGAAGAGGAGCTGTTAGTGACAGTAAGGTTTGAATTAGCTCCAAACCCTCCATTGAGTACAGCCTTGCCTAGAAGCAAATAACAGAGGTCGAGGTGAAGTTTCTTTTTTGATAGTGCCAAAAAGTAAAGAAACAAGGGCAGTATATATGCAGCAACACAGGGGATGAGGGCATGCAACACAACTAAGTATATATGCAGCAACACAGGGGATGAGGGCATGCAACACAACTAAGTATATATGCAGCAACACATGTACAGGGGATGAGGGCATGCAACAATAATAACATGCGTAACCTTACCCTACGTATGTTATTATTGTGCGTGCCCTTTTCCCCTGTGTTGCTGCATATATACTGCCCTTGTTTCTATACTTTTTACTATAGGCAGCTAATCCGGGTCTATATTTCGGCCAATGCATACGTATGTGGTGTCAAACGATTTAGGAGTGTCATTAGTCACTTCCATGGAGTAATGTTTACAAATGTCGTTTGTCACAGTAACTTCATACAACGACATTGACGCCAAGCACTCTATGGCACGAGGCATTAATGTGAATGCACATTCCTAGTAAATATGTAATACTTCACTAACATTAATACTCAGTCCTCAGAGACTCAATAAACAATGTCGCTCAACAACGCAACACACAGAAGGTAGTCAGTGAGCTGCCTCAAGTGGGACTCAAACCCACCATTACCAACAGGGCTAATGAGGCAACTCAGCTGGCTGGGCCATATCACATACATACGTACAATGTGTACTCACAAGTCATTGACTCAGGGTTGGGTAAAATGAGGGCAAATATTGTTAGGAACAGAAGGAAGACAGCATAGATTGAGAGGTTGCCTATGTAGACATAGCGACCGTATGTATTCCATTTGTAGGTGAGGAGGCTGGAGACAAGGGGGTGCTTAAGGAGGTCAATTTGGGCTGACTCCACCTAGGGAGTGAGAGAGAGAGGGAGATGGAGAAAGGGAGGGAGAAAAGTAATAAGGCACTTACACACAACACAGCAGCTGGACTAATAACTCACCATAATAGAGAGAGGGTGAGAGTCTTTCCTGAACCCAGAAGGGCCCCAGGAGGTAGCAAAGCGACGGGCTGACATTCTATAAAGCTTTTTTCTCATCTTCCTCAGGTGATGATGGTGGTGGATATGACGTAATAGAGACAGCATCCTGAGGCAATTCGTAAGACTGGCTTTGAGAATCTGAATCTCTGCATTAGGACAAATGGAGTGAACAACATCACAAGTACATGTAATTGTAACTTTGTATTCACTTTTATTTATCATGAAGCCTGTTAAATTGTTTACTTGTGAGTTCAAACCAACTTTTGTGTAGCTTTTAGCAGTATACGTACAGCCTGAACACTCTTTCATCAATGAAAAAGGGGGCAGAGCTGATAGCATCTGTGCAAACTGATGCTGCTTCAAGTACAATTTGCTGGGCCATATTCACTGCTCATGTAGGTATAAACTAGTGAGTCTGGAAAACAAGTTGCTAGCTTTCTCATTCCTTATGAGCTTATTGTCTATTACAAATGCAGTAGGTCATAACAAACTGACCTACCAAATCAAGTGGAACACTGAATGAACTAGAATTGCTGAGGTGAGTAAAATTAGGATTTCCAAGGTGCAGAATACTAGCTATACACAATTAATAGCTAGCTTCTTGGAAGTCATTACATGTAGGAGGAAAAGAGAATCTACAACCCATATTCATGTAAATATTGATGAGAGATTATTAGTGACAAGAGACAAAACTTTAGGAAGCTGATTTGTATAACATGATTGGTATATACACAGACATGTTATGACATATACTATATGCTATTGACACATCATGACATGTCTGTGTTCGAATTTTGTCCCTGTTTCTTTTTATGCAATTCCTATTATTATGTTCATAGTCATTATAACTGAGCTGTCAGTAGCTCAGTTGGTAGAACGCTGAGTGATGTGGGTTCAAGTTCTGTCCAAGGGAGCCTAGATTGTTGGTAAAGATTACAGCCTGCCTTTTAAAAGAGCTTATACAACTTCAAGGAATATTAACTAACTCATCACGAAAATCTTCAAGGAACTCATAGTTGAAGAAAACCTCATATTCTGGATCCTCTGGTGGAACCTATTGAGGAAACATAATGGGTAATCCACCCACCTGCACAAATACACACACACATGTACACTTGCACACACACACACACACACACACACACACACACACACACACACACACACACACACACACACACACACACACACACACACACACACACACACACACACACACACACACAGACCATCTGTACTGCGCATGTGCCAAGGGTTAAATATTAACATGTATGAGTTGTGTTGTTTTGCTTTGCCTTTCTGTTCTGTTGTTTTACATCTCTTTTATCATGCAATGCACATGTTGTCACACACACACACACACACACACACACACACACACACACACACACACACACACACACACACACACACACACACACACACACACACACACACACACACACACACACACACACACACACACACACACACACACACACACACACACTAGTTAGCTACATGTAACTATTTTATCAAACACACACACAAACACACACACCTCCCGAGAATAAACGACTGTACACTTTTTAAACACTTCTTTAGCAACTTCAGGCATTTTATGGATGAGTTTGCGGAGGGGTGTGGTGTTTCCATCCTTTGTGACATTGCACAATGCTGCTTCCCATTTTGGGCTATTGTAGAGGGGTGTGGTGTTTCCATCGTTTGTGACATTGCACAATGCTGCTTCCCATTTTGGGCTATGAATAATTGCTAGTGCAGCAGCTCTGTAAGAGGGAGGGAGGGTGGGAGAGAGAGAGAGAGAGAGAGAGAGAGAGAGAGAGAGAGAGAGAGAGAGAGAGAGAGAGAGAGAGAGAGAGAGAGAGAGAGAGAGAGAGAGAGAGAGAGAGAGAGAGAGAGAGAGAGAGAGAGAGAGAGAGAGAGAGAGAGAGAGATTCAGTGGCTGAGCGGTTATGTTCAAAAGCTGTGGACTGGCAGGTCAGTGGATCGATGCTTGTAATGGGCATTCTTTCTCTGACCGGAACTTCACCCAGGGTCTTAAAATAGAAGTCTTATGCCTTTGTGTTCTGCACTTTGGTGCTTTTAAAATCGGTATTAGCCCTATGGCATTCACATGTGGCCTCGCTCTGTTCAATGCATATGATGACATCATTGCTAAGAGATACATGGTACCATGGCACTACGTGCGCCTGGGTGTAAAACCCAGTAGGCACAAGTGGCATGCCTCCCGCCCATCATGGGTTGGCTTGAGAACAGAGAGAGAGAGAGAGAGAGAGAGGTCTGTAAACTTACTCATGTCCATTATCAATGGCCAGATCAAGGGCATTGTTGCCATAATAGTCAGTTTCTGTTATGTCTGCTTCATTTTCAAGAAGAAGTTGCAGCACTTTCACATGGCCTTTCCTGGCAGCAATGTGGAGAGGAGCAACCTGTGTGAGGGAGGGAAGAAGAGGGAGAGAGAGAGGAAAGGAAAGAGACATTGAGGGAGGGAGGGAAAGGAGAGGGTGGAGGAAGGAAGGGAGGGAGGAAGGAAAATTGGAGGTAAAGGGAAGTAGAGAGAGTGAGAAGGGAATGAGAGGGAGGGAAAGAGGGGGGGGGGGGGGGGGGGGGGCAGAGAGAGAGGGAGAGGGGGAGGGTGGAGAAGGAGGAAGGAAAAGTATGAAAGGAAAGAGGGAGTAGGAAGGGGATGAGAGAGGGAGGGAGAGAGAGGAAGTGGGGAAAGGTGGAGGGAAAACAGGGAGGGAGGAAAAGGTGAAGGGAAATAGAGAGTAGGAAGGGGGTGAGAGAGAGAGGGAGAGAGAGGAAGAGGGGAGGGTGGAGGGGAGGGAATGAGGTAGGATACGTGTGAAAGGTAGTGGGGAAGGGAAGGAGAAGTGGGAAATTGTGGATGGGAAACTGTTAGATAGAGGTTGGAAGGATGTGCTACATATCTGTACCAAATCAGTTGGGTCTACATCAGCTGCCTTGATGAAAAGAGCGACTAGCTGGTCAAACCCACCAGCTGCTGCACAGTTCATGGGTGTCTTGTGAAAATGATTTCTGGAACAGCAAATGAAAAGTATATCTAGTCCTCAAGATGTTTACCAAGCACTAAAAGTACAAATTGGTATTGTAAAGTGTAATAATACCCAATGAATCATGGCAAATAATTTTAGATGTTTCAGGTCACATGCTCTTATATCTGAGCACTACTAAATGTGAAAAATGGTAAAGAGGTAGAGCTAGGGTCAACTAAGAATAATTAATAACCTAAGAAGGTTGCTAGTAAAATATAGTGCCCGAGGCTACTATTTACAGACACTTTAATCTTAGGATTACCACCACACCAATTTGAAGATGAAGAATTAGCAAAATAGACTTTTGTTAGTTTAACACCTTTCTCATGCCTCATAGATATATACATATTCATGTTCACACAAATCCAGCAGGCTAGAGTTATAATGGGATAGACCATAGCAATCCCTAGGCTACTACATTAGTTGTGATTTGATTATGTGGCATGGTCAAAATGTAATCCAAATGTCTATCATGAATTATTGCATTTTTAGAGTACATTTAGGTCGTGCCCAAAATCAATGTCACTTTTATAAAATGAGAATGTCGAAGGATGTAGGGATGGAAGTGCCAAGAAGTGTAGAAACAAGGAAGCATCTATGCAACAAAACAGGGCACGATGGCATGCAACAATAATAACATGCATAGCCTGAGCAGGAGCAAGCCCACTTAGTCGTCTCAACAGGCTGACCGATTTTCTATATATGAGATGGGCACTGTAGCCATACTGTAATGAGTTTTAACCTTGTGTGCGCACTGACATGAGTTCTAATTTTGTGTGTGCTGTGAGTTCGCTCCTGCTCACCCACAATGCGTAGCATTCCCTAGTAAAAAAGGGGTTACGCATGTTATTATTGCTGCATGCCATCATCCCTTGTTTTGCTATCAAATGCTTCCTTGTTTCTACACTTCTTGGCACTACATTATTGAAAAAAACCCACTTGTTTCACTGGTTTTTCATTGTGCAAATCCTTATTTGAAACTGCCATACTCTGATGACGATTATGAGTTGTCATGTGTTTGTTGGTATGCAATGTACAGTAAGGTGAAGGCTTTGGAACTCATAGGCATAGGAATGTCATGTCATGTGAGGGGGCCAAAATGTGCCATTACAACACATGACAATATATACACTCTGTGATTGCAGAGCCATGCCTTCTCCTCTGCTCATTAATCTGCGTGACTGCTATTTGGTATAGTGGCCTACCACTGCATTTAGCAGGTAAGTAAGCAACGATTATGGACGGTGCTGTGGCTGTAGTGGGCATGGCAGTATGGTAGTAGTGTGGGGTGTGGGGTGTGGGGTTGGTGAATGAGCCTTTTTCTACACCTGTGGGAGGGTTCCTACGCCTATGTAATTATTACATCATCCATACACAATTTGCAACTGAGGTATATAACCATAGAAGGAATGTTTTATAAAAGATGTACATGTAGGAAGGGAGGGAGGAACGAGGGAAAAGGTGAGAGAATTGAAAACTAAGGAAGAACAATGTTACCAAACCTTGCTTTACAATCACAGTTGGCTTCTATCAGTACTTTGGCCACACCCACATGTCCATGGATACAGGCAATATGAAGGGGAGAGTTGGAGTATTCATCTTTGTCCTCAATAGTGTCTTGCTTATAGCGGATCAGTTCACGAACAACACTGAAAGGGAAAGAGAGGGGTAGGGAGGGAGAGAGAGATGGGCCAGAGAGAGGGAGAGAGGCAGAAAGAGGGAGCGGGATCCGGAAGATGGGGAGAGAGGGAGGGAGGGAAAGGAGGAACACTGTGTGTGTGTGTGTGTGTGTGTGTGTGTGTGTGTGTGTGTGTGTGTGTGTGTGTGTGTGTGTGTGTGTGTGTGTGTGTGTGTGTGTGTGTGTGTGTGTGTGTGTGTGTGTGTGTGTGTGTGTGTGTGTGTGTGTGTGTGTGTGTGTGTGTGTGTGTGTGTGTGTGCGTGTGTGCATGCGTGCGTGTGTGTGTATATGTGTGTGTGTGTGTGTGTGTGTGTGTGTGTGTGTGTGTGTGTGTGTGTGTGTGTGTGTGTGTGTGTGTGTGTGTGTGTGTGTGTGTGTGTGTGTGTGTGTGTGTGTGTGTGTGTGTTCACTACTGACGAAGTGTGTCCATTTTCAGCAGCCAGGTGCATGGGTGTCTTCCTGGACGCATTTCTAGCATTAATCTTCACATTGGCACTTAGCAACATCCGCACAGCTTCAGTGTTCCCCATCTATGGATGACAGGTAGAGAACTATATACAGGCTGTCAGTGGGCACTGTACATGCAGTATAGTGCACTACACATACATATATATTGACTTACCTCACAAGCAATGTGGAGTGGTGTGTTATGTATGGAGTCCACAGTCCGGCATAGCTTCTTGCCAATGGGATGAGATAGCACTGCCTAGTCAGAAATAATAGAGAGATCTTTTCAGAGGGTGGTATGGGCAATTCAGAGGGTAGTATGTACAGGTTTCAATGAAGTTAGGACCTGAAGATGTGTCCATCTCCTTATTTCAGAGGGTGGTAGTTGGGACCTAACTCTATTAGAGAGGTGTCTTTGTGTGATATGTACAGGAGTTGGGAAAATGTGTCCCTTATCAGAGAGGTATCTTCCTTACCTGCAAGACTTCTGTGTGATTTTCTTCCGATGCTATGAACGCAATCGACTTTCTATCATTATCCAGATCATCAATGGGGGCACCCCTATCAATCAACAATTTCATTGCATTGGTCTGCCCATGAGCTGCAGCAATTAGCAGTGGAGTGTAGGAGTCCTTATCCAATGCAGCAATATCAGCACCACTAGATGGAGACAGAGAATCAAAACCTGTCTACATTTCAGAGACACACAGACACACGCACACACAAACACACACACACACACACACACACACACACACACACACACACACACACACACACACACACACACCAGGGCTGCCAGAAGTGGGGGTTAAAGGCCGCCCCACAATTGGTGAAAGTAAGCTTACTAAATAAACGGCGGCCAGGAGCGAGCTAACCTAGTGGTCTGAACAGGCGATTTTTCTATTAGCGGGTGGGAGCGAGCCAACCTAGTCACCCGCGTCATTACTTTGTGCTTCTTTTATGCGATGGACTATTTCTTTATTACGCAATTCTGAGAAGATGACCCATTCCCACTTGCCCAAAATACTCTGCCATTCATCAGGTACATATACAGGTACATACAGGTACATATACAAACGAAACACCCCCAAGTTAATGAATATTATGAGCCTTGCCATGTGTCAACCTCTTCCGGTGGGCCTGCACACACAGCATATGTAAATTGACTTACTGGTCCAAGAATAGCTTGATCATTTCCAGCTGGTTGTACTGTGCAGCACAATGTAGTGGTGTCTGCTGAAAGGCATCACTAGCCTTCACAATCTCCTCCTTTTCATTCACAAGGATTTTTACAATCTCGACGTGCCCAAGGCGAGCTGCAATGTGAAGTGGTGTAACTTCCTCTTTGTTTTTGGCTTCTACATCAGCCCCTGCAATTAGCAGCATCTGAACGACATCTCTATTTCCTCCCTCACATGCCAGATGAAGAGGAATGTTGTCCTTGTCATCCCGTGCATTGATGAGGTTGTGATGTTCTTCAAACCCATACTCTAGGATCAGCTTCACAATATCACGTGAACCTTGCTTGCAGGCAATGTGGAGTGGAGTCTGGTGCTCATTGTTTTTTAAGAAAAATGACAGGCTTTTTTCTTTCATTGCCTTCAAGAGCATTTCAACGACTTTTGTGTTGTCAGCGAGACAGGCTTCATGGAGTGCGGTGTTACGGTCATAGTCTGACCAGTCCAAACTGATTTCGGGGGCTTTAATAAGAACGTCGACTGCAGCCAAATTTCCTCGAGAACATGCCATGTGAAGTGGCGTGATATTACTTACATTTATTATATTGACTTCACAGCCCTTTGCAATGAGGAACTCCATTGTACGACGACTAGTTGAGGCACTGGGGACCTCAGCTTCGACATTGGTGCATTCTTGGGCTTCAGCATGATATCTTGGTAGATAGCAAGCAGCAAGGTGGAGAGCAGTGAGCTCTTCACCATCAAGCATCATTGCATGAATAGCTGAAGAAACATATATACATGTATACACTAAGCCATAGACATAGGCGTAGGTAAGTGATTACAGTTGGGGGGGGGGGGGGGGGCACAATGATATAGTGTTCACTAAGACATGTCTAGCACTGTGACCTGAGCAACGTAATGAATGAGTGCATGCGCATATGTTAATGAGAAGGTGTGGCAGCCCTTCACGGTTGTGGGGGCACGTGTCTCCAGTGTCCCCGCGGTTCCTATGCCTATGATAGACCATTTGACAAGCTGAATAGACCCGGTCAGTGATAGATCACAAAATAGGGTAGTACTATCAGAGAGTTGGTACGTAGACTCCCTATGTAGGGATGGTGCCGACATGCCCATCAGGCTTAATAAATGAAACAACTCATAACTCAGTTGTTAACCCTTGGTGCATGTGCAGGAGGGTTACAGTACTTGTGTGTGTGTATGTGTGTGTGTGTGTGTGTGTGCGTGTCTGTTCGGTGAATTCTGCCATTGAGTCCAATAAAAAACCCAAAAAGGGACACCATATGAATCAGTGCCCTATGGGAAAGATTTTTAAAAAGGCGTTTTTAAAATAAATGGTTCATTCCAAAGTTACGGCTATTTTCTGTTTATACAGTACGCCATTTTATTACATCAGTGAGCATGCGCAAAGGGCTACGTGCATTTTGGAATAGACGATGAAGTAATATGCGAGGTATGTACCAATTGTTGTTCAAAAGCCTAAAGGGGTACTAAACGCTACCTGAAATATGGGCTAATGTAATACAGCGTGCTTCTCAAGCCTTCTCTGTGGCTGGGCAAGTTCTTTGTTATTTTCCATAGCAGACAGGAGGTGGGGTTCCAATGTATAGCTGGCTCATTAACGCGCCGAGGGTTTTGCACTTTAGTGCTATTCATTTCTATAGTTTTTGGCACTGTCATCCTCTACATCCTATATTTTAACTCTTGTGTGTATTAGGGATTATCCCTATTAAAAACCATATACATGTACGTACATAAAGAAATTTCAGTTCAATTTACTTGTAAGCGTCTGAAAGCATTCGAAAATTTCACCACACATGAGCAAACATATCACTACGGAAATAACATCTAAGAGTGTAATGAGCCTTAATAGGTACTTCAAGTACATCTGGTAGACCTATAAGTTAACATTTCTATAATTCCATCCATAGAAGAATGTGATCAAAACATCCAATATTAGTATTACATTCCCAGAAACTGGTATAATTGTCAGTAATTATATCATGTGTTTTAAAGTAGGCCTATAACTCTATTCCATTCAGGCTGCAATAACAATTTTCTAACATTCCAAACTACACAGTAAAGCTTTTCTAATTAGGACACTCACAAGACTGAAGATAATGATTTAAATATATGTATTGGGTGTGTTTCAGTGTCTACTTTACAGTTAAACTTCCATAATCCAGACAAACTTGGCATGAAAAAAAAGCGTCTTGATTAGTGAAGTGTTCTGATTTCAGAATGTAGGCAATACTATACAAAGGCATAGGACTACAAACTTACATGCACCAGCATTAACCAAGAGTTGTAGGATTTCGAAGTGGTTAAACTTGGCTGCATAGTGCAGGGGAGTGAATCCACTAGCATCACAGGCATTCAGCACACTTTTTCCTTCCGATGTATGGAGTTGGGCAAGATGTTTCCTCACTATGTCTTCACGACCCTCACGAGCTGCCTGGAGTAGGTGGAAAGTTTTAAAAGTTTCTAGGAAGAAAAATTTGTAGTTACAAACTTGTTGCACACCATGCTATACTTCACACAAAATTGAATATTAGACTAAACTCTGAACTATCAACTATAGACTGAACACAGTTACAAAGACAGAGCTTATAAAGCTAGCTACATAAGATCTAATCCCCTGCCGCATATCTTTATATGAAGATTTGTGACAGAGACTGATAGAAAGAAAGCTTGCTGCCTTACATTGAGTTGTATTTCAGGTAGCGTTTAACTTGAAGTTATATAGTCTTATAGGAAACTTTAGAAGGGTCTGGTGTTGCAATGGGCACTGCAAAGACGTCACATAAGGTCAGGATAGGCAAATACCGCCTTAGGTTTCACTGACGCTGCCAGACATAGGTAAAAACCACTCGCTCACTCATGATTTGTCCTTCTGTTATTTGCTGATACATCGCTGGTGCTCCAAAGTTAAAACAAACATTGTGGCAAACTTAGCCACAATGAGTATAGCTACCTCGTTTACATATTAGCTTTTCATGCCATAATTTCAAACGGAAGGTTTTTTTGGTACGTCACTTTGCCTGTAGAAAAAACGCACTATGTCATAATAGACAAGCAGATACACATAGAAACACAAGTACTCTAGCCCTCCTGTGCAGGTGCGCCGAGAGTTAATAAACGCAGCTACATGTGTTCAGTGTACAGTCAGGAAGTACTTTATGCCCAAGGGATGTTACACATGATGAAGCATGAGCTCTGTCAGGTGGCTGGTTATGTACAGGCTTCAGTGGAGGTGGGGTCTGAAGATGTGTCCCTATTAGAGAGGTTTCCTCGTTTCAGAGGGTGGTATTTATAGGCTTCAATGGAGTTGGGACCTGAAGACGTGTCCTTATTAGAGAAGTGTCCTCATTTCAGAGGGTGATATGCATGGAGTTAGGACCTGAACATGTGTCCCTATTAGAGAGGTGTTCTCATTTTAGAGGGGGATATGCACAGGCTTCAATGGAGTTAGGACTTGAAGATGTGTCTGTATTAGAGAATTTTAGAGTGTGGTTTACAGTCTTCAATGGAGTTGGAATCTCAATTCCATAAGTGTTCATGTCTAGCTGTGAGGATATAATTAACTCTGATCATGTAATTGGAGTTATCACCAACTGCCGATTTACTATCAACTCTACTAGCAAACAGTAGTAAATTACTAATAGGTGAACAATTGCAATGCAACTCAAAAAGCTGTGTAATATTATATCTTAACCCAAGGGTGTCAACAGTGGCGTAGGAAGACGCGGGTGAACCTTGAATGTGCGCGTATCGCGCGCGGGGACACCAGCCCTGGAGCCCCACCCCTCCGTTCAACAGTAGGCAAGGTCAAAGGGTACATGAATATCGTTATATAGCTCCCCACCCCCACTTTAAAGTTGTCTACGCCCCCGGCCTATGCGTTCACACTACATGCACTCCTGGCCTAGAATACGTCCATGCACCTACGTGCTAGTATAGCTTTGCATGAGACTGTTTCTTCAACAGGCTGTATATAATTTTCACAATGGTATACTGCTGACGGTATACTCACTTGGTGCAAGCTGATCTCAACAGGATGATCATCAGATGCCGGCGAACTAGCCTGCGAGCAAGCACTGCCTTCGGAGCTCGCACTGGCTTCCGTCTCCTCGACCACCTGACCCACCTCCATTAGTTCCAAATCTGCCATCTTCTCTTACAATTTCGCAGGGACTGAGGTTCAAAAGTCGAAGTGAAACGTTTGCGTGACAGCATACAGGATAAAAAAACCACACATACATTGCCTTCGCAAGAAGACGAGGATCAGGAATGAAGAAAATGAGGTATATACTGAAGAGACTAGACAGGTAAGCCGTAAGGTTCCAAATGCTCTGAATACCTTCGAGTACCGAGAGTTTATAGCAGTCAATGCGCATGCGCAACAAACTTCCTGTACAACTCTAATGAGGCTGAGAGGTCCATTGTCATTTATAATACTGAGATGGAGAGTTCATTGGTTTTCTCATCCTCTGAAGAGAGTTCAAGTAGTTCAATTATATATATGAAGACACTCTCTTCCTTATAAGCTCCCAGGATGCAATATGTGTAATGGAGACACATCTCTAATTCCTAGGCCTATAGCTATATGCCATACTCTGAAATGAGGCCATGCGCACTCACCGTTGTGTTAGTTCAACATTGACCATCTCAGAGATTAGTTCTACCTCAATACCCTGCGATGATGCATGCAAACTGTGTTGTAGAGCTGTGCACATCTACAGTATTAGGTGGTGTAGAATACTATTAATATGTATGTTAAACTTCTTTGTGTCTGTGGGTGATTACGGTTACTTAGAACTTGAAGATGTGTCCCTATTAGAGAGGTGTCCTCATTTCAGAGGGTGTGTCTATTCAGCCCCACCCAGGACAGTTTTTGCACAGGAAAGAAATTGTTTTGCCTCTTCTGTGGCTATATATATATCTCAGTTGCAAGTTGAGTATATAGATTATGTACTACAACCACTATAGGTAGAGCTTAGAGGTGGAGTGTAGGGAACTATGTGGCATTAAAGGCTTCCTGCACACCATGACTGTTCAGATAGTGTAACTGAGTTGGCCACACATAGATACATACATTCATATGTGTGGGTAAGGCCCACTCTAGGTGTAGGTATGTGTAGAATTTCCACTAATGAATTGTTGCAATATCTTTTCTTCACATCTTCTATTTCCACTGATATGAGGAAATGCATTCACAGTGTGAGAGAAGAATGCACAGTGGATTGTGAAGCTTAGTAGCTATAGAGTTAGAATTTCTGGTTGTCATGACTGCGAAATAATATCTGATCACTCCACCTGTTCATATATAGTCACATTCTGTCTCAAGAGGTTATGATGAATCAAATTAGCAAAGCATAGTGTTCAGTCACTGAGTGAAACCAGCACCTGGAGGAAATGCTGGGAGCCATCATCAAACATCATGTCAACAATCTTTATCATCCTGATGCCTATTCTCAAAAATCTGCTGGTATGTATCATGGTTATTACGTATCCTTAAATCCAATGCTAAAAAACTTTACAACAAAAAGATGGAACGAAGAATTACACTTCTCGAATGGTATGTATCATATCCATTTGTCTTATCCGGAGTACAAGGTTCATGTGATATGTTGTAACTGTTTAACTGTTGGTGATATGCTTCTTCTTCATTTAGTGGCCAATCAGGACACCCTGAAACTTATCAACAGCACACCTTTTTATATCTTACATGAATGCAATTTCCATCCCCTGAAACAGGACACCTCAATAATCAGCACTTTCATTCATCCAAAGAGTGTCTGGATTGTAGTGTTTCCTATATATTTTGTGCCCTACCCATATACCCCCACCCCACCCGATCTCTCTCCCTTGTTCCTTTCCTATTTACACTAAGATGACGATGACCACACAGGAGAGAAAATTGTATATACATATATGTACACTACAAAAGTTACTCTTATTACTTACTACAGACCCTTTCCTCTGCTCTTCCTGCCCCTTTCCTCCTGCATAGAATCGCTGGTTGTCATAATCACAACTAGGAAACAATCTCCTACACACACCATGAGTGGTCATAGTCATTATGGTTTAGTCTCAAGATGATATAGTTTAACTGAGTTGGCCACACATAGATACATATCTTCATGTGGTTGTATGCATGTATGGGTAGATGGATATTGTACCATCAAGATTGGTAAGTGTATACTGCAGAATCCCTGCTTACCGTTATGTATTGGATGTAGCTATAACCAAGTGTTGGGTGCTGCTGGGAAACACAGGGTGAAAAGAGGAACTAGTACTGGTTGGGCTGTGAAGAAAGTGCTTTACTGACACACACACACACACACACACACACACACACACACACACACACACACACACACACACACACACACACACACACACACACACACACACACACACACACACACACACACACACACACACACACACACACACACACACACACACATCTGTACTGTGCATGTGCCAAGCTGTGGTTAATTGTATGTAACATTAGCATGTGAGTTTTGTCTTTCTGTTCTGTTGTTTTACCTTGCCTGTCTGCATGAGCATCTCTTTTATCATATGATGCACATGTTGTCCTGGCCGATACTGTTCAGAAAATATTGTGGATTATTATCATGATGGGTTCTGGGACTGACACAATTTTGCTGATAATGAAGGCAACCACTATTAAATACAGAAAATCAAAATGCATGCAATTATGTGCAACAGGAAAGGCTCGGGAACTGGGAGTGTTGAGCTACATGTACATGTACATGTGATAAGGGAGTCTACATTGCTGACAGGTCACCTGCTAGCATTTGTGCTGCTTGAAGGCTTTGTCAGGTTAGCAGTTTTACTCCTGCATACATTTTGTGCAGTTGTATAGATGTTATTGTCTTTTTGTATTCTATATTCTTTCTAAGCTGTTGTATGTCCATATTAAATTTTAGGTCCACATATTTTTCTAAGCCTTGAGACTGTGGTGTGTACAGTGTGTAAGCCTATAGAGGCTGTTACATGCATTTTTCTAAGTCTATAAAGGTTGTATTTACAAGCCGGTAGAGGCTGTTATGTGTATGTGCTTACATAGTTAAATATTTCTATATGTGAGCCTGAGTGAGTTGTTGCTAGGAGTTCTCCACGCTCGGTATGTTTGCACCTGAGCGAGCTGTTGCTGGGAGTTCTCCACGCTCAGATTGATTGTGTGTCTCTGTGTATTTGTCTATTAGTAAGCCATAGGTGTGTTAGTTTGTTGGTGAGAGTTTGGGCACTGGATGTGTGGCAACAGTTGGTACCATCAAAGATCTTTAACCCACCATTCCCAGTTCTCAAGGCTAGGCATTCAGTGTCCTACTCTGATGTTTGTCTGGAGTGAGTTAATGGGGTGGGTTTCTTTCTATTCTTTCTTAAAGTTCCTGTTTGGCTAGTGTGCTATTCACATGGTTTTCACGTAACTTAATAGATAGTCTATCTTTAATTAGTATATGTTCATGTGTAGCAGTATTGCCTCAGTGGATGTACGTGCATGTCAATGCGTGACAAACTGGAGTATAGTTATCTGTACATATATGTATAGCTTTCAAGTATATACATGTCCACGGTAAGTTCTTATTAGAAACCAACCGATTGAGAGTGGTCAACTCTATGTCCCACTGACCATTCTAGTTGTGGGCAAGGTTTGACAGTCAACTCTCTATCCACCTACCATCCTGTTGCTGGAACCAAACACCGTCACCTGTTTCCTGTGGGGAAAGCTCCAGCTAACTGGAAGTGGGTGACAGAATTGGTATGCTGATTGACAGAGATGAAGGCACATTGCATTTCTTTCATAATGGAATGGATCTGGGGTTGGCATTTGATAACATTCCGTCAGGAGCCCTAGTGTCAATTCGAGACAAAGTGCGCGTTCGGCTGTGCTTCCCTCCACCCCCATACTCCAATACAGACCCCAGACTTTTGCGTTTGTCTTCATTTGGTGTTACCACACAGCGATACCGCAAGAGAAAATGAAGAAACATTGTTAGGTGTGTATCAACATATCCGTGTTTTGTATGTGTTTGTCCCTTTTGGACGCATTGTCATGTGCATGTTTTTATCGACTTCCTTCCTCTTTCAATCATATGTAATAGCCACTGACATTTGTTGTATTCAAAAGAAAAATGTTTTTAAGTACACGTATCCTAAGTCTTACATGTACAAACTGGAAGTGTGATGGTGAGCTGCAGTCATATGCATCTTGGCTTACATGTAGGTCTGACATGAGACCTGAATACAAATCTAACAGTGAGTCAATACTGATCTACATGTCCATATGATATCTACATGCAAATGATCATCTGTATATAGCTATACGCTTCACACAAAATACTGGTGCAGGGATACAGTGTTTAGGTACAGTATCTTTGACGGCGGTGTGAAAGAGCGATATGTCTTCGTACAGTTCGTCTGCTTCTCAACACACTGAAGTGCAGTCGAATGTTTGGCTACAAGTTTAAAATGCTTGACATGCGGCGCTGTTTACTCGAGTGTTTACTAGCTCTAGCTATATAAATTCGGCGTCATGTAAGTAGCTTCTACTCGCCGCGAAGCACTCAACACTCGCGCGGACCACCGCCGCGGTCATGACACAGTGACAGCAGTGTGATCTCAAAAACCCTGCAGCTGGGCTTTCGAGGCAGCTACGTTTGTGTCAGCATAATGATACGCCAACGTTAGAATAGCCCGCACAACGACTTATATGTATGTAGACGCGTAAAAAACATGCATCTTTGACACAAACAGCGCCCTATAGGACAGGGAATCACTTCAATTCGGTCAGCTCAGTGCGTTGGCTTGGAGCGCGGTCGCGCAATGCGCATGCGCGAAACCATGCGGAGACGCTATAAATCACGAACGGCAACCGCGTCCTTGTCTTTTTCTAAGTTGAATGCTTTGAAAAAGACTGCTCCGTTTTCTCTTGGAGATTTTGGAGTTTTTGAGTGTTCTTGGTCAATTCGAGGAACGTAATTGAACAAGAATAATTGCTCATATTCGCAATGGCGGCCGTCAATGGTGGTTTTCCACGTCCGCCAACGGGGAAGCGTCCCGATTATCTTCCAAAGCGAAGGCCCGGAGTTCGCTATAGGAGGCCTGATAGTTTAGCTCCCGTCCACCATTTTACTATAACGGATCCGGAATCTGGAGTGTCTGAAAATGAAAGAAACTCCAGTGAATCTGACGGCCAACCGGGGGGAGAGACAATGGCAGAATCGCACAACCACGACCAACATCTGCAAGTTATACAGCCCACTAAACCTTCTAAGAAGGTATTGTCATTGAAATATATCACAAGGATTGTCTTCTTATTGATATTCCCCCACAGAAACATACTTCTGGGTCAAAGAGTGGAGGCTGTTCCTTGTGTCTAAGTAAAGTTGATGACAACATTTGTACAATTATGATGTCAAAGAGACTGATGGAGGAGGAAGAGGCATTCAATGCCGAGTGTGGTGACCAAATGGAACATCTTATAGAGGAAAGGTGGTAAGTACATGCAGTACATACACATGTTGCTGTGGTAATGGCAGGTTCATATACAATATGCAACATCGTAAAAAACTAATCGGTAGTCTGTGCCTGAGTGACTTCAGACTGGCAGTGGAGAGAGGAGTGGAGGAGAGAGTGGGAAGGATGGAGGGAGATGAGGGAGAGAGGGAGGAAGGAGGGAGGAGGGAGAGAGGAAGATGAGGGAGGGAGGGATGGAGATGACGGTGGGAGGGAGGGAGGGAAGTGGAGGGAGGGAGGAGAGGTACATGAATGAGGAGGGAGGGAATGAAGGAGAGAGATATTTTCAGATACACCAGCAAGTTTCTTTGTAACTATAATTATTTTTTCTCACAGGCACAGCAGGTGTATATCTTACATATACACCTCTTGGCCATGGTACATATGACTTGGGGCACGTGGATGTGTGCACGTGGGTAGAATTGACTAATCATAGAAAACTCTAACCCACCATCCCAGTTTTCAAGGCTGGGGAGCCATTGATTAGTGTTACTATATTTTGTGTGTGTGGATTGTCTTTCTCTCCTTCCCGCTATTCTAATTTATTAGCTAGCGTGCTATGCTTATGCATATGTATTTATATGTATCTGTCTGACGCACATTTTCTAAGCTTACACGTTGAAAGATGGCTTTGGCCCGACACGGCGCAGATTAAGAAGGGATTTCACAGACGTTGTGGCGTCGTTTGGTTATCGCGAAAGCTAAGCTTACCATGCAGGAGCCTATTACAGCAATCCAGAGCTCGTTCCTTCGATGGCATAGACTATCCAGAGCTCGTTCCTTCGATGGCAAAGGCTTGTTCAAAAGCCTAACTGTGTGCTAAATGCTACATATCTGAAATACGAGCTAGTGTAGTGCAGCGGGCTCTGTGACTGGGCCAGTATACCGTTCGGTATACCATCAAAACGTAATACTCATGCGCATCATCATCATCAAATTACACAAGAGTCAAATACTATTCTGCATCTGCGTTTACGGTTTATGCACTTAGTGCTTTCATTGGCAATGTTATTATGTAAACCATGCTTGCAATTGGCACAGTGTGTATGATACATGGATTTCCATTTTCAGTCAAGCTCTAGCTGCTGATCACAAGGTACATGTTGACAAGGACTATCAGTGCCAGGCTGCTACCTACACAGAACAAACTGACACTGATGAAAATGACAAGAAAGTGACTGAAGAGGTATAATTTCTGTTTGTGAACTAGACATGTTACGTGATTATTTGATACTTATACTTTAGATTGAACTAGAATCTGAAGAAAAGGAAGATGGAGATTATGAGACTCCTATTGAGGTTTGATCCTTTACTGGAATAATATATACTCTGTATCTTACAGAACAGAAATGAGTATGCATTTACATCCATATAATACGATTTCACAGAATAAACACAAGAATTTGATAAAGATGCCAAATGACAGTGATGATGCCAATGTTGATGACAATGGAGTTGGAAAAATAACTAGTGCCTCTTCCAATGTCACACGGAGATCTGTGTCTGTGCAGGTACCAGATGAAGACATCAACATGGATGTGGTACATGTAGTGCCATGTCAGTATTACGAGAAGGAGGAAGACATGGCCATCGATCCCATCAATGATGAATTGTGTACTCCCAAATCAAAGAAGTCAATGGCTACAAGTATTAACGAAAGTCTCTTCCATGAACAACGTTATGATTTTGATGAAATGAATGTTGGAACTTTCAACATCTCTTCCAACGTTGAAACACATGACAACAGGGATCATCTTACGTCTAAGCCTACAGATTGGGACAATGTTAGCATATCGGCCATTGTTGAACTGGAAATGATGAAGGAAGACCTCGAGGAAGGAATTGTTGAGAATCTGGAGAAGTTGGGTCGGCTGCTCAATCTGGAGACCCGACACAATGGAAAAGACCACCGTGCAATGGAACATGAGATTGCAACGCTCATTTCAGTCCTCAAAGAAGAGATGGATGCATCAGATGATGAAGAAGATGATTACCACAGAATGAGTGATTTGGATGAGGAGTATGATTACTGGAAGGTTAATTCCGGTGTACTGATTTGGAATCCACCACTGAGAGTCGATGAAAGGAGTGATGTCCCTAATAGAAAGGTCTCACAGTGTCCAACTCTGGAAAGTATAAAGGAAGAAGATAATGGTGAAGCTGATATGGATGATGATAAAGATAATGATGAAGCTGATATGGATGATGATAAAGATGAAACTGAGACACAAAACCAAATGACAGATGCACAACTAAAGAAGAGAGAACAACTGAAAGAGGTTGAAACCATCCCATCCAAAGACATTAAACATACAATGTCAACTGAGTACACTTCACAAGGCCTACCCACTGAAGTTGATGAATTTGCAGACATGCTCTCCTCGGTCATTATTTCCAATACTCTTCAAGTGCTTCCAGTCAAGAACGAGAGCAGCAGCAGCAGTGAGATAGCAAATGTGACTGTCACCAGTGGAGATAGCTTCAGTTCAGGTAGCATTGAGACTATATATGAGAGAAAAGAATCCTTTCCACAATCTAAAATGGAGATAATTGCTACCCCAACACCGGAACATGCTGCAGTGAATCCCAGTACAGACCATACTGAACTTTCACATGAGTATACAGCAAAGCAGACTGTGACGTCTTCAAGTGATAAAAAGCTGGGTGTGACTGATGAACCTTCTGAAAAGACAGAAGTACATTCTGTTCCAACTCTGAACTCCACCTCCATGGCTGCTGATGAAAATAAGAGAGAAGTAGCCTCTGCTCCTACACTGATGTCTTCAGCTTTTCAGCCAAAGCCAGTGAGTACCTGTAAAAGTAAGAATGCAAAAAAGACAAGAATTGTAACCGAAAGTGAAGGTGGTAATGATACTCATTCGAAGGGTGGCTATTCACCTGAAAGTGAAGCATGCAATGATGAGGATATGGAGAATTTTACTAAGAAAGTGAGGTGGTCAGACTTGCCATTCACTTCAACAGATGACTCTGCTACTTCAACTGGAAGTACAGTAACAGTGTTAGTGCCGGGTGAGAGCAATTCTTGCAACGTATCCGTTATCTTGACATCTCCAAGTGACGAAAATCTGTGTGTGACTGTTGAACCTTCTGAAAAGACAGAAATGCATTCTGTTCCAACTCTGAGCTCTACCCCAATGAGACCAGGTGCTGCCAATGAGAGACAAATAGTTTCTGCTCCTACTCTGGTATCTTCAGCTACACAACTGAAGCAAGTGAACAGTCATGAGCTAAAGAGTGCAAAAATGCTAAAAGAAAATGAAGAATTGCATTCGGCACCAGGTGCTTTCCCTTCCTCTGTGACTGCTAATGCTACCTTTGATGGTGGGAATATTACAGCAGCCAACTTAAACATAATGGATGATAATGACAATGACGACAATGATGATGAAGATGGCAATGAAATGGTGTTTTATGCAAAGAGTGGGGAAGCAGTGTATATTTCACCAGTAATTTGCAGCACACAACTCAGTGAAAAATATACTATTGCAGAGGTAGCAGAAGAAAACAGTGCTGGAGACTCATCCACAAGAAATGCTACTGAGAGAAAAGCAACCAAATCACTTGCAGCCATCAGAAGATGTGATCAGAATGGATCTAATGATCTCCATTATCAAAGATCACGAGCCAAAAGACTGGAGCCATTTAGGGCTGCATCCAAGCCTAACACTCCTTCAGAAGAATGCAAAATAGTGCTACGTCACGTTCGTAATCCAGACAGAAGCAAAATTAATTTTGATGAACTTTGCACACTCAATAATGTTATAACTCCAGAAGGATTAGCAAAAATTGAAGAAGGGTATTATCCCAGAGATGGACAGAAGGAGCAGGACAGGTTAACCTGTGATGGTAAACATCTGAAAAGGGGCTCTTGCAAATCTGCTTCTAAAGCAAAGAATCATGTTTCTTCTTTGAGTGATGCATGTGTACATACTAGTGATGGAAAAACTTTGAAAAGGTTGCACAAATCTGCCTCTGAAGATACATGTAAACATGAAGCAGAATCTGTTGGCAAGAAGAAAAGAAAAAGCAGCAAAAGCAATCTCCAGTCTAAGGGAGCTGCTGTGGAAGGATTAGCAAAAACTGAAGAAGGGTATTATCCCAGAGATGGACAGAAGAAGCAGGACAGGCCAACCTGTGATGGCAAACATCTGAAAAGAGGCTCTTGCGAATCTGCTTCTAAAGCTCAGAATCACGTTTCTTCTTTGAGTGATACGTGTGTACATACTTGTGATGGAAAAACTTGTGT